>CM072872.1:7177500-7512500 GCA_036937835.1 Pampus argenteus | reverse complement strand
GTCGGCTTGGTGTTCACGGTGGCTGAGCAGAGTGGAAGGCACAGTCGGCCCGCAGGGAGCACTTGGCACGCCATCAGCTCTGCACCGGGCACGCTCGCCTCCCAGCCAGCACAGCCCAAACACACAAGCATCGGCGATCAAAACAACTCCAAACAAACACACACCAAACACACTGGCAACATGTGGGGGGGGTGGGGGTGGGGCGGGGTGGAGGGAGGGGACACAGACACAGCAGAGCAGAGCAGTGGTGAACTGTGTCTGCTACTGGTGCCTCGTCTTGCTCTGCTATAGTTACAGACCTATATACTATATATTCTACTACGCTGCTGTGCAGATATTTGTTTAGTAATACACATTTAAAATACAAAACCTTAACGCTAACTATTCTTTTCCTTTCCTTTATACATTTTTTAAACGTTAATTTTTTTTTTTGCATTTTGCCTTTATGCGATAGTTGATAGGTTTTGCCGTTATGTGGTTTTCCCTTTTTTTTTTTTTTTATCAGCATGTATTCCTCCCCTACAGACATGAGGTAGAAACATCTTTCAAAACAAAATACAAAAGTCAGCATTACAACAATATGTAGCCTAAAAAAAAATGTCACTAAAAGCTGAATATTATAAGCCTCTGAAAGGTCATTTCAGAGCGGTTGTATTGTATTGACCTGAATGTTAAACATTGTGATTGAATGTATTCCTGGGTATTGCGCAATCGTTGAATATAAGTAAAATAATGTAAACTATAAATTCAGTTCAACTACGGTATGATTAAAGGAAAACTATATGTCTAACTGCATAGGGATCTACATCCAGGTCAACATGCACCATAGTTTGTTCAGGATGTGGATCTCCAATTTCAATTTAGTGAGTTCATGCTAGAGAATTAGTAGGAGTTGAGGTAAAACAGTTCATGTCTGCAAGTTACTAAACTGCAAGAATAAAATTACAAGATATATGCACCATGCAGTTTATATCTGCGGCTAATTGCTCTGGAGATTATCTTATTATCATTACACAATTGTGATTTTCCTCCTCAGCTGCCATCGTAATTTCACGTTATAGTGGGTCCAGGAAAAAGGAGGGTCATACATATTGTATCCCACACATGGCATTTTATGTGTTAACCGTATGAAGAGCTAATTATTTAGACCAACCTGCTTCTGTCTATTCCTCCAGTTGATTTTGCAGAGGTGAAACACTTTTTACAGGATGACGATGTTGATGAAGTGCTGCAAAGTAATTTGTTGGAGTTACAAAGGTGAGAACGCTCTCATCCGTGGACACATCAACATTTTCCACGTCTGGCATCAGTAGGTCCCACCCTAACTATGTGCATGGATGAATATACAGGGTGGTTAGGTCAGCCAGCAAGTTGCCACGAATGTACTGTAGATCCCTTGTTTCATTAAAGGATCTGGTGAGTGCAAAGTTAGCTTTGCCCACATACAGCAGACATAATTGCTAAGGATACTGGGCTGAAATATTTTCATTTGAGGCCTCCTGTAGAGATGAAACATGCATCTACCGCCTCCAAAGACTGGAGAGCAGATTGCCATCCAGTGTTTAAGGATAACATCTCTTCCTCTTTCCTGGCCTCCTCATCGAGGAGAGGTACTGTGGTCCCTCTTCTCCCCTCTTCCTACACGGTGCCAGTTGTATATGTGCCAGTAAAGCAAAATAAAAGGAGACATAAATGGCAGCACCATCTGGAGTCTGCTCTGCTGAAGAGCGAACAGAGAGGTGGAGGGGGTTGATTTCCAGTTGATTTCAATCAGCTCCCTTACAGCACAGCACAGGAGTCACTCTATCAGCAGCCCCCAGGTGACAGCTCTTAGGATGCCTAAATATGCCAACAGAAGTGCTAATGGCAACCAATTCCCAGGTTTAAGGTTCCCTCTGGACTGTACTGATGATGGACAAAGCAGGACTATTTATTGCCTGCATGCTGCTTTGGTTTTGAAAACTGAATAGAGCGGTTATTTTGAGGATCACTCTGCAACCTGGAGGGCGAGACAAAAACACCTCAGCATGGGATGCGGATGACTAACGTGAAGGAAAAGGTGTTGATATAACGCAAGACGCTATTCTGAGTTTTTAAATTAAAAGTTTGAATCCAAATAGCAAATTGTCTTCTGACGCTGGGTGACATGAGGGCAATTTAAAGGATATTTTTTTGATTTCACACACACACATAACACAGTACTCACATGCCCACACGTAGATTTAAAAAAAAAAAAGATATTGGTAGGTGTAATCATTCCCCTGGTCATAATGGTTGATCCCATCCTAGCACGACTACACTGTAAAGATAGGGCCCAAAATCTATAGTCCCTAATGCATTCACTCATTCTAATTACAATGACAGTGTTTCCCTGCTGAGCTGGAGGACAGAGATAGCAAATAAAAGTGAGAGCTTCTGAGAAGTAAAATGTCTATAACTTTGGGAGATACCCGTTTTATCTGGCTAACGCAGACTGCTGAAGCCACAGATGAGCTTTGGCTGAACTTTAGAATGAATTTTTGCATAAAATGGGGATGGTGGGTTGTGTTCATGCAACTAATGACTCTTCCAGTGAATCTATATATATATATATATATATATATATATATATATATATATATATATATGAGGAATGTATTGTGGCAAACAGAAGTCTGAATTTATCATTTCAAAGCTTAAATTGAATCGTCATCGGAACAATTTTATTTCTTATTAGACAAAACAAAATGTCCTTGCAGGAGTATTAATGCTTTTATACTACAGGTCCTCAAAGCAGTTGCTAACTCTGACCAACAAAGACTCCAATGCCAGTCGACCATGATACACTAATTAATTAACAACTTCTTATTTGATCTAATTAAACAGGTTGTCAGCACCAGAGTCCAGCCTTGAGACTTTCATCACTCATCTTTTTTTTTTTTTTGTGGACCCAACCTCCACACAGTTTGACAAGTGTAGCCATTTTGATTGCTTTTTCTTCACATTAATTAGAGGTGGATAATTAGTTAAGATGAACACTAATCTGGGTGACTACAGCTCTTTATCCTCCAGAGCTGAGGGAAGGCACGTAGTTCAAATGCTAGAGGTGCTTCTGTTTCTATAGGAGTCAGCAACACAGCCTTATGTTACACTGATGCTCAACACGGTTTTAAATGTCACTTTAAACTAAATTTTGTTGTTTTCTAACAAATTAAGATACATTGTTAATGCTACAGTGTGTTGAAAATATACATACATTATTTTTCTTCTGTCTCAAAGACATCAGCCATCATGTTCAAATGTGACTGCAGTGGCTCCAACACAGAAATGTTGCTGCTTTTGGATATTACGCCTCAAGTATGTAACTGAAGGAACTGGAGCATAATGAGCGTTTCCCATGGGAGAGGAGATGACTCAGGTGGTGATAAGACCAGAACAAATCAAATTTAACTTTCATTTTTCCAAACAACCAATTGATTGCTCGGTATGAAATATTACATTCAGGCACAAGACTAAAAAGGCATAACATGAACAGTTTCCTCACAGGGTGTCTAACAAACAGCATAAGTGATGATCACGATCATCATTACTGTCGTGACTTATAATAAATAGGCTTCTACATATGCCTTGTTATAAAAGTAGGAAAATGTGGGGAAGTACATTTTAGGAGGAGAGAGCAGATAATAGAAATATGGATATACAGAGAGATTTAATAGGAATAGAACGAAAAATAATGCAGGAAAAACAGGTAGGGATAGAGGTTGGCTAGAGGACAAGATGAGAAAAGATGATGAAAGGAAGACGAGTCAGCCTGAGAAAACGAAGGAGGAGAGAAGGAGGAAGAAAAGAGGAGGAAAGGGATAGCGAGCACCTTGGCAAGGTTCACAGTTCTTCAGCACTAACTTCTCATTTTTTTAAAAAGTCTTTCCAAACAGGGAGAAAGTTAACTGTTGCCCACACACCATTAACAAACCAGGATCCACGCTAATTGCAAAAGGTACCTCTCATCTACTCTCTCACTCAATCCTGAAATAGATAAAAACATATATTTTTACAGGAAAAGTTTCTCACTGATATTCTTGACGTTATAGCAAGTCATAAATATATAAACCTGCATGGGAAAAAGAGTTAGTAGGTAATGGCCAACCAATAACTTATTTATTTAAAATATATATATATGTAAATGTTTTAAATTAACACTTCCACTACATTGAACTGTGTACTGACTGCTTTTTAATTAAGCTAGACTGCTTAATTGATTAAAATAGATAGAAGCGGATCTGATCTGTCTGACACCAGTGAGAGAGAGATGACTGAAAAACGTGTCGGGAACACTTTCCGTGTAGACGCAGCGTAAGCCCTTAACCAAAAGAAAATTGAAACTTTTTCAATATTCTCTGGTGCACATTCCTGTCAAATTTTAGGATATCCTATGTAGATAGAAATTATCTTTATATTCACGGTCAGATTTACACATACTGACTGCAGCTCTTTAGATACGGGATACCTTCGGAAATGTCAGCCTTCAAAACTACTCATCAGCCAGATTGGTATTTTCTAAAGCAGAAAATACCAGTATAGGAGAGGTTATAAATAAATCAATTCATTACTACTGTGTGTGAAACCACTGCAAATTGGACTGTCATTGGTTCCCGATAAAACATTTATGCGAGTCTGTCTTGCTCACCCAATAGGACCTAGTCTGTCTGCGCGGCATAGAGCCTGTTGTGTATGGCTGTGGTTAAAGTGGGGGGGTTAACGACACACGTGAGACTTGGCCTGCTTCAGTCTGGCATACTTGTACACACATATATCACACATATGTTGATATTCCAGCCATCGCAAAACTCAGCTTTGGTTTTCCACCCTAAAAACGTTCTTGGTCCGGTCTAAACCGACTACTCCTTACCGTCTGTAGGAGAGGAGAACTATATGAAGGTTTTCCATCTCCAGACCTACTGTCAATGATTATGCGGTGATAGTGAGCCATCAGTCAAAATTAACAGCCTCATCAAGCATTCAGGATGGGCATGAATTAAAGCCAGTGGAGCTCAATATTGTTTTACGGTATATTTATATTTTAAAGCTTGATTTAATTATCCTGGGAGCAGAGAGCTTCCACAGTGTCCCTCCCTTACTCAACGCCCACACATCACTGTCTTCCATTAAAATACGGATTGGGACATAAAGGACAGTTAAACAATACTAAGGGCTGAGCTGGCCGCATAAACTAGCTGGTAGAGGACAGTAGTGCGCATTCATAATATTAGAGGTAGTGTACATTCATAATATTTAATCAATAAGTAAAACACGAGGTAGAAATTAAAGACCCTGGGCTGACGAGACCCGTGACAGACGAGGAATATTGCAAACGAACAAATGACATTTTGATCCATAATCATTTATTTCTAATGGAATCACCACGACCGGTGTGTTTGCTTGGGACAGTGATGTAAACCCATAACCAAGTAAATCAGCAACCGTGCTAACTTGGGATGAGGGGAAGGATAATTGAGATAATTAGCTCAAGAATATTAATGGTCTTGGTCATCAATCGCTTCAAAATTAAACATGAACAAATGTGTATTTGCATGTACAAAATGCTCAGAACGAGATATGCCGTTTGACACAGAAAGATGTTGAAAAATGACTTCATCACGTAGCTGCGCAGCAGTGTAAAGTATTGTGGACTGCCGGCAGGATTTGAGCAGGATTCCACTCGTCTCCAGATGAGGATGCACGCTATTTGTGTAGTGAAGGCACAGTGAGCACAAGAGATGAATGGGTCCGACGGACAGTTTTATTGGAAGATTTGAACAGCGATGAAAAGACCATTTGGATGACTGGTTTAATGTGAATGAAGAGAACCAAACACATGCCATGTTAGTTCCTTGAATGCGTAGTATACAGCAATGTGCATGTCTATGGTTAACGAAGGAAGGCTTAATAGGAATTAACACGACTAGATTCAGCAAGGCTTAAAGCTACTTTACAGATGTGACGCGAACAAGGAAACAGATTCATCACACGAAGCAGCTGTTTGTGTTTTCAGTTCCTGTAACACATACTGTCATGTGACTGCACAGGTATTCAGATTTGAAATCATATGTATGTAATTTACAAGTATATTATATTTGTAATTGTCTTCACTGTGAGCTCTGTTTACATGTATTGTGAGAACGACCCATTTTGGCAAAAATGAATGATATTCACAAATATCACATAATAAACTAAACAAGTTTGTGCATTGTAAGCCTTGTAGTTCTATGAGAACATACTTCCTAATTACCTCATTAATTATTATAGTAGAGGGAACTGTCTGTCTAATTATATAGAACCGTCGCCATAATTATTGCTGCACATCAGGTTGATCCAGTGCCTGATGTTTCTGTAAGGAGGTGCTGACAGCATTGTTTAATAATCTTCCACGTAGCGCATTGCCGCTGGGCAGCAGCCGCCACTGGTGCTGAAACAGCACTGCTGCGTGTTTCCACAGTGCAGTGATTTTGTGCTCTTGGCTCAAATGGGATAAGTTGTTCGGGTCATTGGATTTTCTTTGCTCTTGTGCTTTTGGATTCCTCGACTCGTGATCAGTGTTGGATCACAGTGTTGCACCTCAGGGCATCACTTCTAACACGTGTCAGTGTGCAAATAGAGTGAAATATATGCATGTGCACCTGTGACTTTTAGTTGCTGTTTTTTTTACACAGATGTGCCATCAAAGCCTGTTTATAAGTGTAGAGAGCCTCAGAAGCAACATTCAGGATGCCCCTTATATGTGTGTTATAGATGGAAGCATACTGAAAGCACAGTATAATTTACTGAGAAAAGAGAAATAACTCTTTATTGACTTTGGGATTAAAATTTTGTTTTGATGACATTAAGCTGTTTTTTTTTTACAGAAAGGGTAAAGAGATGGTACTGACTAAAGGAATGGCAGCAGAAAAAAAGCAGGTGCAGAGGGGAAAATGACAAAAGAGGAGGATAATACAAAAGAAGAAGCACTCAATGCAGAGATGGATGGAGTGTATTAAAGGTATGAGAGTCTTGGGGAGAAAAAGAAATTGCACAAAATTGAGAGGAGGTATAGAAAAAGTGATGGGAAGAGAGGATTAAGAGACTGAAAGCTAAAGGAACATTGGGGGAGGTATAGTAGAGGTAAAATGTGGGGAAGCACACATGGATCTACACGCAGAAGTAAATGGAGTTATAGAAAGGGTAAAGAATGAGAGACAGAGAGAGAGAGATGGACAAGGGTGAGGGAGGGTGAGGCAGAGGAGAAACCATGTATTAAGTCAATGGGATAATGATGTGTCAAAGCGTGACCAAGCTGTGAAAATGGGAAATTGTCTTTCATCATCACTAAAGTGTCCTCTCTCTGACCCCTTCAGGTGAAAATTAAAATGGAGGGGACTTGATGGAAAAACAGTTTCAATTTACTTCTAAGTGGAGTAACATTGATTTTGGGTTGAAAGCAGGGCCTGGAGGCTTACAGACACAGGAGGCCAGTTCCTGACTTTCTGTGTCTCTCTCTGATAGAAATACAGATCATCATGACATCGATCTGTCTGCATATTGCTTAATTGATTTTCTGTATTTAATCACAAGGGTCTTCATTATTAGACCTGAATATCTACGGTAATATCAAGTGTAATACATCATGCGTTATATAAACTAATCTATTTGAAAGTATTACATTTACAGTGAAAACAAACGTACATTTGATGTTAAAAGACATTTCAGAAATACTATAGGAATAGAAATAATTCAAGTTTTAATGTATTACATCACATATTGCATACTGGATGATGATTGGCTCCAAACTAGTGATGTCATAAATCATGCTTGTACCGGTATACTTCTGTTAGGAAGCAGTAAAGCTCAAGGACACCAGATACGCTAAGCAAAATTAATAAATGACATAAATGAATTAACGCTATACTACAAATGAACCTTAATACAAACAATTTATTCAAATCAGGAAAATATTTATAAAGAATCCAAACTGTCCAACAAAAACAACAAAACTTAAAGATAGCCCAAACTAATTGGATTTAACTGGATCCCAAAAACAGACCCCGCCCCGCCCTCCCCCACACCACACCCAGTTGGTCTCTTCCACTTCCTGCTTGTGACAGTATAAGACGCCATCTTAACTGGTGCCACACCTTTTGGACAGTGGAGGACTCACCAGGTGTCCATCAAAATGGAGAAAGGTAAGAGCATATTTTAAAACAGTTGATAAAGTTCAAGACAGAATGAACAAAATGTCAAAAAAAACCAAAAAAAATATTAAGCTTGTGCCATATGAAAAGAAAAGGCTGCGTGTCATGTCACTACTTGAAATGTTTGTATGCTAACTGAGCTAAAGAGAAATCTTATAACACAGTTTGATGTGACACGTTCCTCCTTCAGCAGGTTAATGTGTCAAACTCAAACATCTAAGTGAGTAAAGAAAAACGGAATTTTTTTTGTGTGGAGGTGGATTTTAAACATGTAGCTGGAAGGTTTTTTTTTAGAAACACTCCTCTAAAAGTAGAAAGTATTTGTTTTACACTTCCAGTCTGTTTGGGAAGAAGTGAGCAGCCGGTAAGAGCTGTGACAGGCACAAAGAACACTACGGCTACAGTAAATTCATACTTAAAAAAAGAAGGAAGTGACTCCCATTGTTAGGGCCACATGTGTATATATATATATATATATATATATATATGTATGTTATAGAGCACCATACATAAGTCAGCCCACAATGTTTTGCTTTCCTCATTCGGGTCCGTCAAGGCTCAATATGCATTTGCTTGTCAGTCATAATTTTATAGCATGAAGTCCTGGTGCACACGTCACTCATTAGGCTTCCATTGATCTCTGCTTCTGGTTTCTGCTTAGGAAATGTCAGATCCACTATATTATCTATCAACAGAATTTATAGAAAAAAAAAGGTGATGCATTTGCACAATTAAGCTTCGTTTTATACACAGTTTAAAATAATAATTTGAATTGTTCAGGAGGTGCTGGACCTTATCCTACCAACACATCCCATAGTTTATTATCTCATTATGTGACAGGCTTTAATTACTTGTAATTCGATGTGTTAGAAACTAAAAAACGAAACTCGTCAGACATAGGCTGGCTTTTGTGGAAAACCTATTAGCCATGAGTCCCTCTGGAGACTTTGTTTATGTCCAAGAGCCCCACAGCATGTTGGTTGTGCTTTGACCCCGCATGAAGAATTAGCTTGTAGTGTGTCCAAGCAATGCCTTGAGAGAACTGGCGTGACGATGAAAGAGGAGATATTTACTCATTTACTCCCACACACAGACATTCAAACAACTGAAGTTGTGATATTCAAAATCACCAATCCATAAATCCACCAATAAGGACAAACAAAAGAAAAGAATTTCAACCTGGAGTATATCTCTCTGAGTTTTATCAAGCAATTAAAGCAAAGTTCAAAAAGCAGGGGTGGCGACTGTTCAGGGTCGAGTCGGAGCAGCCTGGAAGTGTGAATGTATGCAAACTAATTGGTTAATGTTGACTATACAGTAAGTGAGGCAACGTGCATATCGGTGCATGCATTATAGCCATTTAGTGCAACAAGACATTATTGGATTATTGCTCCTTTTTTAATGTGTCAACCGTTCCTAAAGTAATAAACTACAACCTTTCGAGATAAAGACATTGGCCTCACATTGGAGGATTTCCCCTCTATTTGTATGACAACAAGGAGCTCTAATATTCGATTGGCCTCAGTACGCTTTGTGAATGCGCTCACACGGCCAAGGCTATGCAACACATATGAATGCTTTAAGGAAAAAAAAAAAAAAAAAAGCACTGTGACACATATTGACTTATGCTGTGCTGGAGACAGTATTGATTTCCCAGTCAGAGATGCAGAGACAGGACAGCAGAGAGCGAGAGAGAGAGAGACAAAGGGCATATTAACTCGCCGCAGTCAGCTGTATTCCTCCACGTTACCACGCCTACAAACTACTTTCAAAAGTAGTCCAAACCGCAATCCTTTAAACTCTTTGGTCATCGTAGGAACGTAAACATTAGTTAATTTTTTATACCAACAGTAAAGTAGATTTAAACAGGTAGAAAATGTGTGGCTAGTTTTGTGTACATGCAGGTATAACATGTTTATCAGTATCACTCCTGGCTCGTGTGCTTCGATGGCATGTTTGACATATGTTGCGCGATGTAGTGTTCACCTTGGTCAAGCGCAGCGAGGTTAATGGTGGCCACATCAGCAGGTGACTTAAAAAGCGTTTAGCAGATATAATTGATGATGCAATTACTTCCTGGATAAAGCCGAAGTCTGTTTCCCCTCTAGCATTATGCCCGGAGAGCCATACATCTTGCTGCGGGCTAACCTCTCCTCCTCGTTTCTCTACTCTGTCAGCTCCCCTTTAGGGATCACCACAATGCTTTTAGTTTACTTTAGTTAGTGCACATCATGTAGCTACTAAATCAATATTGACAAATTGCTGTAGGACAGGTATGCTGGTACCAATAACATTTTACCCCATTGAAGTATTCTTTATTTTATATTATTATGATTTATGTTATTAGCCATGACTTCATTAGGCTTACTCACCTTGTTCTGTACATTCTTCTAACCCTGAGCCTTTCACTCTCAATTGCTCTTCTCTTTAAAGGGGATGTATCAGCACATTTCCAGGTCTATATTTATATTCTACTGGAATGCCTTTGCATGGTTTCACTTATTTTACCTGTTCTTTACTCAAAATGGAAACTTTCCAAATATATCGCTATATGTTCAAGCCTGAATTATTAACTTTAAAATATGTGCGTGGTCAAATGTGTAGACATTTGAATCAGAATAAAATCTATTTTATAGAATAAATACTTACTTTTACCTAGTGACACTGATCAATCAACAAAAGATTTACTGACACGTCAGATGGGGATGACTTTGTTTTTAGCATCACACGGATTACAGTGAGATATATTGGAAAACTGATATATCCACTTAACCCTCAACTACCAGTCGCTCTATTTTTATTCTATCCAAAGTATATAAAAGAGTATAATTACCCCCTTACTCGCCATACTCTCTGAGACAAAATTGGTCAGTGTGTTGATTTTGGTCTGGACAGCTCACCCTTATCCTAATTAGAGCCTTGTGAGACCCCCTGGATAGCGGCTAGTGGTACCCAGCAATATTAACACAACCTGTCTGTGTGAGGAGTGTGTGTGAGTGGCACTGCATTCATTTCACACAGCATGTGGGGACTTTTACTGTTATTACCCAAAGGCTGTTATGTAGACAGATGCCTTCTCAGCGGGGGGTGTTCAGGTGTGCACTTGCCACAGTGCACACTCACCTAGCTTCATTTGTACCTGCTCACACACACGGTAAAGGCCGATATTAGCTTGGTGATGTTAGCCTTTTAATGAAACTATAATTAGTAACTTTATGGATTAAAAAAAATGTAATAAAACATAATCTGATAAAGCCAATAATTAGCAGACATTTAGATACATTTATATTCCCATTACTCTGCAAGTCAAATTACAAAGTGAAATATTCATCTGTGCATTGGGAAGGTCTTACTGCTATCAGAGCAGGGAAATTTTTCATTTATTTAATTTTCTAAAATTTAATAGAACTATTAATTAATTACTCAAGAAAAAAAAAAAAATTACCAGGTTATCGTATAATGAAAATAATTCTTACCTGCAGCCTTAACCTAGAAACGAGCATGTATTGCTAGTCATTCCTGATACTAATCATGATAACGTTTTCCTCATCTACCTTACTGTAGAGTTTAAAGTTGCAGGAATCATTACAGGATCGCTCTCACTAATAGCACATCGTTTTCCTTCGATATCTCTTTTCACTTCATTGGCTCTCAGGGTAGAAATATGAAAAATGTAGGAAGACAAGGAAGGGTGATAATAATTTCTGTAGTAACATTTTCACACAGTCACACTGTCACAGGTTGATTATTGGTTTACTTGAAAGATTTTCTATGGCTTTGTGTTCTACACAGTGCAGGAGGGTAAATAGACAAAGGCTTACCATTTTACTAATTGATAAACCTGCCAACCTGTGCTGCCGTTTCATTGACCTTGTCTTTGTTTGGGTGTTTTATACAGGCAGTGCCAGAATTGTACCATAAAGCTTTTTCACAGCATGTTATAGGATTCCTGTTGTGCAAAACAATGTTGTTAAATCTGTTCATATGAGAAATATAAAAACACTAAACTGGATATTGTAAGACGAGTTAGTGGAACAGCCAGATCCGGTGCCTGTGTGTTGTTTCCATAAATAGTATTAGTCAGGATCCAGTATAGCTTCACAATATAAAATATCACAGTAAATATAGTATATGGTTATCCTCTAAATGACTTCCGTAAATGACTTATTTACTTCAGCTGTACGCAGTCAAATCTCTAATGAGGACTTTAAACAAATAGGCCACACAAGTAGTGTGGAGCTTCTTCAAAATTATAAATTACTAGTATAGTACAAGTAGTGTAATCACTGTACATTCAGAGCTTCTGTGTAAAAATAATATGTGCTGACTAGATCTTTATTTCATCAACATGTTCACCATACTGTTATTCTGGTGGCTCTCAGGGTCTTCACACTATATACGTCCTTGTCAACTTTTCATTTTTGTTGGGCTGTAAAATGACCCCTGGGTCATTGTTTGTCTTTGGTATGTCCTCACCTGTTGTTGTTTGTTGTCTTGATAAGCCTTAGAGATCTTTCATATGGTCGGCATGCATTCTGCAGTTATTACCTTTACAGTTGTTTTCAGATTGTCTTTACACCAATTCAGGATTAATCAAGTGGAATTTTTCTCATTGATTTACTGTTTTCACTCTTTAGTCCATATTAGAAAAGCATTTACAGATATTACAACACCAACATGTGCAGCTTAACAACTTTCAATAGGATTTCATGGTGAAGAAGTCACAGGAAAGACAATGTGATAGTGATTAGAAATTACATCTACAAAACAAGGTCATTTTTATTGTTTTTTCTTTTTATTCCTTTTCCAAAAAAAGGATAGAAGTTTCCTGCTATTACTCACATGCAAAGATAATGGCATTTTTTTAATATCCTAACTGATATAGCAATATATGGTATGGCTGGGTGACTCATAGTGACTGTCATATGCCTATAACATATTAATAAATAAGCAAAAACACTCTGGTGTTCAAAGGGTTAAAGACTGGAAGTTGCCAGTCATCCTAAGTACACTCTTTTCCCAAGGTATTTACAGTTTATTTGGCTTTATTAACCTCAATATGCTAATCACACATCCCACTCCTTTATGCATCTTTAGCGCATCTTACTACTGTAAAAGGCACTTTCTTTTTTCTCAGCTGGAGTTGAACAGAGGCTGAGGTAAATGTTATGGAACAAATCTTGCTTACTCAGCAGAATGCACTTGGAAGGCAGCCCCATGCACTGAATTCATACTGACACTCATGCAGCCCAGTATCTGTAGGAATTACATCCATATTGGACGATTCCACGCCTTAATGATTTACTGTGTGTCCAGTGCCAAAACAGAGAGAAGTGGATCCTTTATGTAGCAAGGCAAAAAGTAAAGGTGCAGATGTGCATATAGCAGGATATGAGAGCTTGTGTCACAGACCTGCAATTAACATTCTCCTTTTAATCAAAGGCTGCCGGTTCACACATACTGTATCTAAACCGTGTTACTGACCCCATAATCTAGATCATTTCAAAAAGTCTAACGTGTGTGTGCGTGTAGGGAGAGTGAAGAAGTTATTGCCAAAACAAAACGGACAATAACAGCAGTTCTTACATATTGGAAATCAGCAAAAGTTGTGACAGACTCAAAGTTCCCTCATGGGAACATAATCAAGATAAAGCAACTGATGATTCTTCTTATCAAAATGTCTCTCTTTTTCTGCCTCTTCTGTTTCCTTTTTCTTGTCCTCCTCTCATTACTCACCTAGCACCGAGATGAGACATCAATTCGTCTGCCACTGAGAATTGCAAATTAGCTTTGAGTTAGCTCTTGAAGAGATGGGAGGAGACAGGAGTGGGGGGCGGAGAAGAGATAAGCTGATGAGTATGTTTGAATTAGCCCTCGCTCGCAGTGGGAGAGAAACAACGCTGGGAAATTTGAGAAACTTTCAGTGTGACAAATTGCAGCGTTTTAATGTCATGAGTGACGATTTGCATCACGGTAGCATGCTGTGTTGGCTTTATTCCTGAGCGGTTGGGGTCTTGCTGAGCAGGTTCCAGCCAGGAAGAAATTAACATGCCACCGAACCGCAAACTGGCTTTGCAAGGTCAGTTAACTGTAAGGTAATAAGCACCGAGCTAAACATGAGGGAAATTAGACCAATCTGCTAAATTTACAAACAGATATTTATTATTGCTCGGAAAAAAGCAAAAGTGTCAGACTTTCAATGTCTTCAAAGGAAATCAAAGGCACTATTTAAAATCTAATGCCAATAATCAAATTCAAATAATTTTAAGATTTGTGTTCTGTCAATGACATATTAAATGGAAACTCATAAAAACAAACAGATATATTATCAGAGCACTCTGCCTGCCTCTCTATGTTTTGTCAAACACCGCCTCCTTTTGATATTTGAGCATTTTCTTCATTCTCTTCCAAAGGCCAGACAGGGACAGATTAAATTTCAAGCATAAATAAATATTGTGAAAAGGTCACCTTTCCATCTGTTATTTGTGCAACCTCTAAAAGTAATTACATACAGAACGGTGTCGGCAAAGCTGTTTGTGTGCGTTCGTTGTCTAAACAGCATATCTCCCAGAGCTCATTTCATATACACCTGAGGACTGTGCTGTAGTAAACAGGTGAAGTAAACAAGAATCAATAAATCTGACTGCTGGCACAGTCATATACAGGCTCATTTAAAAAAATATTAATTAATATTAACAATGTGAGGTCAGGATTTTAGCTACATTTGCTATTTTTCTATTTTCTGTGTGTGTGTGTTTTTGTGCCATATTTCTAATTGAGATGCATTCCTCCTTTTCTAAGATCATACTATAAATGCAAATCCTTTGCAAAACATTCGAGGTACTGTATATGCAAACATATGTTATCATGGTGCTTTGAAATTACACTAGACCTCATGAACTCATAGGCAATAATGCATGCATAATAGATGATATAATAGGCTGCATTTTCCCTGCAGCACAGGATTGCGTGCTTGCCTCCTTTTAGGAGAGGCAACAGAAAGAGGTCAAACGTGACACCAGGGGAAGGCAAGTGATGGCACTGAAGCGCCACGCTGCACTTCGAAGAGAGCAGGAGAACTTTCTCTTGGGACTGATTTTAAATGCCAGGTGGTTTTCTGTGTTGTCTAACTTTAGATTCAGTTATATTGGCTCTTCCATCCAGGAAAGTTTTCTTCTGGAACAGAACTTGGTACCGTTTTTCTGAGTACAAAGCACAGACATGTTGTTATAATTTACAGCACACGTAGATGATCTTTTAATTAGGTTTGGTGAAATGGATCTACAGTATATTTATTTTAGGTCAGATGAGGCAATTGTATATCAGATGCATACATTGAAGCCGTGTTTGTGTGCTGGTCATATTGCCCATTAACAGATTCCTTTGTTATTCACTTCTAATTTACAGTCCTCATCCATATGACGATATATTTCAATGTTTATCTGATGTTATAAATAAAACGGGCAACGTAATTTGCTTTTTTAAAACATTAAATACTGAAACTGATGCAAACATGTATTAGTGAATTTAACTATGAGAAGAGATGGTAAGCAGCCCTCGTGCTCACATCGCTCATTAATTCTGATACCAACAGCACAATAAGTTTTCAAATCCATGAGTGATTGAGTCTGTTAAAGAATCGCAACAGCTTTGACTCAACGCTGCCCGCTCGCTTTCTGTCTCTGTCTCTCTCTCTCTCTCTCTCTCTGTCTCTGTCTTTCTTTCTCTCTCTGTCTCTGTCTTTCTTGCTCGCTCTCTCTCTCTGTCGCTCTGGCTCGCTCTCTCTCTCTGTCTCTCTCTCTCTCTCTCTGTCGCTCTGTCTCTCTCTCTCTCTCTCTCTCTTCTTTCTGTAAATTTACAGTCATGTCTGAAGAAAGCTGTACATTAAAAATCACTTATGTCAGAATGACAAAAAAACCATCACTTTAACAGATGAAGCAACAATGTTGCCTTTTCCATGTCTGGAGTCTTTTAATATAGAATTCCCAGCATGCCGTGCAACTGCTGGTTCAAAGTAGTGGCACTTTTTTCATTTAAATTATAAACACTGAGTTTTATCCTCCATATTTTGCCACATTTTTCCTCGACGAAAGCTTAATTTTCTACCTTTTCGGGGCAACATTTGCAACAGCTGGTAGCTGTATACGCTAACAACAACATGATTTGATGTCTATGTTCGGGTACCTATTACATTTATATTCAGCTGTGAATTTAAAAGCTGCCCAGATTGATGAATAAAGCCACTGAGGAGTTGAGTACGTGAGTGGAGTGTCAGAAATTTCTGCTGCTCACTCAAAGATTTCTGTTTATTTCTGCACTCTCTGGAGCTTCGGGCTGTCTATTTGTCGTTTCCCTGTAGGTCTCTGCTTGCACCCAGTTTGCTCCATTCTGCAATTGCATTATACGAGGCAAAGCAAAATTTTGTGGTGCCAAGAAAGCAGAGGAAATACGCGAGGTGAACAGATGCAGATTCACAATAGGCAGCACAGAGGTTCAGAGGAAAACTACAGGACTGAACAAGACATGTACGGCCAATCAGCTGAGGCCTCATCTAGGACTTGCAGCTTTTTAGGCGTCTACACTGTGTGCACAGGATTCAGGGAAAACTCAGATACCTCACAATGGACTGAAAAAAAACTGAAGACGCATCCTCATGAAAAAAAAGGCTACGTGTGTGTTCTTATAGAGAACTGAGCATAGACATAGTCAGCTGTATATTGCTATATTTAGGCCACGTCACTCTCAACTGTCCGTGTGCTGAATTTCCCCTATTCATTAGTTATAAAGTCCTGGTATCTTCTGCTGGTAACGGTTTCAATAGAGATTCATTGGAATAAAAAGACAGAATCTTTGAAGCCTGGTATCCAGTTATCATACATGCATGTTATTTATTTGTATGCAGCATAGCATATGCATCCTCCAAAAACACAGAAACCTCAGTACTAATACCTATAATACTATTTGAATGCAGCATCGAGCAAAACCAGAATTCTGATATGATTAAGAAAATCAAAGTGTATGTGTATTCTTTCTGACAACTTTGGAAAGGTGCATTAAATATCCACGAGGGTTGTCTTGTAGCCATCTGTGCCAAGTCTAATGTGAAGCAGCTTGTCGTAAACTCTTTGTTGGCCTCACAGCCCGGGAACCATGAGGCTAATAACATCACTGTTGTTAAAATTTACTGTGTTTCTACTCACCAGAGTCAGGTCCCTCATTGATCAGAGTAAATCAACTCTCACCAAACCGTAAAATATCATCTCGGAGTGATGTTACTAATGATCTGCCCCAGCAGACGACGCATGCTATCTGAAGGACCGCTGCTGTATCAAAGCCATGCTGTCTGTCTCCTCTCCCCCCATGGCCTCCTCACACTTCATCTAATAGCGGGAATTTACTGCAGGACTTTTTTTTTTTTCCCTTGCTCACTCGGCGAGATAAACAGGCGATTGATGAATCAGGCGTAATGCACAGGCTTACGGGCACAGACAGCATGCAGCCCACAGTAAATATGTGCAGACAGGATCGGATTTCGGCATTAGCAGCGAGGAGATGCATTTATTTGCCTCTCACCCAGACTCATAACAGCACTAAGCCTCAATTACCACGTCTGAGAGGTGCAGATAATACATGCAAGCGGCACCACTCCCTACCATTCCCAGCACACACATAGTCTGCTTTTCACACTGTCTGTCTGAAGCTGCACTTCATTGAATGATGTTTGTAACATCTACAGTACAGTGATTATCCGTATCAGTGGGTTTGTTCCATGCCTATGAACATGTGCATTTACATGCCAATAAATGGTGGCAATAGATGTTCTCTATGATCTCTTGCCTTGTGCTATTAATATAATATATAGTACAGTACATAACATTGATCTAAATCACATAATTTAAAATAGCTCCACTCCAGGCGAGACTTCATGTGTAATAAAGTAGCTTGCTCCAAGTATATTTTTTTCTTTTCACATTTCTTTCTTACTTATGGAGCATTAGTAATGTATGAGGGCTAATAAGCTGCAGGCCAATATGTCATCTGAAAACAAGTAGTAAGATTTTTTTTTTAAGAATATGATTTTTTTCTTTTACTTTGTCCCAAGTTAATGCCACATACTATTTCAACTTGATTTTTATTATGTTTTGTGTTCACACTGCAGTAGGGACAAAACTGTTCGTGGTACTATATTAAATGATGTTAGTATGCACATATATGTTGAAGTGTGCTGTTGAGGGACACTTTGTACCATAATGCAAAAGGGACAAACAAAAGGGAAGAGCTGCTTGTAGCTGGTTGTTAATGGCCTGGTTGGTCTTGTTTTTGTGTTCATCCTGAGGTGTAAAGCACATGGCTGCTGTAATTTCTGGGCCATATTTTCCTGCCATCACTAAGCCAGTGGCTGTGCAGCAGTACCTCTTGGTTAGCAGAGATTCCTCCAAAGCCACAAAACATGACTTACAGTAGTTGGTCACCTCTATGTGCTTTATTGCAAGACTGAGTTTGCATTTGTGCTTGTACACAGTTTCAGGAAAGAAAGGGTCTGTTGTGTCCTCACTATAGCACACATGATTTGGTTTTGTTTACATTATTTTTAGAATCACAACAGAATCACAACAAAAATAAGAAAAAAAAATGCACATATCAACTAAAAGCCAATCTCAAACTGTGAGACCCTCGAGACAAGTTTTGACAAAAATGTCAATAAAATATAATTAGACAGAAACAGGCAGGTATTGCACAGCCAAGCATAGCAACTATTATATTATAATAATATTATTCTTCATGTACAGGACACGAGACTTCAGGACATGGGAATTATGGTAGACTTCAGACTTGTAGTGGACTCGTTGAAAAACATGAGACTTGACTCCAGTAACTAAAGATTTGACTTAATCTTATCCCAGAAGCACATTTAAAAAAATAATGGAAAAAATATTACCTTAAAGCCACTTTAGGTTTCTTCACCTGAGTTTTCTTTCCTTGGATGCCCACAGTCTCCCTGTGTTGAGCACCAGGAGAAGGCCCTGCTAAACCAGCAGCTTAGCCGCAGTGCAGTGCTTGCAGCGTGGTAACACTGTCAGCCTCCTCCCCTCGCCTCCGCCCACTGGATGTCAGCTCTGAATTGTGTTTTGATGTTTCTTCAGACCTACAATTGAGCTCCATTCTCAACAGCCAAAACAGACATTTGTCAATTTATATGCATCAGGGCACCCCCCCACCCCCAATCCGCTGCTACTTTCTCTTTCAGCTGTGTCTTCCTCAGTTTTAACTCTGCCACTGCACTCAGTAACATCAATCCAATATGAGGATACGAGTGGCCACAAGCCCCCCTGCTGTGAGTGGTGTCACATGTGATTACCATTATTTATAAAACTCACTCAGGCTCGGTTGCGTAGTCGGCCTCTCCCGGCCCTCGGCCCTACACAGTACAGTCAATATTTGCACGCAATCCTGAACTGTTGAGAGTTTCCATGGTGGTGAGAGCCTCCATTACATGAAATATTCAGGGCGCATGGAGACTCCCGTGAGGCCCAGCGCAGGGTTTTTACTCCGATTTGATTATACGACATGATTTTTTCATGAGCTATGACAGTCCTGTTGAATTAGAGTCAGCTCTGAATCCTTGTGATAGTCACGGAAGCCAGAGAGGAGGAGGAGGAGGAGCAGGCTGTCCTCTTACCTGACTCTGTCTTTAACTCTCTGTCTGAATAAAGGGAGAACAAATATAATGGAAAAAAAGGATCCCTTATAAAATACAGAAGATACACACCATGTGGACATGTGCTTGTTATTACATAATAAAATCATAGATAATACAGTATATAATACTAAATCCTTTTTTGCTCTATTTTAGGAAGACGTTACTAGTATAAAAGGTTTTTTGACTGTTGTTGCCAGTGCCATTTAGTTTATATCATGTAACGTGTTAACAAAATCGGCAAAAAATATATTTATTAATTGCCAAAGCTTTTTCTTAGCATCACAACACAAGTTAGTTCGAGTGAATTTAGAGTGCAGAGCAGTAAAACTATATATTATTTTGTATTTATACACAATCATCCCTGTGTGGAAACCAGTATAAATATCAGTACAGTGAATATGTTACCAAACGAATGAACAGCATCACATCCATCATTTCATAGGTGCATGACACTAACAGGTTGATATATTCAGTTTTTAATATAATGTAAATCTCTGTCCTGTGAACTGCTCCTGTGTTTGGTTATCGAGTAGCCCAGTGAACCATTGTTTTTTTTTTTTAACACCCAGTGCCTTAAGTGCTGCCACATTTTGTAATTATCCGTAACTTTCTTACGGTTTACTGTGGCTTTCATAAAGTACTCGGGCAGTAATTTACCCTAAACCGTTTAAGTCTACAGTAATTACAGCTGTCCAGGACATCAAGTGTTTGTTGAAATGGTCAGCTTAAAAAACCTCGTGTACATGGCATACACTAGGCTGTGTGAACGAGAGAGAGAGAGAGAAATAGAGAATGTGATGCATTTGACAATAACAGTGGCGGCACAGGCAGTTACGGTATTATCAGCGTAAAATGATCATTAGGGGCTTCTAATAGCAAAATCAGTCATGCTACCGCACACAAACACAGCTTGTGTTAAGGGAAGTTAACAATATTGTATGGTTGCTTCTTGATGATTTTATGCCCCATAAAAATATGATATATTTTCTCTGATCGCTGTGAAGCAGAACCAGACATGCTTTTAAACATCTTACATCAATCAAGAGAAACGATGTTGTTTTGATAAAATAGATGTAATGAAAGCCTTGACTATGTATTCATTGACTTATTAATAGTGTTACCAGTACTTGGTTTTCTCTGTTTTATGTCATTATAAATTCAGTATCTTTTAGTTTTTGGTCAAACAAAATGAAGATGTAACCTCAGGCTCTTTTTTTTTTCCACATTTCATGGTCTATACAATTAATCAGTGATAAAAAATTGCTCCACTGAGCAACCATGTCTCAGCTGTTGTATCCCAAATGTAAGTGCTTGCACAGAGAGGCTCTAACAGTATTGCGTTCCTTCAATTACAATGTCTTTGATTTGGTTTTCAAGTAAAAGCATGAAATACAGCCATTTTTTAGCTCACAGAAAAACATTTATAAACGCATGATTTTTCACTCCAGTGAGAGTACAGTAGTTGTATTTCATCTCAGATGTTTCTGACAGTTATATTGTGGTGAAATCATTGCCTGTATTATGTTCACAGGCAGAGTTGTTTTGACTGAGGGAACCACTGAAAATCGCAGAGAGGTGGACAAAAAGCAAGGCCTTCATGCTTGACTGGTTTTGCATTATTTTTCCTATTTGCCAAATATCAGGGTTTTGGTAAAATGTTAATAAAGACTCTGTATAAAACAAAGATGATCTTTCCTGAACTAGATGACATTGTCACTGAATATTTTGCTAATGCATTCAGTATTAACAGTTTTGCAACTTGTCAGATGCTTTAATTAACAGCATTTCCTAATTACTACAGAATGTAATCTGTCTTACATTCCTTTCCTTAAAAAAAAAAAGCATATTTTCTGTTGCAAATTGGTTCAATATAGATGTAATTAACTTCTAAAAGACAAGGATGTTTATTATTCACAGTGTTGCACAGTGATGAAGAGTCGTGCCTGTGATTTTCAGACACTGTGAATCTGCTCCTTACGACGACAGTCAAGGTCATTCTCAACACCTCCCTTTGGTCCAGTGCACCAGATGATTGTCAGCTGAGTACAACATTGTCGATTTTGGCCTTTTTGATTCACACAAACACACATCACAACACGTGCACACACAGAGTAAGAGAGAGAGAAAGATTATTAGCTCCTGGCTTTAACAGACTGAATCCTGGCTTCCCAAACAGAGAGCTGTTTATGTGTGACCACAGCTTGAAATGATATGATTGGTCAGGACCCACCAATGTACACAGAACGGCAGACACACGTATACACACAAGCACACACACACACTGGAAGGCATTCTGGGTCATATATGGATGAAAAGACGTCCCTCTTTTATGCAGAGACTAATTGCTTTCCTTAGCTCCATGCTATAGTGACAACTTACAATACTTTGATTTGATTTTCTTTTCATGCACCCACAATAGGAACCAATGTTCAGATGGTTGTTTTGTAGTCTATAATCTGACCCTCTTTTATGATCATTCCTGAATTATGAAAAATGAATTTATAAAAAAAAATGTTGAAAATAACTGTTCTGGACTGAAGAGCTGTTTAACGTATTATCATCGTTCTTATGTTTACAATGTTTAAATGCAAATGAGTTTGAAAATAGATTTACATTCTTTTCATTGAAACTATTTTTTTTTTTAAATGAACATTGCATCACTATATATTATATAAGCTAGTGTTAGTCAAATATATCTTATATCTGACTCAGGCATAATTATCTTAATTTAAAATTAGTTTAAAAATGTACAAAATTATTATATCAAGTTTTATAAATGTGGCTTATGTCAGGCTTCTTGTTGCCCTATAGCTTGAATTGTTAAAATAAAATAAGTTAAATTTAAATTTATTGCAGTCTAAGTGTCAATGTTTCATTTCATATCATTTTAGTATTGGTAATCATTATGTTCTAATAATCTGTCACTATTTTGTTCTGCCATAATAACTATATTTATGTCCATTTTTTTTTTTTTTTTAGAAACCAACAGAATCAAATTTCACAAACCACTCTCACAGGAGACGTGCATTGTGCATTTTATGAATTAGAAAGTATGGCAGTTCTTTCAAACAAAATGCCGGCCATCACAAATCTATTATTCTCCCTGACTGCTCTAATGAAAGCCATGCATGCAGACCTCCGATTAATCAATTTTGCAAAGAGAAAAGGTCAAGTTTGCATATTCGCCTTTCATAACAAGCCATACTTACTGTTTTATCTCAAACTGTAGTGCTGAAGAAAGCCTGCTGCTCTGGATCAATTTGCTCGAGTGTGCTGCTCCTCCTGATGACTGGAGGGATTGGACTGAGCAACTGTGTCTGATTGTTTGACAACACTGTCAGTACAAAGTAGCGCCTTCTAGCAAATGGCTGAGTGACTTTTATATAATGTGATTGTCTAGACTTTGCATATCCATGAGTGGATAAATTCCGCTTTTAGCCCCGAATTGATTGTTAAATGGCAATTAACCTAGACACTAAAAACTATATGCACTGAGCTGTGATAAAATACAAACATTTATAACACATTGATCATCAGGAAGTTGATGGCCATATCCACATTTTATAATGTCCCTTATAAAACATAAACAGCAGTCCAAAATGTGTTATGGTAGTTTGAAAAAGACTGCTGTGTGCTATCGCTGGTCTAATTGAAGTGGAAACAGCTCCATCACTACAGCCGCAGGGTGTGGAGAAATGAAGAGTACAGACTGTGATTATCTATTATGGCGCTAATTATAGGAATATGCCTTGGGCTCGGCAACTGTCCCTGGCACTATGCGCTATCTGTAATCTATTCCAAAACTTGAGAGTGCTTTACCAGGTTAGAAATAGGATGGGATAGACTGCACAGTGGCTGTAGCTGATGTATTATCTGAATGTGTTATCTTTTAAAACAAAAATAACAAAATTAGCTTTGAAATTAAAGAAAAAAAGTTTGATTGGGGCTATTATTTGGTTGCACGTGCATCCGTGTGTGTGTGTGTATTTTAAAGTGTGTGTACGTGTGCCTGCATGTATGTGCAGCTGTGTGGGGATGATTATGGTGTGACAGCTGCTGACAGAGAGCCAGACTTGAGGCAAGTGAAGAGGTCTTAAATAAGCCAGTAGCTCTCTGAGTAGC
Organism: Pampus argenteus; assembly: GCA_036937835.1. Taxonomy (NCBI): domain Eukaryota; kingdom Metazoa; phylum Chordata; class Actinopteri; order Scombriformes; family Stromateidae; genus Pampus; species Pampus argenteus. Next base: position 7,488,473 of record CM072872.1, on the reverse strand, counting down.
TACGCTACACATTCACCCTCTCTGAAAGGCTACAATTACCATGTCAGCTCCTATAACGCTAACATGAAGAAAATAGTTCAGGCTAATTATTCACTTCTCTTGTTCAGTCGGGAAGAAGGAGAAGGACTGAGAAACGGATAGAAACTGTGAAACTGACAAAAAGGGTAATGAGTCTAACAGACGACAGATTAAATATGCAGTGTTGATCCTCAAATGTTAAATTTCTTCCAGCTTTGTGAAAATACTATTATACTTTCTCCTTAGAAGGAGAGATACTTGCTGGAGTCAAAACTTGAATGCATCACGGCTGCATCCTATAGCCTTACCACCAGGGGACTCATTATATATATGCGTGTGTATATATGTGTGTATATATATGTATATTTCTCTAAAAAAACACATCATTTTTAGTCTTTGTCTAAGAGGACATCAGCTGGGATCAGAGGCTTTAATTAAGATTGACTGCTATCACTATTGTACTTGGAAAACTCTGCTGTATATGTCAATGTGTGAGTGATGCAATCACCTGAAACCATTGCAAAACAGTACCTATTTTTACCTCTGGGATGATAATTATATTATCTGCTGCAATTTATGCTGACGTGAAAAAATGTGTTTCATGTTAGCTTTTATAGTTTACACTTCATTACAAATAAATCAGCAGATATCTTTGTTAAGCTTCCTTGCTGAAGGTGAACTTTTTTTTTTAAAGGGCTGTTTCAAAGTGTTTTGAAGTGTAAATTCTATTTTTTAATCAAAAGTAGCCATGAAGTGGGTTTCTTACTTTCTAACTTTTATAGTCTCATTGTCTCACCTGTATTAGCATCTTTGTGGAAAATGTTCAGTTTATTTCTATGCGTTAGGAGTTTCCTCTCGCTACATACATTTTTTTTAATGCTCCCATTTTGAAGTAGGGGACAAAACTTCCCAAAGATTTAACAAGACCAGGAGTAACATCCTCTCATCAAAATCTCTTCGTCTCAAAGGTCATCCAGAAATTCTGCCACTGCTCGCAATTAGTGGTCCCCTGATGAGAGGTATATAAGTAGCTTAAAAGATTTTATGCTGATTTGTATCTTGCCTCTCAGAGAAGTTACTTATAAGTACTTTGTTTTTCTCACATATGATGCATTAACCTAATGAGACAACTCTTTGATTGCTTCTATCCATCCTCTGAAATAACTTATAACTTCACATAACACACTTTGACGCTTCCACGTTGCGTACTGTAAATGTTGTCCACATCAATTAAGTCAGGGAAGGAGCAATTATTGATAAAAATGAAATATTGGCTGAAAACATTACTCCATGACATACACAAATAGTAGCAAAACCTATTGACAGTCGCAAATATAAGTGTATTTTCAGATCTATGAAGTTATTCTCTTTCAGTTTACACATTACGTTATGATTATTCCACTGTGCCTATGATTATGTGATGGCTAACTTTTGTCACTGTTTCCTGCTATCCAGTAATGGAGGCAGAAGCAGGCAGCAGCACAGACACATTGTTATTACATTATTCATGGGGCCTTAGACTTCACACACACACAAGCACAGACACACATAAATGTTGGCACTATCTGCATGTTCACACAAACCTGCACCTGTCACCATGACCGAGATTGCAGATTTTGCCTCGTCATTGTTTACCCACCTGACATCATTGATTTAGTTGAGTTGGATGGATCCCTCTAATCCCCTAAGAGTTATTGGAATTTAGCTTGGAAAAAAAAGACAAGAAATTGTCCTAGAATTCATGAAATTGATTTATAACAGTGCTGATGTAGAGGTATTGATAGTATCCCCTTTGTTCTGATGATTTTGTCGAACACTCAAAGACAAAAATCATGATAGATCACCACTATTTCTTCACCATCGTTTGTGAAACCAGCATGATCAAGGTACTTTATTCCTATCAAAACTTAAATTTTTTTGCAGTATGTAATTTTTGACACTAGGGATACAACAAACTGAACTAATTGTACAACAAAGTGCTTGGCAAAGCAGAGAGAAACAGTGTGTGTAAGAGCCAGAGAGAGAGAGAGTTTAAAAGATGCATTTCAAAGTTGCTTTAGCACTCTCTGTTCAGCAACACAACAAAAGACAAGATAGCAGGAATGCATCAGTTTGTTCAGATGACTTTACCTTTCTGTTTCCCTCAGGTCCATTCTGCCTATTTTTTTCTTAATGGCTCAGCAGCTCCAGTCCAGGGCCATATGATTGAAGCGGCTTTTCATAGTTACTAAGTAGGCCATTATATTATCCTTTTACAAAAACATCTTGTCAAAGGAGTTTAAAGTTATACCAAAAGTATTTCTGATCTATTCAATCTCTGATATTTTTCTTGATTTATTCAACTAATAGGCTTATTCAAAGTTCATCAGCAGAAAACACTTTTTTGTTTGTGCTCCTTGCATTCCTGCTGTATCCAGTTACACGGAGGTTGTGAGCACCAATCTCTGAAAAGCCATGTCAAACAGAATAGTGCTCTCTCACCCCATTTAGCCCCTATGATGGATGGGTCATTTTATACACCATTAATCCATCCATTTGTCAATTACAAATGGAAATTTTGGGGTTGAGATGGGATGGGGGGGTGGGGGGTTTCAGGAACTGTCAAGTCGCTGAATGCCACCTTGCATCACTGCTGAGTGTAATTACAGAACCTGTCTGTAGCATAAAAAAAGCGCAACGGGTGATAATGATATTTATTGCCCTTCACACTTATTACTAATATCATTTCCAGTTGGAATTCATTTTATATTTCTATTGTGAACAGAATAGGCTTAGTGCCATGCATTGTTGTCGAATAGAAATTAAATGCTGTGCTGAGTGGGTAAATTATACTATACTCGCTACATCACTTTTAGAAACACTGGAGATGATGATGACAGAGATGAATTTGTTCTTGTGCACCTTGAATGAAAACAGCTTTGATGATAGAAAATGTGCAGGAATTATTATATATATATATATATAGTCAAACACATTGTAGGTGACCTTACTTCTTGCACTGAAATAAAAAAAAAACATTCAACAGTCGACCTGAATTACATCTGCAAAATATATTTACAAATTATAAAAAAACCTCTACAACTTATGTACAAATTTATATATATATTTTTGTTATTAATGATTGTTATACACACACATAATCGTCATTCTATACAATACAAAAGACCAGTACAGGGGAATGAACCTGGATAAAATGCTAGTAACTATAAATAAAGCCAGGAGAAACAAAGCCTTTTAGATGATGGGGATGTTATGGAGGTTTATGAGAAGCTATCTGATGTCAGTCCCTAGAAATTACCCCAGCCTGTGAGGACGTCCCGTTTCCTTCCCTCGTCTCTGAACGATGAGCAGATATCTCTTTAACAGCTGGGGTTACCGACATACTGGCTCTCAGGCCTGATGAGCTGCTTTCTCTATTTGCTCTGCTCATTCTCCTGAGCACCACGGCCATCCAGATTAGAGGCAATGCCCCATTAGGCAGCCAGAGAGGTGGGCAACCTCAGAGATGTAGCACAAGAGTGTAAAAGTGTGTGCATGTCTGTGTGTGGTAACACAGACACTACAAGTTTATTCTGTAAAAAATTGTCTGTTTTAATAGTTTGTGCTCTCGTACGCCTTTTCTTTGTGGAGACTAAATATTATAATATAGACAAAAACCAAAGGAAATTATATTTTAATTCGACCGGTTTAATTTCCGCAATTTTATCATGTAAGACATGTATTGAGATTTAAACAGATTTATGTCATTCCTATCACTGCTCATGCAAACTATCCAAAAGGTTTTGGAATTAATCTCTAGAAAATGTATTATTTTATTTACTTTGTTGAATGTCAAAAAATATTTGAAGTTTAAAACGTTTAATCAAAGTACATGTGCACTGTAGTTATGTCCTCAAAGCAATTTGTCCAAAGTAGAATGTCCTCAATACACAGTGTTTGAGCTGTGTAGAAGATATATATACTAAAAAAGATCTATTTAAAAATCAAAGCATAAATGTATTATTATTATATTTTATATTTTAAAAATCTCTCAGGAAATGGTTGACTGTAAAAAGATAAAAATCCAAAACATGTAGGCACATTGCACAGACTAAAGCTATGGATGAAACATTTCAGAAAGCTTCTAGCTTCATGTTGCAGTACCAGCTTTTGTGCCTTTTTATTTATCGATTTATGCACATAATTATGCATTGATGCAAACTCATACAATCACAGGTATGCACAGAGGGAGGGAAACCAAAACATGTATAGTGTAGTGTCTGACATATTGTGCTGCATACAAGAGAAATGTGAAGGCTTCCATTTTTCTAATCTGTATTGCCCATATGAGGTCTGGGACACTGCATGGGCCATTTGTTACTTGCACTGTTAACATTAGTGTAGTAGTGTATCAGTGCCACACGTGGCCATTTCTCACTGGAATTCATTGTGTCCTTATTGCTAGACTCCCATCTAAATTTGTCTTTAGAAAGTAGTTTTTTGGAGAGAGAAGGTGAAATGAATGAATTTCCCACAAAACACAAAAAAAACTGAGTGGCCTCCAGGCAGAGAGTCAGTGGTTGGCCAGTGTTTCACTGTCCCCTGTTGTGTTTGTTCATGCAGACGCCACCATTAAAGAAAAAAAAAAAAGTCTTTAGTTCTCTTAAAATTATGCTTTAGTTTGCACATCATTCAGTCGCAAAATATATTTTTGTTACAGACCATTGCAAAGTGTTTGTTTTTGTTTGTTTGTGTTTTGAGAGAGAGAGAGCTGTATGTAATGGTTTCTGCATTAATTTATTTCATTTTTTCATTCAAACCCTTACTTTAACCCTGTGCGTGGTTAGGTGGTGTCCTTGTTGCCCCAGCCTCTGACAGTCTATGCACACCACTGCAGGCACTGCTGCTATTCAGATGTAGGCTAATGTTCTCGGTGCTCCACCCTCAGAGGCCAAAGAGCTCCATACAAACACATTATGTAAATCAAAAGCTGAGCTTGATTTTAGAAAAACAAATCGGCAGACAAGGCAGGCTGTGAATTGCTGCAGGCAATTTGGGAGCACTGTAATCATGGTTTGTTTCTGATCGATTGTTTTTTTTTTTTTTTCCCCTCCGTCATTGTTTGGTGTTATGCAATTTGAAAACATTCAATGTCATACCCGCCTTGAGCAAAAAAAAAGTAGCTTAATATAGATAATGAAGTTGTCCCTTCAGGGCCACTGCAGTAATTCACTGTTGCAGTGCAAACTCTTCACTGGGGGGGACAACTTTATTAAAACATTACTGAGTTAACATTTTTAAATTGTATATATGCGTAATTCATATATCTAGTCTGAAAAACCTGCCTAAGTACAGCCTCACAGAGCCCCGCTTTGCAGACTCTTAGTATTGTTTACATGTAGGTGGAAAAAGCAGCTGTGAGAGGAGTGATCAGGAAAATGTAGGCACCTTATAATGTACTCCTGTCTATATGTTGACTGTTGGTTTAAAAAAAAAAAACAACATACCGCAATGAACCTAGAAATTGGTTCATTGCGGTATCACAGTGTTGACAGTGTTTAGTGGTTTTTTTTAAGGTGGAATTTACCTTTAGTCCTAAGTACTTTTAACCGTTTGGATTCAGTCCACGTGTAGGACAGTACTCTGTGGCCTGGCACTTCATTGTGAACAGCACATTAGTGAACCCATTAGTGTTATAAAGTCTCATTGTCTCTGTCAGTTGTGCTGATGTGGTCTTGTTCCAGCTCTTTGCTTGTGATGAGTACAGATGGACGGAGCTTGTTCTCTCCGGACAGGGGGAATCATAGCTCACAGTTAGGCCCTATACACTACAGTCACACCTCATTGAAAACCATTACAGCAAAGGAAAACCAAATCATTGCAGGGGGGTGGCAGTAGAGGCCCTCATCTCAACAGTCTCACTCGCTAGATGGATGTAAGATGATTTAAATCATTGCAATGTGTCATATTTGTCATGTTATCGGTAGTATTATTAACACCATAAGAAGCACAGTAGTAGTAAAGTATTGAAAGAACATTAATGATCATAGAGGGCTGTGCTAGCAGTAGAAAAAAAAGTGCTCACTATTATTTTCTAACCATACACAGCAAATAGAAAGGAAGTAAAGCATTTCATACAAGAAACGAAACATTTGCTGACATATAACTGGTCATAAAGTAATGGTATTGATTGCTCTTGAGGTATAAAGGCATAACATAGTGGCAGGTGTGAAAGTGCATATGGTATTTAATTCTGTATCCCCATCAATGATAAAACTATAGTACACACAGCAAGTCTAAAATCACCACAACATTTATCCATCTTTTTATAGGTACAATACATCTGCACCGTGCCATTAATAGCTTGATCCATTTCATTTTAAAGTGTGCAGACTCCCTCCCAACAACAATAGACATCAACAGACCACTGTGGTCAATATATGGTCTACAGCCCTCTGTCCTCCAATGTGTTTGCACGTCGTGCCACACGTAGTCAGTTGGCAGCTTCTCTGCATTGTTTGGTGATTGGCTGCGAGCTAAGTGGGGGTGACGGATTGTGATGTTGATGTATTTACCTCCTCTGTGCTGACAGGAAGCTGTTCTTATGTCCTGATTGACTGGGTCTCATCACAGCAGCCAGCGTTGCTTTGTTTAACCCGGGCAGGTTGGGGAAGGTTTGCTTACTCACTCGATGAGACATCCATGAAGATGAGAGGAAGACCTTCCCTAATCTTGGCTGACATTGGCAGCTTGGCAAGTATAGTTTTGTACTGCAAGTGGGTGCATCAAGCTACACTTCATCCGACACAAAGTTTGTTGTATAGACATAATGAACATGATACACATTCAACATTATTACTGTCTGAACATGTATCCTAAAAATATCAGTTTATAGGATATAAGATGATCAAAACGTCGTCAGATGTCAACATTGTTTTGTTTTAATTGAGCTCAAAAAAAGAGAGAAATTCCTCCCTGAAAAATAATTTGAATGTATGTGAGTAAGTTTCTAATATTGTTTGAGTTTCTTCTAGTTGTGAGTCACAAAAGGTGCATAGTGTCCGAGTCATTTTCCATTATTCACTTCCAATGGAGCAGCTCCAGGCTTTGTCTCCAGGATGACATCATCACCGCAGTTTGACTCTGTTTGCTCAACTTAAGATATTTCTAATTATTAATAACTGTTGTTACAAGAGGCGGCGAGGCCAGTTTTACAATGGCTCCACATGATGTATGTCCTCTCTATGAAGCACCTGAATAGACACAGTTCAAGTACAAAAGTCACATTTTAATATTAAAATAAGAGTGAATTAATATATACACTTGTTTTTGATTCAAAGGGGATCACCAGTAAGTACACTTCGAAATAATGAATCCACCAAACCATGTACCTGAAAGTTATAGTCAGCATAATCTCTCACAACTTCTACATTACATAATACAAAGTAGCACACTGCACTCTCAAATGGGTTCATGAGTCAAAAATCATAGTTTAATAGGGGGCGCACGTCTATTTTACCATTTTGATATCCTCATGGAAAAATTTGGGAAGCCCCGCACTTGAACCAATAGATTAAATACGCACACACACACACACACACACACAAACACACACACGGCATTGCCTTGTCAGCTACCCCCCTCTAGTGCCGAGCATCCGGCACAGATGCGCACAGTCTCCCTCTGTAGCCGCTGCTTCATCTGTTCCTCCGCGGCATCCCAATCATTCCTCCGTTCACCTTCCCCATCTCGCTGCTGCAGCGGTCCGGGCTGCAGAGACACGGAGCCGGCAGTCCGCGGCACACTGCCGCGCCAACAACCGGATTTCTAAAAATAATCTGTCACGACTTCGTTTGCAACGTAGATTGATAAGAAGATTTTAGTATGTCTTTGAATTAACGCAATAACCGAGACTGAAGTCCATAAGGGGAATCTTTAAAGTTTTTTATGAGCTTAGTGTTTTTCATTTTATCTTTAAAAATTTAATTTCACTTTAGAAATTCAATTCCATTTTAAATCCATCGCCACCGATGCCAGGGGATGGATCTCGTCTTGTTCCGCCACCCAGTAGAGCTTTCCACCCGGGACCGAATGTGAGGACAGGAGCCAGTGGATCGGTGCTTGTGGAGGATCCAGCCGCGCTTTTTCTCTCACCTCAGATAAAGTCGGTTTAGATAAATGTTGCAGCAGACATGACTTTTGGAAACAGATTTGTGTTCGTTTCACTCTTTCTTGGAATTGTCCTCACTCGTTTCAGCCACTGCAACCAAGGTGAGACAAATGTATTATAGTGTTATAACCCAGAGTTAGTTTCCTCCTACAATGCTTCTCCCCTTGTGCTTCTTAAACATTGTTATTATGGACACTATTTAGAGTACATGCTTCACTTAGATTACTGTAGGAGTTAATAACCCTAACAGACCCCACCAATGTTAGTAGTAAACTAAGAAAAAACAACCTGATAACTTCCAGACATGTAGAGCAGAACATCACTGAATATTTGTCCTGCAACATTCATGCATGTAGTCTTTGTCTTTGTTTAGGTCTTCATTGTTTTAATATTAAAGTGAAATCATATGTGATGCAGAATATAGTGTCAGATGATAACAAACCCTACTCAGATGACAAATATATAGCTGTATAGCCTAATACTTCTTAATAAAACTCTTTTCCTGTCATTACATACTCTTATATTTGCTTATAAGCTCTCGGGTGATATCTAAACACTGAATACAATAATAAAATGTAAAACTTTTTTTTTTTTTTATTGAAATCAGTTGCTCCAGTGACAATTATTGAAACATTACACACAGACACTTGGTAGACAGTAGAGCGATGAGACTGAATCATTAAGTGGGTGACAGTGAGAACATGTGTGCATCTGTCTGCGAATGTGTGAGTGAAGGCTTGAAAGTCTGTTTTATGCCAGATGGGTTGCAGCAGAACTTTTGCTTTTGAGTCCTGAGCTGCCAATAATTTATATTCAGTGAGACTGAGTGCATGTTCACTACGTCTATAACATATCCGTGCCGCGTTTTATGTTGTGTAAGTGCTTAAATGCACATGGCCACACGTGTTGTTTACTGTATGTGGAGGCACATTGTGTGTGTTTGTATGCGCGTGCGTGCGTGTATACACAGGACGACACTCCTACACTACGTATGTGCTTCTTTTGCTAAAGTGTGCTGTCTACCTCTCTTTTTATATGATTTGTGTGTGTGTGTGAGCAAGAGTGTGTATGTGTGTGTTCCTCCATACACACACACACACGGCTGCAGCATCAGTGAGGTTTAAAATAGTCTTATTGATTGTGTGGGGACACAGCAAGATCTGCCCCCCCACCCCCAGGTTATATTTTATTGTTCTCTCAGTTCAATAAGAGCGGTGTTACTCCCTGTCCTCCTAGACAGCTGCTACGTAACAGCCTCACTCTGTTTTTTTCGCTGCCACAGATTGAATGATTGAACTGATGTCTGGTTGCTATTGTACTTTGGTCTTTCATATTGACTGATCTGGGACTTCAGCAGGGACAATTGCAGCGGTTGTCTTTCACAGAGTGGTGCCGTTCAGTGCAGAAATCTGATAATAACTCTGATAACTAAGAAAAGTGTGTCATTATTTTGGGCTGCAACATCAATGTCTCACACCTTGTCACTTGATGCCACTTTCTCACTGTATTGATTTTTGTTATGACTGCACCAAATCAATTTAAAACTCTTGGCTTGTTTTTTGGGGAGAATTCTTTTTTGAGTTTGCATGAATTGAGACTTTAACTCGAGCGGCGGCATGAATGCATGTGTCTGTCTCACTTGGAGTGGTAACCTTTCCACCCAGATAGTCTACTGCCATCCCCTGCTCATTAAAATAAATATTACTGCAGCTGCACACTGTGTTAGTGTATGTACTGTATGTAGTATAAGGATAGAGCCTAATATCATTACACAAGGGTGTTTTAGTGTTTGGAGGTTTTAAACACAGACAAACAGAACTTCAACAACTGTGAAAAAGATCAAATTTAATTGTTGGCTGTTAAGGGAACAATAATACAAATCACCTTTTGCTTGTCGCATGTCTATCTTCTCCCTCAGCAACATGTCAGATTCTTTCACATCAACCCAACTGGGATTGCAGACAATTAATAAAGCTCTCCTCACTCACTGCCAGGTTTGAACAGGCTTGTTTTCCCCATCAGTATATCTCCTCCCTTATTTTTATTTTATTTTTTTTCCCATTTTCCACCCTTAAACTGGCAGTAGTGATATTCATGATAATGAAAATTCACGAATCTCATTTACTAACTCCAATTTCTTGATCCATTATATAATTTTCCTAATTAGAAGGTTGCTAATACCGAGGACATTGGAAGATGATGTCTTTGTTCCCCGAATTTTGACATAGTTCAAATTGTTTTTGGATGTTTGAAAGTTTGAAGTCACTCATGAATTCAAACATAAAAATAATCCAGTTATTTGCATTGATTTGTGTGGATGTCTGATTAGAGCTTTTGCTTTCACCGGTACCTTACTGAGATCACTATCACTGCTGTAGATAGAGATCACCAGTACTATCCTGTCAAGGAAAGTCAATCAATCAGCCAATCGAGAGCAGCCACAAAAATGTTAACTCTGCACCTTTGACTTGCAAGACACTGTGTGTTTATGTGCATGTGTTTATGAGCCAGAGCACTGTGTGTATTCACACTCTGTGAAAACACACTTAAATTGTACGTATGCTGCTACAGGAATTAAAAAAAATCTTTCCACTACCAAGAGAGATTGAGATTACTTAAACTGGAGTTAATTTTGTAAAAGCCTGGCTTCTTCATAGGCATTTATTATCAAGATAATTGACTTTTAAGACTGAGGAGTTGTATCTGAGCTTTAATGTAACCTACCAAACTTCTTACTTTTATTGAGAAAATAATTCCTGTCAAAGTCAAAAATGATCATGCGATTATGCAATGTCATTAATATAAATTAGCTTTCATTTTTAAATTACCATGCTGGTGGTTTTGCATATTTAAACCACCTAACAACAGATCACATGCACTTATATTATTGTTGGAGACTATAAAAAAAAAGACAGTATCGGTTGTCATGTCAGTATCAGTTAAACAATGATGACGATCATCTCCTAGCCTTGATGATGATGATAATAATAATAAACTTTGGGCCCTTTTTGTATGGCATTTGTATGTTCTCCCTGTACTCCAGCTTCCTCTCACAGATCCAAAAACATGCAGGTTCGGTTAACTAGAGACTCTAAATTGCCTGTATGTGTGAATGGTTTGTCTCTATACTACATGTTAGCCCTATGATTGGCAACCTGTCCAGGGTGTTCCCAGCCTCTTGCCCAATGTCAACTGAGATTGGCTCCAGCTCCCCCGCGACCCTCTAAAGGATAAGCAGTAAAATGGATGAATGCATGAGTATATAGCACCAACTCCCCCGTAGCAGTGCAAATGCAGCTCAAAGTGATTTACAATAAAGAAATCACATGCATAGAAATATACATAAAAAATAAAAACAGGTATAGAATGCCATCATGTGGTTGTTATTGTAACCATGACAATGGTTGACCCTAACTTTTATATTTAACCCAAATCAAAATGTTTCTCTAAATCTAACCAAGTCTGCCTAACTATATGCATGTCACACTATCTATATTATTTTTCAATAATTTTTTTTGTTTTTGAGAGCACAGACTGATGTTTTTCCTGCTGAATGCTCACTGTCAGATCATAAAATGCTTGTATATGTCATTCTGGAGTGAATATTATATGTAAAACAAACTTATTTTGTCTTTTTAATTTGGAAGACTTGAATTGTTCACCAGTAAGATCTAAGGTTGATATTTTATCATCACCTAAAACAGAGATATGAAAGAGATATTTACAGTCCCCCAAATTAAACAACCAAATATGTCATTTTACCTTGAACTCCAGAACGACACACAGGAGTGTTTTCTAATCTGGTGCTTTACAAATCACTGTTGTGTTTTATGGTGTGACAACACTATGGTTAATCTCTGGTTAGGTTTCGGCATAAAACCGCTTGGTTAGGTTTAAGGAAACATCATGTTTTAGGTTAAAATGATCACTTAGTTAAGATCAGAGAAACATGTGGTGTGGGTTAAAGTTACTACCTCCTTAAAGTTAGGCAACCTTCGCCGTCATGGTTACAATATTAACTACAGGGTTAAGGTTAGGAGATGATCATAGTTATTAGTTTAAAAAAAAAAACTTTCCAGACTCAGGGTTGTGAATGTAACACTCGCTGTTGGAAAGTCGACTGTTGTGTTACGTCACACCTCATCTCAACTGCACCACTGCAGCGTCATAATTACTACAGTCGCTAGATGGCATCTGTCTTTTGGGGTGACTGATTTTACTATTGTGCCATGTAATAAAATGGAATTTTCAAAGAAAAAAAAAAAAAATCACGATAGAAACTTGGTCATTGAAAAAAAAAAAAAAGGTCATTATGGGAGTCTTGTGAAGTGTCTGGAGTTTGAGCAAATAGGATAAATGTGCATTAAAAAAAAAGATTTGAATGTTGTATGTTGCAAAAATTACTTTTAATGGTCTCTTACTCGTGATTTTATTGCAGTGTTACCAAACAAAAGCTCAAATCCTTCTCTTCTCCGTACGTACATCTTAAAGGGTCATTTAAAGTTTATCTCACAGAACACTGCTGTCGTACTCTGTAGGCAGTCTATCTCCTATCAGTGGCATGTGTTTTGCATTTGATAACAGATGGAAAACACCTGTTGTGACCTTACTGATTGAGATGTAGTCAGTACTGTAACGTGCTCATCCTCAACAGCAGTGCCTGACCCAGTTTAATTATCCATTCAACACTGAATCACATCTTATTGTCATAAATTAAAAAAAAAACACTTGCAGTCTACATCTCGATCTAATCAACCACATTCAAAGATTTGCTTTGCTGTTATTTAGTATGTTGTTAAATGTTTGATCTTAGTCGAGTATGAAGACGCGTTGAAAAAAACCCTGCTATGCCTGTCAGGTTGCCTTTGCTATGGATAGTTTTTCCATTTCACAGCACATCATCCTCTCATCTGCTGAGAGCACAACACTTAAGTGACAATGTGCAATCTGCGCTGAAATACTGACTGAAATCAATTTTCACAAGTTTCCACTCATTTTTTCAAATGCTGTTTGTCTTTTAACAAGGCTATTTACCAGAATGGGTATGCAGGGAGCTTGCAAATTAAAAAAGGTTTTTGTTTTTGTTTGGGAAATCAGCCTTGCTTTGCTTTTTGAACCACGACGGCCTTAAAAAAAATCAGTTCCTCTGCATACCACAACGTTTCATTAATCTTTCACCACAGCAGAAACCCTTCTGTTGCTATAAAAAAAAACACACTGAACCAAATATGGCACAATAAAAATCTATATAATATACCAAAATGACAAATGTTTTAAGAGCCACACAAGGTTCATTCATTCCACTTTTCACATTTCAACAAATCGGATGGATCTATGATTCAAGATAGTCCTATATATGTATGTAGATCCATTTCCACTGTCAACAAAACCTTGTTAAATAAGCCTCTTCTTTGTTGGTTTGCATGCGAACTTGAAAGGGGCAGCAGCCTACACACCTGTAGACACCCAGTATCACTGTTGTCTGAATATTCCTCAAACTGCTCCTAATGCAAATTTACATAAAGTAACGCTGGATTTGGGTCTGCATGGTAAAGGCTGTAGTTATTTTGAGGTGTTTGTGTAGACTGTGAGGGCTGTAGGCCAGACAGGAGATGTCATCATTCTACTGGAGCTCCATATATTTATGAGCCGGCCAGCTCATGTTCTATTTATATCTAACCAGTGGAAGTCCCAAAGGACCCTGTGCTCCAGGCAGAGTCTGTAGGTGCCGTCCTGAAAGATAATTCTATGGAGGAATACAGAAAAAGAGAGAGGACGTATGGATACGTACATCGAGGCCGTTTTAGTGTACGGCGAGTATACATATACCACAACTAGAATACACGCACACACGCACACACACACATGCACCTCTATGCACGCTTGTTCTTTTCTAGTCTTTTTAAATGTACATGTCACATGTTTGTTAACTTGTATGCATCGTTTTAATTTAATTTTAGTTATATGCACATTGTGTTGTGTACAAGAAGCGATGACTTTAAATGGATTGAGTTTTTTATTTAAAGCTTGTTGTGTCGCACTAAGGCAAACAACGTCTACATTTTCTACTGGGTAAAGTTAAACCACTGTTGTAATACTGATATATTTACCCAAAAATTTGAACCCAAGGCAGTTTCAGTGTTTACAGCCAACTGTGCAGTGAAGTATTATAACACGGTGTGAGCACACCAGAGGCAGGCCTGTAGCTACCATTGAGGACACTGAGGTCATTTTTCTGTCCTCCTACCAGGGCTAGCACTCATGACCTCCGTATTTCTAACGTCCTGCTTACGACCCTGACCAGAGGTGTTTCATTTCAAGGATGTTTTGTCTTTTACACAAATCAAATATAACCTCACAGTAGTGTCACACTGTAATATACATTATGCATTTAAGTTTTGGTGAACACCTCTTACCATTAAGATCAGACTATTATTTTTTTTTAGCTCTTATAAAGTTTGAAGCACAAAGTCGTGATCCAACAGCACAATGATCTCAGCTGGATACTTTTTCCTTACTTCCCCCTAACGTACATCAGCTGTTCTTTATTTATGGCAAAGTGAAGTGTGAAACTGTTCGCTGCAGTGCTTGAGCGACCCAGCCAACTCTCGGTAATTAGGCCATCCTCCAGGGACTATGCTGCTTACAGTACCTGCCCACTGTAGCCTAATGGTGTCCATTAACACCATTTGCTTTGCCAGCTAGTCCTCCAGCCTGGCGCTGGCACTGACATGGCACAGACCCGGCATTCGTGGGCACACAGACAGAGACACTGGATCTGATCCAAAAAAAAAAAAAAAAAGCCGACATGGAGAAAATATTAAACTAAGCTGGTAGAGCAGAGAGGACAGGGTTGGAAGCATTAAAGGATCAGCGTGAAGCCTTCCTTAGATGTGTTGGACAGAATGCTCAATCAATAGTTTTCCTGCTACATTTTCATACAGATCAATGTCTATTTTCTCCACTTTATCTCATATTGATATAACACAACAATGACTCATAAAATGCATCGCATTTTCTGTTTGCATGCTCAGTACCAAGTCTTAAATATGATGTTGATCCTTTAAGAAATATAAAAATTCAAATTTTTTAATAATAATTTGTGTCTGATATTTATCCACAAAAAAAGTTAAATTAGTTAGAAATGAAATTTATTCACGAACGTCTCTCCTAATTTATGAATATGCAAATACTGTTCAAATCATGTAATATATAAGTAGATGAACTTTGCCTCTTCAGCAGATGAATATTAAAACAGTCTTCTAGTGTCATTCTGCACAGAGAAACGTTTAACATACAAGTGCAGTAACAGTAAGAAAAACACATTTTTGAGTTCAGGTTTTATTTTGTCTGTAATAAAGAAATGAATTGAGTAGGAAGCATGAACCTTGATTACTACTGGTTGTCAAACAAAAAAAAGTTCGCCACAAACGTTCTCAACAAAAAATCAAAAGATGCACCACGACTGACGGATAACTGACTTCCATAACATCATGATTCACAAACCATGGCAACAACAAGCGTGTCCAGATGTGCTGTAATGTGCTATTGTGTCTGTATTGTATTGTCTACAAAAAAAATATTTTATTACATATTTTATCAGTTATGCTACACTTTTTTTGTTTTTTTTTTTGTCATAGTTATTTGTTTGCCGTACAGCTACACCGGCTCTGTGAGCATGAACATTGCATTTGTTGACTGTGACAACAGTGGTGTCCTGTATTCTGGATATGTTTTTTAACTCTTTGAAGTTGTGATTGACTTGATCCAAAAACAGGTGTTAGACAGTGTCACTTCAGTGCATCCTATAACAGCCATCTGGGAGATGAGCGGAAATAGAGGAGCATTTATTTGTTTATGACACACATACAAGCAAACACAATAAAAACCCTTAGTGAGCAGATGCTTGGACAATATTTGTTAGCCAGACTCCATCATCAGCGTACTGGCTCATAATTGGGGAAACAGCCAGATTCAGAAATATCACTTTTTTTTTTTTTTTTTTTATCTCTGCTTGCCTTGATCTTGTCAGATTACCTTCACAGAGATGTAAATATCACTTTAATTCACAATAATATCATAGAATTGAAACTACCTCATTTGATTTACAGTTAGTTGTAATAACTATCCCAGAGCAATGAGGATGTTAATGGAGATTTATTCAGGAAATATTATCACTGATAGAGATTTGTGATGGCATAATGAGCCCCCAAAGGACCACTTACAAAGCTCTAAGTGGACATTCATGAAACTGACTGACACTTGAAATGTCATTATTCAAGGAGAAAATACTTGTGATTTGTCAGAAATCAGTGTCAGTATGAAGCATGTGGGATTCGTGGCGCAATATTTCAGATGTAAGTCGCTGACTGCTCAAGGACAGGTTAAAAAAAACAAAATCTGCTACTTGTCATCAAATTCAACAATGAGTCATAGAGTCTAGCCACTCGTGTAGAGGGTTGTTTTTATTTCTGCAAGCTATCACTCTCCACCAATACTCGCAGTGCATCCACACATAAGTGGGACATACCCATATTGTCACATATACTGTGAATTTAGCACATGACAACGTGACTGGATGGGCTCCATTTAATATTTATGAATTTTGAATATGCAAAGAGATCTGAGTCTACAGTCTATTTCCTAATGTCACAAGTGTAGGTAAAAACATGTCTTTATTTCTAATTTAGCGGTGTCGTACTGGCATCATGCGGAAGGTAAATTCAGGAATATCTGCTTTATTTCACTCTAAATCACTTGTTCCTGGGAGAGTAAGTTTTCTCCTGAATTATTAAATCTACTGTCCTTGAGAACAAGACAAAATATTGTCGAGGATGCTTTCCAGGGTAAAACTGCATTGTTTTTTTTAACACTACCTAGAAGGTTAGAGTCAACTGATCTCAACAGATTTTCATGTCATAAGGGTTGAGGACAGATCTGTCACTGATTATATCTCATGAACGGGCTCAGTCATAAGCAGAAGATGAGGATATTGTTGTGAGTGAGACTGAAGTAAAGCTGTGTATGGAGGTGGCGGTGGCGGTGGCAGGCAATGGACTGTTGACAGCAATCTGACTGAAAAATCATGTTGCAAAAAAAATGTTGCTTCCACTGTATGTACCGCCACTCTTATAAATATTCACACGACAAATTCAATTCTGTTAATATAAAAAAAAATGAACATGTTTATGACTGATATTTCAATTTCCAATGTGAAAATAGGACTTTTTCCTGCGCTGACAGATTGCTAACGACTCGTCTTTTTCTCATTTCAGTTGTGTTGCTGGATACGACGTCTGTGCTTGGAGAGCTTGGATGGAAGACGTATCCTATAAACGGGGTAAGGATGGCAATTATTGCCTTCAGTCTTACTGTCCAGTGTGTCTTGTTGAAAACGTATGGCCGTATGCTGCATCAACAAGATCAATTATTTTGACGGTAACAGGTCAGAAGTAACAGGGAACCGTTTCATATTCACTTCTCCAAAGGAAAGCAAATAGTGGCAGTCAGTCCAGACCCAGCTTACAAAGCTTCTGTAACCGCAACATTTAATATCATCGTTTCAACTGCATTTTCTGCAAATTGTCGAGATGAGAAGACCAACTCCAAAACACAAGTAATTTTGTAATTAAATCTCATGTGCTAGAGGAACACTAACTTCATGTACTCTTCCTTACTCAGTATTTCTGTCAGTCAGCTGTCCAAAAGGGCTATTCCCATTTTGTTCTGGCAGTAAGTGCCTCCAGCTCCACAGCAGCATCTTGTCCGACTGAAAAATCAGAACTTCGCAAAAGCAGCATGTTCCAAACTGAAGGAATTGCATGATGAAATATAGATGTGCTGACAACAAACTCACGTCCTCAGATCAAAACTGTGATGCATCAAAAACTTTTTCCTTCTTTGTGCTGTCAGAATACCTGAAGGAGTAATTGGAAATGTCCTCTTCTTTTTTTTATAGTAGGCAACAAAAGGTAGAATTGGATATCCATCACCTCTTTGTTTGTCTGGTCCTTTCTTCATACTGGTTAACTATGGCACAACCCCAATTTAAGATGGAGACTGATTACAGGAAGGAAGCAGAGACCGTGTTAAGTCCTTGTTTGTTCATGTTCAACTCCTCATTTTCCCTTCAGTCATCAACGGATGGGTAACTCTGGTATGGTTTATTGTCAGGAAAATGCTCGGGACTTTTAAACCTTTTTTATGTAGCATCTTTCAAAATGTCAAGTATAAAGTGCTTTTCTTACTTTATGAGGTCTTCGCTTGTGGTTACAATTTTATTATTTGTCACACCTTCTCAGTTATGGTCTGTGGTGACTTTTGTGTTTTACCTCACATGATCTTAGTTGATTGCATCATAGTGCATCCATGGTTAGAGTGTGAAAAGCCTGTATGACGTCTTATAATCATATGTACACATGAATCCAAAATAAAAAAAAGGAAAACAGGAGAAAAAACAGGGTTGATCTTGATCATCATAGCATCAGACCTAGCTGAAATAAATACCTTACATGAGCTAAAATGTTATCTCAAGTGCACGATATCTCACGGGTTATAATAAGAAAGTGTTATACCTTTTAATATTGAAATGAAGAGATTAAAATACTGAGATAGTAGTTATCATTCTCTGTTTAGGTAGTGTTTAAGTGTTGCAGTACTTGTTGCGTAGTGGGGACATGCCCTGCCTCACAAAGCGTTGCAGTGTCTCCCAGATTTCCCCCATCCTTACGACCTCACAGGGTTTGACTTGAAATAATCCTCCCTAAGGCCCCATTCCCCTCCCCTTCTCTGTGTCTATCTCTCCCTGCAAGGCCCACAGTGGCCCATATCAGGGTTATGGAGGTGATTACATCATGTAGGTCCTGGTGACAGCCGCCCGCAGCGTTGAGGAAGAGGAGAGAGGGGGGGGCACTGCCTCCATGATTAAGCTGTCAGCCCTCTCCCCTCTTCACTCATCCACTATCCTCCGATTTACCATTAATATTTAAGGCATCAAGGTTAGAGGGCCTGAGGGAAGGTGTGAAGATCTGGGGAAGTAAAATAGTTTAAATCCCCTTCACTACCTGGGAGCCACCAAGAGGAAGTCAATCCCCACCATATTAGACACAGCCTGGTATCAGGCCAATGCAGCAGCACAACATGTAGCTGCCTATCAGAGCCACACACCAGTTCAAGTTCTGGATATAAACAGCTGTCACTCAGTCCTGCTCAGTACACATCTCAAAATAATTTCATATGAAGTAACTGCTTCAGCATGATTACCTCATGATGAGTTTGCCAGGATAGCTGGTCATATGATATGAAACTGAAGGTGAAGTGGAAATTGAGGTGCATGTTTATGGATGAGGTTTTTTTTTTTTATTATCAAAAGCCAGTAAACAACTCATGTAACGAGAGGAAGACGAGTGGTTGTGTAGAGGATGAGGGGTTAACCACAAGTACACAATGGCCAGAATTACAACACAGGGACACTGTTGCTTTCTGCATAATGTCAGCAGGGATGTTATAGTGTCCTTGAGCTCGACACTATATCCCTCTACATGTTTACTCGTTGTCAAATATTTTTGTGAAAGCCATATAAAAAAAAAATAAAAAAAATACAATAAAATCTGTCGTAGAGGATGGAAAGTAGTCAATGTCAAAAATAATAGAAAAGAAAACCGGAAAGGTTTTCTACACATTTCTGCAGCAGTCACTCAAAGTTGTGAGATACACAGTATTTGTTTAAAGTACACCTACAGGTAATATCAAAACGCTCCTCTTCTTTACTTCCTAGCTGAGGAAAACTTGACATTTTAATCAACACACAGACTCATGGTCAATATTTTTTTTTTCTCTTAACCTTCGTGGGCAAATCTTTGCATATGAGAGACACTTCGATTATGATGAAAAATATAGGTAATCTTCAGCTGTCGGTTACGGCGGTGTAAGAATTCATTAGCAATGTTGGAGTGTGAATTTCTTGCTATGGGCACACATATGAATGATTATCACAGCTACTTGGTAATAGTTTTAATCTAAAAGAAAATTACACGGAGACAAGACTGAGGCACTTCAATCAAATAATTAATTGTGCTTTTTTTGTGCTCATGACTTGAATGCATTTCCCTGTAAGTCCACATCCTCCGGCACACTGGAGAGCTGTAAACATGATCATATGTCTTGGTCATGTCTAACCTTTAGTGCAAAGTGCCCTTTGATTATTTTATACCTGTTCTGCTTAGGAAGTAAATAGACTTTCTTTGCATAGGCCCACAAGGGGAAACGGTGCAAGAATGACTGTTATGTTTGGGAATAACATCCTCAGTGTTATAAAAAGCAGAGGTTTCACTCATAAGATTTTAACAGCAATTGATCTATCCCATGTCTTTCGAGAACTTTGACCCTGTAAACTTCGAAAATGTCAACAGCAGGATGATACTTCAATATAAAAAGATGTTGAAAAGTTGTTTGCTATTCTATTTCTTTCTCCTTTCTCTCCATGTACTGAGATGCCGAATAGCGATGGAGAACAGGGGCAGCCGAGTGGTGAATGAGAGAGAGAGAGACAGAGTGAAGAGAAGGAAAAGATGGTTGATTTGTCGTCTGCATGCAGCCACAATAAGCTCCACTCAGAATGGGCAGACACACTGCTGAAATATGCATGAGTCATTTCCCAGTGGTGGCGGAGGGAAGAAAGCGAAGAATAGAGAGGAGCATCTTATTTATTAAATTACATGAAACAGCTTTAAGGGATTAAGAATGCCAAATGTTGCCTTTTGTTTTCACTCATTGACATT
Organism: Pampus argenteus; assembly: GCA_036937835.1. NCBI lineage: Eukaryota > Metazoa > Chordata > Actinopteri > Scombriformes > Stromateidae > Pampus > Pampus argenteus. Next base: position 7,467,527 of record CM072872.1, on the reverse strand, counting down.
ATGATGGCAACTAAGCACAAGCAGGTTGGATGACACAGAACAGATAGTTGTCCATCATAAAGGGAGGGAATAATCCTATTTTTATCTATTGTCAGAGATCCCCAAGCAGCCAATAAGTCAGATCTACCGGGGGCGTATAAACACAATGTTATGTAAGCAGGGAGCACAACGGCGGCACACTGAACACTGCTCAGTCAAATATTAGGCTGTGCAACCACAATACCTCACAAGTGTTCAGCTCACTTCATTTCATTTATCTTGAGTGTGTGTGTGTGCATGCATGTTAGTATGTGAAGAGGTTCAGATTATATTTCAGGGAGATTGTTGGCTAGACTGCAACAGCAAAGCCAGCATTACACACGGGAATGTCGCTGAGTGACTGATTCATGAAGTTACACCGTTGGGCGGCCTAGTGTTTGAGTTTCCCCATTGGCTGCTCTGCTTGCAGGGTTTTCCCGACTATTATAAGATTTAGACGCAGTATCCTCCTCCACACACACACACACACACACAAGCACACACATACCGTGGTGGACACAGTGAGCGAGGTGAAGTGCAATAACAGCTTTGCAGAGTAAAAAGTCAATACTAGTAATTTATCAAACTACCTGTTTCGATAATCATAAACATGTGGAAAAGCAATATTTTCAACTGCTTTGTCTGCAGTCTCCCGCTTATACACATCTGCAGTGCACTGATTAAGCTAATTGTAAATTGTTATGAACAAGCTAAAACGAAAGCTGTTTTGTATGTGGCCTTTACCTTAATTTGCAAGAAATCTCAAAATGTGGCAAATTTTTTGCAAACTCAGCTACTGGCTTAGGACGACAGCCCCCCACCCCCTCAATACCTGCAGCAAAGAAATCTGCATCAGCAGCGGAGGGAGGACGACAGGATGAATGACTGATAATGACTGATGTCTGTGTTCTCTGGAGTCTCCTTAATTAAATCCAGATTTGACAAAGTATAATTTAAAGAGGTATAAAAAACAATACTTTCCACTCATATCTCAGGATGTTTGATTCGAAAGAGGACCTTTTTTTTAAAAATTATATTTGTCAAATCTGGACTTAAGTAAGGAGATTCTGTAAGTATGCCACGTTACCAGTGCTGTTCTTTAATCTTTTTAATGAAAATTAATGTACTAAATGTATATCAATCCACGACAGTTGCAAATACATTGTTAGTTTTGGTCTTTTCATTTGTTGTCAGTAAGAAAAAAAAAAATGCTTGGAGTTAAAGATCCTGATTGTTGGCAATTCAGTCTGAAAGTCTTACTGTCAGCCTTCAAAGACCCTTCTCTTACTCGTCAGATTGTAGCTTTCACTCCCGTCCTGCAGCCTCCCACTGTGTTATTTTGTGATCCTGCACTATGATAATACCCAGCTTTCTTTATCGTTCACCCAATATAACAAAAATAAATTCAGGCAGCCACTCATTGAAATAAATTCCCCTGAACACGATGGTCTGTCAGTTTTGAGAGTTTTCAGAGGGTTGCTGTCAAAGTTAGACTTTGTGTTTGGAAAGGGGTTGGCAGGGAGAGACGGTTAAAAAGACAAGAGATAAATAAGAAAACAGAGACAAAGATAGAGAGTCATACTGAGGAATGATTGGATAAAACTTGTGAAAGCATAAATGAATAACATGACAAACACGTTGCACATGCATTTGAGTGCTTACATACTTACGAAGGCATTTGTACACCCTCTCAAGCTTCTTTACTTTCGCCCAGCACTAATCCTTAATCTTTTCATTGCAATGTTTAACCACAGTAATTGATTGCAACTTTGCGACCTAAGGCTTATCTTAAAGCACTTCCTCCCTGCCTAATACTATTAGCCTTGTGAGTAAGACTGAACAACAGAGAAGAGGAGAGAGAGAGAGGAAAATCTGCTATGTCGGTGTCCTTTATAGCTCAGATAAACTTCTCTAAGGCGTGCTGCTGAGTGATGGCCGGCAGCGCTGCTAGAAAGAAAAAAAAAAAAAAAAAGGAATAATCCAGAATCACTCCACATCTCCCTACGGAGGCTCTTATATAAAAAAGGTATGATGATTTAGCACACCAGTGTTCGTCTCAGGGACCTCTGCCATAACCGGGCTTAAGCAGTGCCGGGGGATTCCTTAATTGGCTTGTTTCTTGTCAGGGACATACTGAGGCCAATATCTAATGCGCTCCCACTCGGCATCTCGCTGACAGCAGAACATATCCTGACAGCTTTTTGGGCTAACCCTCACCGTGCGAGGAATACAGCAAAGCTGAGTTAGAGAAAAACAGAGCGAGAGGGTGAGAGATACTGGATGGATGCAAATGGAAAGAAGAAGAGGAGGAAAGGGAGGGAGGCAGAGAGGGGAGGGAGGGAGGGAGGGAGGGAGGAGTGAGAAGGTTATTAGTGCCTGGCTGAACGTAGGAGCTGCATACATGAATACGGGAAGTAGTGGCTGCCAAGGAGAGAACATGTAACACTGTATGTGGTTGTTTTTGAACAGTGAAAAGCTATGAAATAATTTTAGAACATGACGTGTTAAATAAAAACGGTTCAATGATTTCAGTCTAAATAAAGAATACTCCTGGATAACAAAATATTAAAAAATGCATCACTGGTACAGTAGAACACATCTGTATTAATATGAACATGAAGCACAGCGTGTTTATTGAAAACTAACACCAATCATAATCTTTCACTAGTGTATTTACTTACCAAAACATAATTACATGCACCACATGTGAACTTTAGTCCACCCTGACCTCCTCCCTACAGCTTCACTGAGGTATATAAATGTGTTGCTTCATTTATTTTGAAAAAAAAACAAAAAACGTCGCCTGTGAACATAATCCAGGCTCTGATTGAATTTGCCAACACAGTGTAATTGAGAAAACAATTTAATAGTATACATAATTTATAGGGGACAGAGTTGTCTCTGCAAGCCAGTGTTGGCTCAAGATAATGTGTTAGAGAAAGAAGCACCGCTCTGTAACACCATTCTTTTATTAGGAGTAAAATGTGTATTATTTGCAGTTCAACAAGACCAACAGAGTTTTGAGGGTTTCTTTAGTGAAAAGTTCAGCTCAATATCCCAGTCAGACAGAAAAATGTCCCCCCTTTTATTAGATTAATCTGAAAAAGGCCTTCCAGTGTCAAACTCCAGTATTTGGAGCAAGCAGCTCTTGAAAAATAGGTTGTGCCAAATAAGTAGGTTCTACTTACTTACATTCAATCAGCGTCTCAGATGTAAGGATGTTCATCTAATTTTCAGGTTGTAGTAACAGGTTGCGAACATGAATTATGTTACTGGGTGATTACAGATTAAAGATCTGCCTTTGTATTTTACTGAGGACTAAGAAGTGATAGAAAACCTTCCTTCTCTCTCATCTTTTTCATCTCCATCTATTCCTCTTCCTGTCTCATTCTTTCCTCCTCGAGCCTCCTGATTTCCTCCACTTCCTCTATATTTTCCACCCTTTTCACTTCCCCTACTCCTCCCCCTCACTTCATCTAACCTTAGCTGTATATTGATGTCAATGCACTGGAAAGGGAAAAACTAGGTGTGTGTTTGTTTTTAAGATGAGCCGACAAATAGCAGAAAGCCAAATGCACTTCTCTAGATGCATACCCAAAAGGAGACAGATAGAGAAATGGAAAGAAAGAGTCGCTCACAAATAGACAGAGAAGGCTAAAGCTGTGAAATAGGTTATAGGTAGTTGGACCAGCAGTTCTTCAGCTCCACATGCAGTTATACCAGTATTCAGTATTCAAGCAGTCAATCATGTAGCGGCAAAAACTGTCAGATAGAAGTTATATATTCAAACGGTATTTCGCTTTAGTTGACTTTGTTGTCGTTCATGTTGTCCACTCACATATGTCAAATCAGATACAGGCTTTGAACATGTGAGAATTTATTTGAGAAGAACGAGAAGCAGAAGAGAAATCCTACTACTATAGTTTGTTTGCGTAGCATCTTGAGCCAATGGGTAGCTTCCTGAAGCTGGCCAATCAGAACAGAGTAGACTGATCGGGTAGGGGGGCCTTAAAGAGACAGGAGCTAAAACGGTCTAAAGATTGTGCACAAACATACACAAATGTATGTAGGTGTGTGCATCATGAGACCTACACCTACACACACACATAACAATAGAACAAGGTGAGGTGGCACAGTTAGAGGAAACCAGCCCAAGGTCATGGTGCTTTATCTCTAGTAGGCTGGTTACTCCTGTCTGTTTCACTTGATTTGCATCAGAAAAATACATTACAGTGACATTGATGCAGGTTACTATACTCCATACTTAAACCTCAAGTTTGCACTTTTCTAGCAGTCAATTCACTCGACCCCCCAAAAGCCATTATGCTTATCATTGCTACTTATCACATTTTCTGAGACTAAAAAAACTGAACTTCTACTGTTGCATGCCAAAGGCTTGTTATATGTTATATGTAATATTTTAATGGAGAACAGTGCCATTTAAAATTCTGGGGAAAGCAGAGACAACAGAGTGGGTGGTAAGTGGACGAATAGAGTGCTCCATCGATAGGTTTAGGAAATCAGTCTCCTGTTCGTCGGCATTGTAGCAGCAGGGAAGTTTACTTTATGTCCTGGACAACATCTGCATGTGTCTTTCTGCTAGACTGACAGAAATATACACAAATATCAATTCCACTTGCTAAGATACTAACAGATTTAAGTCCTATATTTTAAAATGATCTTCCTTCAGGATGAGAGCCCGACATCCTATCAACAGTTGAGCATCTTTCATTGTCTCTCAGATTACGTGTTGTTGATTGAAACGGTTTTTCCTCGGAGTTGTCTATATAGTGTTGTAATAGCTTTGTGCTTAGCAGAGCAATCGCTGTGCTCCATCAAGCTCTGACACATCCATTTGTCACACTCTCTGTGGTCAGATAGAAAACCAAGAGCAGATGCGCAAACACACACACACACACACACACTAGGATGTAACTCCAGGAAATGTGTCCCAGTCTACAGTATATATGGTTTTATTATATTTTGATGTCAAAACAGAACAAGACGCATCTTCACCTGTTGTGTTGTTTGGACATGGACATGACAGTGAATTGTTAAAAAAAAAAAAAAGCTATTGAAGAAAATCCAACCTGACACTTTCAAAAATGGAAGAGAAAATGTCCCAAACAGAGATTTATAAAGGCTAACTTGACATTTTATACTGTGACTGATCAGTGAAGTCAATATACTGACAAGCTAAAGTGGAAGATGTATCATCAGTAGCAGATCAACAAGAGATCACTGCTGATTACGTTATTTGTCATCTCTTAGGCAAATGTCACATCGTTACTTCCTTTCACATTAATCAACCATTTTAATTGTTCTGCATGATAAGGAATTTTACAAATAAAATGTACAACGTATTTACAACCATTTCCATATTTTTTAAATTGTAATATAGTACTTTAACCAGTAAAATGGCCATACAACCATGGTTGTATCCACATTCACAAAGACTTTCATTAATACTGAATGTTGTAGCTGGAAAATGTGTTACTGTCCCAGTGCCCAGAGCTGATCACTGAACCCTCACAGACATTAATTGATGTCACTTGTGTGATCAGTGCAAGTGCCTGCAGGAGAGTGTGAGGCCTCCAAATGCTGTATGAGGAACAGAGAAGTACGGATCAGTAGAATGAGGATCAAATTCAATACAGTTAAATCAATGTCTGTGTTAGGTTCCTTTTTTTTTTAAAAAAAAAGGAAAATACTACTGTTAGACCCAATGAACATGAACATAAAACATAAAATACACACATTGATGGTTAATGTGTGTTTATGTTGGGACATTTCTTCTTGCCAACTTATTTCTACTTTTTTGTTTTCTTCTGTTTGTTTGTCACCTTTTTTTTTTTTACCTCAAAATTCTATGAATTCATTTTTTTTTCCCTCAAGCAAAGTCTGCAATATTGAAGCTTAATGAAAAATATGAAAAAAGTGCTCTTAAAGTTTTTGGGTTGACACTGGAAGTGCTTGGACCATATTTTACAGGATTTTCACAAATAAAAAATATTATTTATTTGTATTGATTATATTTAATACTTTTATATTTTTTGTCAACCACATGTTTATTAGTTTTTGATAAGAGGATAAGATCAAATCCCATACAGTATGAATGTTGACTGTTTATGATTATAGCCTCATTACCTGTGCATGACGCCTCCTTCCGCCTGCACTCCTCCACCTCCCACCATCTTTCCCTGCCAGTCAGTCCCCTCTTTCATGGCACATTGTTGCATCTCAGCAGGAGTTCATAAAATAAAGATGACCACCATCTCTGTTACACATGGATTACACCCTTTATCAGTACACTGTTGCAGCTGGTGAAGGTCATGTATCCTGCCATGCTGAAAATTGAAGTGGTTTCCATATATATTCAAAAAGTCAAATGTTTTCCAATGAGTTCAAATTATTTCCATCCATATTCATGGCGTGTGTATGCACCAGCCTTGTGAACAGAGGGAGATGAAGAGAGATGTGTCATCTTGCAGGGGCTCAGCTTGAAATGATGGTATAGCTTATATGTCTCTTGGTACTTGAGTAGAAATTGTTGCTATATAACAAAACTGCCAGTGGGACAAACAGAATTCTTCAATTCAAACATCTTCAATCTGAATATTAGTCACCATTTGCTTCCTAAACTCCCTAAATCCCAATTCAACCTTGTGGATGGATGGATAAGTGTTCTGCTGTATAGTGTAGCAAAATGCTTTGGTAAAATATTGATCACAGCACTGCAGGAGAAAAAAAACTTTCTCCCTCCCTCCACTTTTACACCCTTGGTAACAATTTACTAAACCCTCAACAATCGCAAACTCCCTGCATCTAATATAATTTGTCTCCGAGACTTCAAAAAACCCACTTATAGTATACCAGTCTGGGGGGAAAAAGTGAAGTAAAGACGGATCACTTGTAAATATATAATCGGTATTTGGCTTGTGTGATAAATTATTAAATGGAAGTCATCAAGCTGTCAGCTTAGAGGGAACACTTTTACTGAGTGTTCCTCTAATGTGATTTTAGACAGAAAACAATGGTAAGATGTGAGTGTTTATCTTAAAAACTGCCATGAATACCTGTACTGTGTGGTAAAATGTTATACTATAATAGTTTTAAAAGTGGAAAACATGCAAATAATTCCAAAGTTACCATTACCTATTTCTGTGTGTTCCTCATTTATATTCTCTTGCTTTTTTTAATGAAAATTTGGCTAAAACGTATCCCCTAAAAGCTCTGCATTTTATCCCTTCAAACCTCAGGATCCTACATGAGGACGTAGGTACGGGTGTTTGGGGTCAGGGCCTAGTGCGTATTAGAGGGATACGGTTTCATTGGAGATAAATGATTTTTCTGGCAAGCTCTAAAATGCACTTAACATTTTATACAAATTCCAAGGATGCTGAAAGCTGTGCCTCACCACACGCTTTCTCTCCCTCTATGTCGATGCTGCTCCCTCGTCCTAATTGATCGAGTAGACCAGACAATCCCATATAGTCTGCACTCATTTCCAGTCAGGCTTGTTTAAGCGCTACAGACTGGAGTCAGGTGGCTTTGCCAAAGGGGAAGACGTCTCCTAGTTTTACCAGAAAGAAAAGCAGACAGGCAGGCAGACACAGGTGAAAGACAACAATACATTAATGTACCATAACAACAACAACACTAAGACAACAAACAAAGACAAACCTAAAACAATGTGCACCCTAAAAGTATATTGGCAATGTGAAGCGTTCCTAATGGATGGTTGGGCTAACAATCTTTAATGTCCACCTTCATTTAGGTGACCAAAAAGCTGTTTTATAATTTAACATTTCAATTAAAATGTTACTTTTAGTAGTACTCTTACCAAAAAGTATGTTCAACCCTTGTTCTGCACATGGTTTACTTCAGGTCCTCAGCTTTCCTCCCCCAGTTCAAAAACATCTTAGTTGAATTGGAGACTCTAATTTGCACATAGATGAGTCTGAATGGTTGTCAGCCCTGTGGCCAGCTGTCTGTGTACTATCCCTCTCACCTGCAAATGTCCAATAGGATAGATAATGAATGTAAGGGTGCTCCAATCGATCGGGCGGTCTCCATAAAGGCCAATCAAAAGAGACGATCAGTATAAATGTGTAGCAATGAGCAGCCACAACGTGACCTTAAATGACAAAAATGATAGCAAAACATAGCAAAAGGTCACTTGTCAGGAAAATGTAAAAGATTGATCTTTTTTAAGCCTGTCTACCATCTCTGTATGTTAACCTGTCTACATATCTATCATCTGTCACAGAGGCAAGACGCATGAATATCAAAGGCCTTCTTAAAATATTCATATTATATTTTAGACCTTTCTTTTGACAAATGATGACTATGCCGTCTTAGTATTCTTCTTAAATCTAGCATAATCTTACTCACTGGCACTACAAAACATACACACACACAGACATATCATCCGTGGTGTTACACCCCTCCACCCCACCCCTTTTAACTCTTTTAACTCCCTTCCTGTTAACTTTCACCCTTCCCCATCTTCTTGATATCTCTCTCTCGTCTTCATTTTCATTACCCCCCCACCACCACACACACACACACACACACACACACACCTGTCTCCCTGACAGCCTCTTCTTAACAGAGAGCAACAGACTGTGAAAACAGGGAAGAGGCAATGTGCTGTGGATGTGTTTGCGTGTGTGTTTCATCCTGCATGTCTGCAGTGGGACGACAGTATAATTAACCAAATGAAAAATTTTGAATTGAAGTGATATTTATTATGTTACACAAGATAACGCCATTATTTCATTTATTTCTGTTTTAAACATTGCCTGTCATCTTGTGATAGTGCTGCCTAATAAATAAGCAAGTCTATAGAGGTACTGTACTGACTAACGGAACAGGAAAGGGCATATATTTGCTGTATTGATTGAATGCTAAATTCATTACCCAAAGATTTAGCAAAGACCGACAAAACAAACAGAACAATGACATGTGAGCAACATAACCTTTACTCTAAATTGTTATGGTGCCCATTCTCTTTGCTATAACATACACATTTTATTGACTTCGTTGTTTCCTTCATATGTTTTCAACAGTATGGCGGAATAGAATTACTGTACCACAATCAATACAATATTGTTTCAGCAAAAAGGTTTCTTGGTCAGACCGATTAAAGCAGATTTGAATATAACTGAATTGGTACTGAGCGAATGAGATAAGAGAGAATGAAATAGTGGTGACCTTTTCTTTATCATCGACGCTAGTGTTTGGCTAAAGTTGAAACCATTAGGGCCATGCTTCTGACTTGTCAGTTTTGAAGTGCTGATCAGAATATATATACACTCAGAGAAAAAAAAAAGTTTTCCAAAGGTCTGCTGATTCGGTTAGAGGTTCTCCAGAATATAGTCTCAGAGAAACCTCTTATGTACTAGACCTATAAAATTAAGCACCGTGACATTGGCAATAGGTCCTAAGAACCTCTCTTGAGATATAGAACCTGTTTGGTTTAGAATATAACACGAGGATAGCTCGACATTGAATTAATGTTCTGTGCAGACTCTCTTTGTGTGTGTGTCCGTATAGCATGCTTTCCTCTACCTGGGTGACCTGGTCTTATCTAAGCTGTCGATGGTTGCACCCTGCTACCTCACCCACTCGCAAAGTCTCTGTGTGTGTGCGTGGTTCGTTCGTTGGTTGTACCACTGTGTGCAGCCGTCACTGTGATCTCACATCAGTCAGAGGCTGCTGAGCACACGCATTGAGATTCCAGACTGCCTGCCTGCCCGCCTCTCTGGCAAAAATAGATATGTAAAACGACAAGCTCTTCCCTCCGTTTTCCCACGCATAGTTTGTCTGAACTGGTGGGGGGAAAAAAAGAAAGGTCCATGGTATATATCGGCCCAGATGAAAAAGTAAAGTCGGCGTGTGTGAAGGGGAATGACATATCACCGTTTAGGCAAATGAGATAAAGGGGAAGAAGGTGAAAGAAGGTTTGTGCCCTTTTACCAGTGTTGATCCTGCACTCAGAAGGGATTTTACTGGCATATGGTTTGTGTGGCAAGTCAGAAGCTGATGACAAGAGTTATTTGAGCCACTAATGAAGATTGTGTGTGTTTATTATAACTTGAGATAACATGAATCAAGTGTTTTCTGCTACCCTGAGGGTGAAGACAACATTTAGTTGTAAATTGGCGTGATAATTGTAAGAGAGAGACATAACATGCATTTTCTAATTGCATATTACCTGACTGCTTAAACACCATAATTTCTACATTTAACAATTAATAACAATTAATTTTTACATTTAATTAGCTCACTTTTACTCAAAACACATTTTCTGTTCCTACAAAGGGACACCTATTGATTTGTATATGAATTTCGATCATTTTAGTACTTTGAACCATAGAACATATTAAAATAGATTCAATCAGGAAACACATCACAGCATTTTGACATTTTAACATTGACTACATTAACCTATAGGTATAGAGACCCATAAACAGCAGCCAGTTGAACGTCCCACGGAGCTGTAAATGAGACCTGAGAAGAGTGACGCTGTGAGGAGGCGTAGACTGCAATGACAGCAGAGAGATGAGTATCATTGGATGAACACGCTCTAATAGTAATAGATAGATAATAGTTTAGTTAAAATAATAGATGATAGAATAAGGTGATGACGAAATATGCACTTGAACTTACGCTAAAAGCTTCATTATTGAAAATAAAGAGCCTTCATCTTATTACCAATGAATGTGACACCAATGAAAGACCAATATCAGTCCCACTCAGATTGATCTATGTTAAGTAGGCGCTAAATACTGAATTGATGTCATCATGTCATCCGTGTAATACTGCACACGTTCTTTGTAACAACCGTGTGGTGGATTCAGAGTCATGCTCAACAACACGTCTGCAGTGTGGATGTTTCTGACGCAGTGTGTGAATCAGGGCTGTCTTTATTTTCTCATCATTTGATGAGTGTCTCAACAAAATATAAATGTGCTTCTTTGCATCCAATTAACAGGCTAAAGGTGTAAAGCTTTGCATATTAATGCAAGTCTTGATTGATAATATACAACTGCTGGAGCAATCTATGGCTGCCATAGATGCATGATGGATTGTGATGCTCTCCAGAGGCCATGACTGTAATGGACATTATACCATACTAAATGACATAAATGCATTACCGCAACAGCCAGTGTTAAATTAAATACAATACACAACACAGACATCAGGCGGTGACAGAGCCAAACATCTTATTTCCATGAAAGGTGACATTATTATTTTATTATTATTTTTGTCAGTATATTGATGACAATTATTATTTAGCCAATCCACTGTCTTTTTTTTTTAAGGAAAACATATCTGTGAATTTACAAGGCTAATTCATTTTGCATAGATCAGTTCTGTTATGTCGGAATCAATAAAATAATCTTGATGAATGTCCTTGATGATTGCACTGGGCTGGTGGAGTAGTTATCACATAGCAGCCTCTGTCTCTCTCTGGTCTAAAGCTGGAGGCTGAGCACAGTAAAAGACTCTAATACATCCAAGAACTGTGAAACTGTTATCTCTGTCTTCATTCTGTGACCCCAGTGCCTTAACATGACATCTTCTTGTTCATCTCAAAAAGGTGTATACAATTGCAGTGCCACAGAGGACCTAGAATCTAATAACCTAAGCTGTATACATTGAGAAGCGAGCCGTTTTGTTGCCTTTGGTCTGTCTACTCTCATATCTAAGCATTGTGATAGTTTATGTGAGCTGCAGCTTCTTTCTGTTTATCTCGTGAAGGAATACTTGTCCAAACAAGGTTGTGAAAGTGGAACTGTAAAATTGTTTTTTTTTTAAAGTTTAGTAAACTGAGAGGAGTATATGTATAGTCAATACATAGGTTAAATGGAAAATCAATGAGTGGCCAGTCTGCGCTGCACTCACCTCTAATAGTGACAGGGCTTTGCATCCACAGTTGGTGGATGTGGCTAAATTAATATAAAGTCTGACTAAAGAAATCATTTTTGGTTAGTTGGAGGATTTTATTCGACTCTCAATAAAACCTGCAATGAAATGTGCCTGAAGGGGATTGAAAACACTTAACTGAATGTTATCAGCGTGGCTCTCACTGGTAGCCATTAATGTTCAGCCTTTTACACCATGACCAGAATATAATTCAAATAATCTGTGTCACTCAGGCATATTTTGTTGGATGCAAAAAATTAGTCAACATATAAAGGCACTGAATATCAGCTCCAAATATCAGTTCAACATCAGCAGTCTTCCAAAAGTCATATGAGCTGAACTTTATCTATCTCTCAGTGCCCTCAGCCATCTTTGGAGGATGACTGAGGGCATGACCAACAGGGTGTCACTTTGTTGAGAGCACCAGCGGGATGACAGATGGGTGCTCTGGCTCCACCCTGCTGGCTACCCATTCACTGTGATGGATGCAGGAATGAGAAGAGCGCAGGGTCTTTGGATTTAATTTGCTCACTGCTGTTCACTCACTCTTATCGATTTAGGGGTGTGCTTATGATGGTTAGTGGGATACTGTGTGTATGCATGCGTGCGTGTGTATATGTGTGTGTGTGGAACAGTAATTCGGGTTATACTTGTTTTTTTTTAAATTGATAATTAAAGAACCAGATATCTAAGAAGTACTATCACATCTGCCAATTGCTGACATTATGTTGTATAATTTAATAATCCAAGAAGCTCAGAAGGTATTTATTATTTTACTTGGTACTTTTTCATGGTAGACCTACCGCAGAAATGCCCTTGGGGATTGGTTAGGGCAGAAAAGTCTTTACGTAACATAAGATGTATACAAGGCACTGCATGAACTACTGGTATAATGTAATAAATTCTTTATCTACTACCCACCTCGTTTTGGAGCACTTTATTGTCCTTAATGTTGTAAAGAAACAGATTGACCCAGAAGGATGAATGTCTGCCAGTTTTCCAAGTCTCAAATGTATATATGTTTTATGTTTTACTAAGGCAACAATATGCATGTCAATATATAGCTAATATGAAAGATATTAGATATGTTGACATGTTCAGTATTGATATGTAGGTTTTGTCCAGTGTCACCTTCTGCCAATTTCCCTCATCAGCAAACCCTTAGTAATTGAATTGGGAGTCCTAATGTACACAGTGAAAATCAATTTCTATAATTCTCTAATCAAAGTATTGATTGGTTTGTTGGCACTCAGTTAAACACAATGTCTCGGCTGAGGTTACCAGGTATTGACAAAATCCCCCCAAGTAAAGCTCCACTTGTCTCTAATGAGCCCTCTATAGACCAACATCTGACATGCACACACGCACAATTTAATCACTCCTCCTCTTGTCATAATTTGCACATAATGATCATTAATATTCATAATTCATAAAAAATGTTGGAAAAACACATTTAATTTTGCATTCACGTCTTATCTTTTGCCTTATTTTCTTATTATATTCTTAAAGTTCCTGAAAGTTCCTCCTCAGTTCCAGTTTCAGGTTTATTTTTTTACTTTCTTCTCATTGTTTGTTCTTTTCTCATAACATCACAGACCTGACATCAAGTTCCCTTGTGAGCAAAGGCTCTTCATCCATCTCCTTAATACATATAACTGTTGTGGTGTGTGTGCATGTGTGCATGAGTGTGTAGTGGAGGTGGAGGTTTTTCATCCATCACAGAGGAAAACTCTAGGATTAAATAAAAATCTCTCAATCCCAGTGACAGTGGCACAACACACACACACACACACTTCAGTATTCAGTATATGGGGAAGACAAAGAGAAAGAATAAAGAATGCACCAGGTAGACAGTATGAGACAAACAATGTAGGAGACATGGGAATAGAGAGAGACAAGAGAAAGAGGGAGGGAAAATGAAGCGATATGTGAGTCACACAAGAAAAAGATAAAGGTACAAGCAAGAGATTTTTGTAAACAATTGAAGAAAAATGCAACTTCAGTTTAATTACCCTGTAAAGCAAATGATCAAATCAGGTCTATCGAACAAAAAGACTACGCATGCATAGGCACCGTTTCATAGTATGAATACAGCTGCTGCTAGTTTTATCTCCAGTGGCCACTTACTCCCACAACTCGGTTTGTTCTCTCAGACAATATGTGGTGTAGCCACACTACCTGCATGACACAGACTCCCCTAAATTACAAAATGACTTGCTGCCTTTCTGTCCTCCTCTGTGAAATAGTACATTGTGTTATATACAAAGGGCAGACATTGAATACGTGATCAGGAGTGAAAATTAATTCTGATGAATTCAAATACACACTATTTACAGTATGTATGTGTGTGTGTGTTTTTCCACACATCTTCTGCTAGACTGACAGTAAAACCTTTTAAAGCACCACTCCTTAACCTGCCCATTAGTTTCTGTCAGTAATATGCTTATTAAGTAATTCCATTATAGTGGGTCATAACACACTCTCACTCACACAAAGGGACATTTGACTTTTAAATTGTGCTTAATTCCTTTTTTTTAACAACTCCAGACCCAACAAAGTGGTGAAAACATTTAGGATTGCTAAATGTTTAATTTCGGGTGAAGGTGAGCGGAGCGGGTTATGACACTATAGTTAAAAGTGCAGATCTCAATAGGGCTCCAGGTTTCATAGTTTTAATAAAAGGAGCTCACCTCTGGGTGAGTGGCCAGTAAAATGATTGGCTCTCTTTCATGTGAACGAGAGATGGGCTATAATGGTCTTGGTCTCAGGCTGCAATCAATCAACTACATTTTCTGACCGTTTTTCAATTATGCATGTTGAGGCTGGATAGCAAGGTGGTGAGGTTGCCAGGTGAGGTTTTTTTTTTTTACTTTGAAAAAGAAGTTAGTTCATATTTGGATTACAAATCAGCACCGCACACAGTAAAGTGGTTTGTTCTCGTCAAAACTACAGACAGTAGTGTGATGCTGTCGTCTAAATGCCCTCTTTTTTTATTTTTAAGCCACTTAAAAGGAAATACATTTCATTGCTTGTACGGCAATTTAAGAAAACACTATTCCCAGCTCTTGTAAATGCAAAGCTGCAGAGGGACTCGTTTTAAAGTGCAGCCGTCACATAACTGCTTGACATTATCAGCTAGCTGACAAGATGTGAAAGTCTCTGAAGCCTTTATATTAGTTGTGAATAGTGTTTCAGTTTAGTGTTTGTTGCTATCGCAGTAGATTGTTTTCCTTCTCTGGACAAATCACACTGATATATCTGCCTCTATTTCCCCATCAGTGGCCACAGTTTATCTACAATGGGATTTGAACTGATTTCATTGTCTCCTAACTTATGTAATTATTTAGCATCTCCTGATGAATGCATTGTCTTCAGCACTTTCTTGTAACTCATTCTGCTTTTAATCTTCTTGCTCTGTCTCCTGCTTTCTTTCTTTCTTCTCTTTCTCTCTCTCACATATCTTATGCATTACTTTGTAATGAAAGAATGCAGTCAAATGGGATGAATGTTTTCAGTTTTATACCAAGATATTAGATACTATCCTAAATTCCCTCGGAACATAAAAAGCCTTGATGCACTATAAAAAAAAAAATCTTGGACAGAGTTGCCAGTGGCTATGTCTGACATTGCTTTGTGTAGGTACGTGCGTGCATGCATGTGTGGAAACTTGTCTGAGTTCAGTTCAAACTGACTGAGTCCAACCATCCAAATACAGTATATGCTCAGTCCTTGCAGTCCTGCAACCGTCGTAGGAAAACAAAGTTTAACCGAGACGTTGTCCTTAATTGCATTGAAAATAGTTGACATAGACAGAACACATTGATTTAGGTCTAGGAATCATGACAAATAGTCTCCGTGTGCCTACATATTGATCATCTTCTTATTAAATACATGTATTATATTGTTTCTTTATTTGTTTGAGACTGAAGCCATTGATGCAGTCACGCAATATACTTTGTAGACAAAGCGTTTCCACTCGACTTTGGTATTTGAATTTGTCACTTGTTTATGGATCCTAGTTTTTCATTCTGTGGATATTATTCATTTTTACAAATACTAAGTTTTATTACTGATGATGTTTATTCACTGCAACTTACCTATGGCGCTGAGAGATGTATTCAATTCAGACTTTAATAAGGACACAGCTCATGGAGGGTCCATAGTACAATAAAATACAAAGAAGAAAAAAAATATTATTATTCGCAGCCTTGTCCAGTACAGTCCAGCACTCCTGCAAAGCAACCGCTCCTCACTAACCTCCTGCAACAGCCTACATGTCAAATCTCATGTTTTAATCCCTGTGTTCATGATCTATGATGTGCAAATATCAGATTTCCACAAAGTCAAGGAAATAAAAAGATTGGTCATAGTTTAGTTATAATACACTCCTATTGACAGCCCTGTAGAGACAATCGCACTGCACCTGATTCAAAAGTAATTTAGTTTTGTGAAGGTTTATATTATTCCATGACATTTCACTGCGTCGTTCTGTGTAAAAATTATGCTGCAATAAATAAAAATAAAAATGGGATTAGACTCAAGGGGGGATAATTGACTAATGATTCGAATCATTGTAGTTTAGTGCTCATCCCTAGAGATGAGCATGAAAGAAGGTTAACAGTGTGTGTTGGTTCAGTTTGGTTCATTCTCATCCGTAAATGTATTCGTCACCTACTGGCACTAAAATATTTAACATTAATATTAGTATGTTCTGTATAATGGTCCCACAGTAATTTATAAACCTCTTACGTGTTGGGCCATTATGCAAACATTATAAGTGAAATACTGGTGTGTGTGTGTGTGTGTGTATATATATACTGTATGTCTGTATGTGATGTTTGTTGTGTCGAGGAATCCTTTTTAAAGGGCATTGTATGCCACTATTAGATGGACAGCACTATGGAGAAGGGAAATGACATGCAACAAGGTCTCCGGCCAAACGTGAACCCAGGAGGTTGCAGGGTTGCAGTCATGGTTGGTGCCTTAGCCCCTAAAGCCTCTGATATACGTGTTCTTTTACGTGTTCATGTGTGCATCATGGTTACCTCGCATGTCCTGTGTTCCTCGGGTTCCATTATGCATGTCCTCAGAGTTTCCGTGGTTTCTGTTTATGATATAAGGGATATGTAGGCACTAATCCTATTGGGTACATTTAATCCTTCATGTATAGTAGGCAAGCAAGAATGTGAACAATGAAGATGGAATCACAGCCATTGGCTACACATACTTTTCATGTTGATTTTTTGGTGGAAGACGTAAACTAAAACCACATCTTATCAGAATCTAATGCACTGCACTGCACTATTTTGCCCCACAGAAGGCATCGTGCATAGCCACACGTGTGATGGGCAAAATGTAATCAAAATCAATGACTGTAGTGCTACAATTACACCTTGAGGGGAAAAGCAGATTAAAGCCTGTCGTCTTGTCGGATGATTGAATTAGAACATGTTATTAAAAAGGATAATGACTATGTGAAAGCAAACATTACGCTTTGATTACTGCTCTCATCAAGAGGTAATATTTAGTCAGGTGCAAAACAGCTCATTAAATGCAGTACGGAATTATCAGGCAAATGGTATTGGTAAATTAACCAGCAGCTCTCTGGACAGTGTTTGACCATAAGGAAGTTGTTTTCCAGCCATTAATTAGAATGGGGATACCCCTCCCTCCCTCCAGACCTGAGAAGAGGAACATGAAATGCATGTGTGCGTGTGTGATGTACCGTATATTAGTTGTAAATACGGAATGATGATTATGTAAATGTGTTGGTTGGTAATTAATAGCTTGTGAATGATGCCTGTACTGTGTGTTTAGTTTGTTTGTTTTAAGTATAAACAAATGATTATTTAGTGTTTCTCAAAAAAAAAAAAAAAAAGTTACATTAACAGTAACATATTGTGTGTGTGTGTGTGTGTGTGTGAAATAACATTGCATGGCTATATACTGTACAGTAAGCAAAATGGTCTGCATATCAATCTAAAGATAAAGCACACACACACACATGTGCACACAAAAGCTAACTCTGCAGCCTTTGGGGGTACAATGCTGCATTGTAAGCGAAGTGATTCGAGAGCCCTTTCTCCCAGGCAGGCAATTTGATTCTTGGAGGTCGATCTTGGTTGGTTTTGGGGTCGCTCATGTAGCCAGTCCCCACGCTAATAAAACCAGAGAGCAATGCAGGACCAGGAGGCTAAAAACCCCCATTAACTCAACACGAGTTCAGGTAACCTCATAACCCTGCAAAGCTGCCAAACTTCCTGATCATGTAACCTGGGAATTGCAGAGCTGATGACTAGGCAGCTTGAGTCAGACATCATTCATAGAGAAAACCTACTGTACCCAGAAATACCTCAAGGAGCAAGAAGGAAAAAAAAGTGATTGCTCTACCTATGTTGTTAGTGATTTTCTCTTCCTTGCTGCTGCCAACTCTCAATTCTTATTTGATTTAAATATTCATGGTGAATATCCATACAGTAGTCCCCAGATGATGAATCCTGTTTTAGTGACACTTCATTCTTCTCTTGTGCCACAATCAGGCTAGAATTTAAACTAATACAGATGTTAGTTGGTCCTAATGAAATCTATAGGGAAGATTGCCGTGAAAGTTGCTGATCTAATTATTCCTCAAATTAAGCTAACATGTTCGGTCATATCATTAATTACTTTTTTCCTTTATTTCGCCCTTCTTTTCTCTTTTCTCCCAACCTCTTCATATTTTCTGTTTAGTGGGATGCCATTACAGAGATGGACGAGCACAACCGTCCCATCCATACTTTCCAGGTTTGCAATGTGATGGAGCCCAACCAGAACAACTGGCTTCGCTCTAACTGGATCTCTCGACAGGCAGCCCAAAAGATCTACGTCGAGCTTCGCTTTACCCTTCGCGACTGCAACTCCATCCCTTGGGTGTCTGGCACCTGCAAAGAGACCTTTAACCTCTTCTACCACGAGATTGATGAGGCTCACAGTGTCAAATTCAAGCCCACACAGTACACCAAGATTGACACCATCGCTGCTGATGAGAGCTTCACTCAGATGGATCTCGGAGATCGTATTCTCAAGCTCAACACAGAGGTGCGTGAGGTGGGACCCATGACCAAGAAGGGCTTCTATCTGGCATTCCAGGACATCGGTGCCTGCATCGCCTTGGTTTCAGTGAGAGTTTACTATAAGAAATGTCCCTTCACACTGAGAAACCTGGCCTCGTTTCCAGACACAGTGCCTCGTGTGGACTCGTCTTCACTGGTGGAGGTGAGGGGGGCATGTATTGACCACGCCGAAGAACGGGACACTCCCAAACTGTTCTGTGGAGCTGATGGCGACTGGTTGGTGCCACTGGGAAGATGCGTCTGCAGCGTTGGATATGAGGAGATTGATGGCTCGTGTGGTGGTGAGTTTTCCAACCTTTTTATTTTATTTGCTTTTTCATTCACATTAATGTAACATCCATTGAGAATAAGGACATTCCAGGAAGGCAATTTAATTCTTGGAGACTGATGTTCGGTTTTGGTGTTGTTCATGGAGCCAGTGCCCAGATCTAGATATAAATGGATTGTTTATCAACATTAGTAGCTTGAAACAATTGAATCAAGGTTAAATGTTATTTTCTTTCAGTGTTTGGCATCTTAAATTGGGGATAACAGTATTTTCTAGTAAATTGCACTCCAGTAGGAGGTACATACTGTATCTACCTTCTAATGTGTTAAAACCAAATGTAGCACAATTCCTACTTTTTGCTCAAATGCTTCTCTCACCTGTATAACTTCTGTATATTCCCTTCTTGTCTTATTCACAATGATTTTCTGTCACTATATAACAATGTCTTGGTACGCCGTGGTGAGACATATAAAATGTAGGACACAGTAACTAGAGCAGGAAGTCAATTTCTTCTTTGCTTTACCTAACGTAACTATTAAAGCATCAGCCAGTCAGATAGATAAGCAATGCTGATAGATGAAATGGCTGATATAATATCTGCAGGGCTTTATTTCCATCTACTTTATGCATTTTACTGTAAGAATGCTTTTAACAACTGCAAAAGCTAACCTTTATGTCAGTTTCATCTTTCTACAAGCCTCACACTAATTCTTCCCTAGTGAAAGATTTTATTTTTCTATTTCACCTTCATTTTCATCCCTCCTACTCCTATTCACGCTTTTTAATTTTCCTCTGCACCCTCCATTATTGCTAGCTGTTTATCCTCTGGAGATTAAAATGAGTAATGTGAGCAGATCAAAGTCTTTAGGTTTTTTTTGGTGTGATTGTAGAGAGCTTTCTGATGCTGTCTTAGACTGCATTTGACTGTGTGTGACAATGCATATAAAATATTTGTAATTTAAAATATCTTCTGCCTATCCAACAACCCATTATTAGACAATAGTTACTGAAGGGTTTCAAGATAGATTGTTTTTGCAAGGATGCACTCAGCAGTGACGTGAAGAGGTCTCCTAAACAATGCAACCGAGATGGATAAGCGAGGCGAACACTTTTAGGTTTAAAAGTCTGGATGTGAAAGTGCTGTGTGAAGTAACTAATTTTACCCAACAGGAATAACTTGCTATTTTATGATTTAATTCAGCAAACTCCATGATTTCTTAAATTTTACTTAATGAAAGCATAATTTAAGATAATAAAACATCAGAAACACACAAATCTTCTACAGTTTCTTGTGAGAGCAGTTGATAACAGAACAGCTCAGAGGACAGTAAAGAGCCGCCTGTAAAAACTGGATTAATGGTTAAATTTTGCAGAAGAATCTAATTGGGTAGATTACAATCTGTATTTTGATGTCATATGATGGCTATATTTTCAACACCTAACTGCTTTTACTGGATTGCCTGGACATATTACTACATATGTAGCAGTGAGATCCTTTTACATGAAGTATGTTTCCACAGTAATGGCAACTGGGTGATGTCATTGATTTGCAACCTGTATGTCTTTATGGTCTTGAATTTAAGTCCATCTTTTGCTTTTTGCATGGGAAACATGTTGATCGTATGTGGGTAATGTACAGTGAGCAGTGCATTAGTGACTGTGTCAAGGAAAGAGAAACAATGCTGTGTCCTGTGCCAAAAGTTGAAAATCTGGAGCTCTTTCAGAGGATTTAGCATTTGAATGCTGCCTGTGTATGTTGTTGTGGCTATCTTGGGTTTACCACCCGCAGTCCCAGGGGCTACCGTGGTGTGACAGATTACCTTGGCTGGCTTGGCAGCAGTTTGATCCCCAACTCTCTGATATGAGCTTTGGGTTATCGCTGGCAGCACCACTCACTGGGATTGCTGTAGTATATAAAAAAAAAAAAATCACGCCTTCATGAATGTCCAGCATTACTTCCTTTCAAACCTCATAAAGGCCTGATGTCAGGTCAACAAGTACATTCGTCTGTGATCTACAGCAGATAGATCTGAAATCTACAGTGTTCAGCAGACTTACATATATATATATATATATATATATATGACTTTGCCAAAATGTGCAAGATGCACAATATATGACGGTAGTGACACACATTGCATGACATAATGTGATTTTGTCTAAAGTGTTAGGTAGATCTAACAGTTAATTGCTATCCAACGTCACCAGAAACTACAGCCTTGCTGCTCTTTTCTCCCCTATCTAGAACCCGATGTCCTTGTATAGTTGATTACGATTCATCTTGTGACACAAGTAGGTAAGGTTTCCCAGCTGCACTCGCAGTTGCATCGCAATCAAGAGGCCAGGGGTGAAACTGCAGCTGTGATTAGAGCCAGACTGTACCAAAATGGTTACTTCATTCATGTCTGCAACCCTGTTATTTGTATCTTATATACCAATTGGGAAAATGGTCTCAGAATCTTGGACCCTATTGTATGTGTTAATTGTTGTGTGACAAGAAAAAACTTAGTAATGGTAGATAAACTCGCTTTTAAGGACTTGGGGGAGAACAGATGGCAAAGTCTGTTTGTTTTTGAGATATGTTTTCAGGGTTTTTTTTTTTATCTTAGAGATGATAGTATGATGTGGTGCAATGCTGTCGCCCGCTCTGCCATCCCTATTATATGCCTTATTAGACAAGTACATCAGCAAGATACACAACCACAGTGTTCATTTTTAAAAACACTGGTTTGAAAAGAAATGCCCATATACCATACCAAGCATTTAAATAGCAAAAAATGGTCCAGTATTTTTAGGGTTTTTTATGGCTAATGTAAATATATATTATCAATATTTATTTTTATAAAGCCCATTGTTTCATCCAGGTAAAAGGTAAAACATACATTCATTTCTACTCTTAGTCTCTTATAACAATAAGCAACGACAATCAGCATTCCTATTGTCCCAATATACAGTAGAGACCAACTCAATTTGCATATCCTCTTTCTTCCCCTCTATCCATCACCCCTCGCTCTCTGAGAGGCAGATTTCACACTTGGGTTAAGTTTGGCCCTTTGGGCAACGTGATGGCATTTTACTGCAATGTCAGCCCTGAAATGCAGCCTTATGTTCATTGTTCCAGGATTTAAACAAGCTTTGTTATTAAAAGCTTCCGCACAAGGTACCACCAGGTGCCTTTGGGCACTGAGGGAGATAGACTGAGGTGGCTGGCAAAGTTAATACTTAAATCCCCAGTTTGCACCCTAACTGGTCCTTTAAATGCTGTGGCTGCTTGACTATGCTGGAAAGAAATTACAGGTTTAAATGACCTGTGATTTTATTAAAAAAAATTTAAAAGCACAGCATTGACTTGTGCACCTCATCTCTGTTTGTTTATGAGTTATGAGATAAAGTTGTCATTTATGCAGCTGATCCACGCTCTATACATAATTCACATTACATTCAAATAATTCTTTTCTGTAATCGTTTTAGAGGAGATGAAATATTGAATAGTTTATTCTACTGAAAATATTGTTTACTCTTTCAATTTCTGTGGTATGAGCAAAGGTGTGCACCAAGTTCTCCATGTCACATCTCACAAATCAGTATAGTATTTTCTTAACACTAGACCAGTTACAGATATGTGACAAACAAACACTTGCAAACCCTCATTTAATCCTAGGAAAACAATGAACAGTCTGAAGTCTGAATATATGGCTTGAGTTCTACTGAGGGACATGCTCTTCACCCAGTTAAAGGCAAATAATCTGTTTCTCTGATTCAAACCCAGTGGTTTTGGTCACAATAATAGACTAATCCCCTACCCATTTCCTGAATGAAGTTTGGAGTGTCAATAAGCTGCAGTAAGACTAAAGTTAATCAAATCTTGCAGCTAACAATAACCCCTATAACCCACATTTCTACTGGCATGCTCCTCCACGCATATAGACTTGGGCCGACCACCTATTCATTTCAGCCCATTTCATTTTACCTCTTTGTCTCTGAGATTATTGCATAGTGTCTCTATCACAAGTCCATTTCCTATCTGAATGGAGCCTAAACAAACAGGAGGATTTCAGATTCCATCAGGACTTTGATCTACAAGCCCCAACATGGTTATGGGACTAAAATATTAAATATAAAACTTCAGGTTGTGATTATATGACAGCAATTGATTTACAACCATATTCCTGGAGCTGAAAGGTACCCAGTTTTTGACCACTAATAGTGCTATGGAGCAATGTTTTTATTGTTTATTGAGTGTTTTGTTTACTCTTGTGCACACCCAGAAGGATGCACACACCTGTACGTTTCACATTCTACCACTAATCTACATGTGGCAGCAATGCATCACCTCGTAATGGATTGGTTTTATCTGCACAAAAATATTGCTGTTTATATTCTATATTCTCTCCTTCTCTGTTTCTCTCTCTGCCCACTATGCAGCCTTTTTACTTATTTCATCATGTTGCATCGTTGGGCTCCTTGTTGCTTACCAATGTGTAATGTCTTAGCTTTGACTGTGATTAATGTAGCTTTATAAAGATTTTCTATAGGATGTTGCAAATTCCCTCTCAAGAGACGCAACAGAGGCAGAAGAAAGAGGTGCTTTCTTACACATTTTGTCTGCATTAGTTACTTTTCTCTTTACCTTTTATTACAGGTGGAGCATTGTTCTTTGGACTATAAAATCAAAATATTTGGTTTTATATAGTCTGCATTATAGCAAATTGTATGAATTAGGTGTTTTCTAACATAGATATAACACAGATAAGTAGACATTGTGTGGTGATAGGTCCAATACCCTCTTTTTTAAGGCATATTTAATATAATATTTGCCCCCATCTGGCTAGCATTGCTCTTGGTAACCAGTTAATACGTTTCTGTCTAAATATAGGCCTGCACAAAGACACACACTCATGCAGATGCACACACACACACACACACACAGACCAAACATCAATATGTGCAATCCTCTGTGTTAATGCAAGAGGGTATCTTGCTTTACCAAAATGATTGACACACTCATACATCTCTCTCTCCTTCTCTATCTTTCCCTCTCTTTCAGTGTAAGACATCTTGCTAATGCTGTTACCACTCAGTGTTTTACAGCAGATCTTGTGTGTTTGTCAGTCTCTGTGTAAAAGCTCTCTGCAGTGCTATGAATAATGAAATCATAGTTTGTTTGTATGCGTCTATTTATGTGTGCACCAGTATGTTTCCATTTGGACACTACGGTATTTGTTTCGTTTTGTTTCCCAAAGATTATGATTTATTTCAAAATTGTGCTGATAGTTTTTTTTGTTTTGTTTTTTTTTAAACTTCACCTATTGTTCCCATTACAACCACCATTTGTTATCTTAACATTTTGATTGGATTGGATCACAAGTTTTTTGGTTTGGTATCATGAAATAACAAAATAATTAAATTATCTCACTTAATAAATCAATATAAACACAAAAACAAACACATCCAATCTTAAAGATTATAGACTATGACACGTGTATCGTCTGTGTACTAAATCTTTCTAATAATATTGATTTGATATGTTGATTTAATTCTTCGACATGTTTTTCTATCAACACTCTCCATAGTCCTGCATGGCACTGAATGAGCCAATGAGATGGACACAGGTAATTGGACAGGTAAAAAAAAGAACAATGTTAATTGGCATGTTGGTATAAACATCCTGAAGAAAGTTTCACTTACAAGACATTTTCAATTACAATCACAGTCAACAATTACAGCACATATCCTTCAACCTGTCAGCCCGCCAAATGAGATGTCACAGACACACACACAAGAGAGGGAGCTGTACAGGCAAAGACTCCCATAATGAATCACATGAAACATACACACACACACACACACACACGCGCCCAGGCAAAGATACGACAGTTTAAATTGTACCACACACACCAAACCACCTGGCATCACAGTCGGCAACAAACTCAACGCATAAACAAAACCCCAAAATGCACACGAGCATCCACAAGTGAGTGTTAATGCAAGAGACAACGTTTTGTTCTCAGAACACAAGCTCTAACAAACACACACAAGGAGACACACCAGGAGGTTTAGGCTGGCAACAGCAACAGAGCTGTTTACAGACGGGCCACACTGCAGGGAGACGCTGTGACATTTCAAAAAAAGGATGGTTTTAGTTTAACAAGCATGGCCCTTCAGGCTTAATTGGGAGTGTCTGGAGAGAGAGAGAGAGAGAATATATATGCTGGTAGTGGATCCTGAATTGTCAAATACATTTTTACTGCATCAACACACACACCACAGTTTTGAAGAGTTTCTTAAGGGCAAAGATGAGATGTATCAACAGCAGGTTCATTACTTTCTCTTTATCCTGCGATCGTTGTCTCCGCCTACCTATCTGTTGCTTTCCAGACATTTACAACACAAGAACATGTGTCATCAGGCATGATACTATTTGTAAATGACCTCATCATTTATCTGAGGTTTTATACTTAATACGATATATTTTACACTTTTGTGAATGCATATCATACAGTGTGGCTGAAGTTCAACACAAGGCTTTTTGTTTGTTGTCTCCTCCATCATTGTATTCGCATTTAATTTTGCTTTTACAGCTATCACAGAGTTGAATTGAAAGCTCTTTGAACACTGACTGGTATGCTAATGCATATTTCCCCTGAGTTGTCATTAAAATCAGTATACCGCTGAAAGGCGTGGCGTTCCCCAGCCAAAGGCTTGATGTGGCTTGAATAATACCCAGTATAAATCGCTTCTGCCAGCCCACCGCTCTGTTATATGTCATTACATGCTGTCGACATTCACAGTGAATAATTAATGACGATGACAATCGTTCTTTAAGATATCATTACAAATCAAAACATTTATATCAAGTGATTAATTCGGAAATTCATGAATCTGAGTATATAGTATAAGGTACATACTGTATAACACTAGGAGTTAAAAAAACTATTCTTAACAAAGTCTGTTTCACAATAAAGCTTCAGATCCAGTGAAATTAAACTAAATCAATGTAATTCCATTAGCATGTGGTTTCTGTCATGTCACACTCGTTTATCTTGGGGTTGATAATGGATGCAGTATGCACAGTTCATTACTAGTGTTGGAAATTGACCGTTCTAAATTGACCCAAAAGCACAAGCAGTTAGTGTGTCCTATGAATCCTTATCTTTGACAAGACAGAGTTGCCGACCACTCAATGGCGTTGAAACTTGAGAATATATTTGTGAATTAAAGATGATTTTATCCTTTTAATTAATTAAACAGTAATATATTTATCTATCATTTATTAATTCAGTATTTGTTTTAGTTCAGACAACATGGATTTAATAGACAGAATTAAGAAGACTGGTTTACATAAAAACTTCAAATGTGAAGTAGTTCAACTTTAAACTTTAAGTTTAAATTAGTACCTTGACCAATAATTGCTTCTGTAACATTGAATGGTCTTCGAATCCTGCAGACCTCGACCGTATCCTTGACATGTGGAACCCCTTTGTCCCACTGATAGGTGTTGACCATGAGGATCAATGGCTTCGGTCAGCTTGCCATAGTGAAAAATGGGCCAGCAAGGTTGAAGATTAGATAGCAGTAAGCGCAGGGTTGTGGAGTCTTCTTCATAAATTGGTGATCTCATACTTGCGTCACAGCTTGAGCTTTCCACTAACTGCCGCTGCCTCACTCCCCAGCACTGAGCTGGTGTTTAAGGGAGACTGGGTTAATTGCTGCCACTGCTCAGGAACTCAGCATAGCGGAGAAAACTCTAAACCAACAGAGACGTTTCTTAGATAGCAGAGGATGTACAAAATACAAACAAATGACTACAGACTTCCCCTTCTATCACTGATTCCTTCCTCCTGCTGCAGCTGTACTGTATCCTGTGTGTACAATATGAATTTTGCATTAAAAGGCCAATAACAATTAACGTGTCAGGAAACATAAAATTTAATCTTAGTGGCCATCTTTAATTTCTCTGTGTGGGGAAAAAAAATGTGCTCTGAATAACCTTTTCGTGTAAATATTGTGCCAGTCAATTTGACTGGAGCTACTGTACTCCTATACTTTGTTCTGTGTGATGCAATGACCTTTAATCTAGATCATATCTATGGAGAGGCTGTGTGTCTGTGAAATCAGGCTTATCTATCTTGTGAGGACCCGCTTTTGACAGCTCAATGTGAGAACACGTTGGCAGCCTTTCACAGTAAAAAAAAAAAAAAAAAAAAAAAAAAGTAATGTTGGAGATTAAAGGGCTCTCTCTGGGAGTAAGATCAAGTGAGGTCCAAAATACACCTGCAACTATATAGTTATAGTCATATACTCGTATGGTGCCACCAAAGGGAATGAAGTGGAGATTTTCAAGATTACAACTTCAAACTAATATTTAGAGATAATTAGAGGTTAGAAATTCAGTGTTTAAGGTTATAATTAGTGTTAATGTATTATAAATATATAAATATGTAAACTGGGCCTAACTTTAATATTAGGATCAAAATTTGGCTTAATTTTAGGGTTTGACACTAAAAGAAATATTTGGTTTTATGAATGTTGGAAATAATAACAAAAAATGCATGTGTTTGTCTAGAAGGTCTGCTGTGAGTCATGCAGGCAGAAATCAACTAAAAACTATCAAAAAGAAAGAATATTAAAAAAAATGAAACAGCCAGCCAAGGTGAACACAGACACCCACAAATTATTTTTTAAAAATGAAGGCTTGTATAAATATCTCAAATGCATGTATTTATAGAGCTGGAGGGAAGAAAAGCATGTTGATGTAAATACATGTACGTGATCATGAATGTTTTCTTTTATGTGTGTGTATATCAGTTATATTTCTCCAGATTGGTGGTGCTTTATACCTTCCACTGTCTCTCTTTAAATCAGTCACTTGATGAGCATTAGAGGGATTCGTGTTGTCGCTCTTCAAACTGTAATTGAGAACAAATACGGAGAGGGAGTGTATTTAATTGGGCTTGTCAAGAAGGGGGTAGTTTTGTTGGGCACCTAGAGATCTATTCATCGCCTTTTAACTGTTTAAAGAATAAATTATGCAGATTGCAGTTTTTGAGAGTCCTAGTTGTGATGTGAACTCACGGTGACTTCTGCTCGGCTCCCCCCCCTCCTCTTCGCTTAGAGTTACTTCAAAGCCAGGAAGTGATCAAAGACAGTAGGAAAAAAAATACATTCCCCAACGTACCAGCGCCCAGCATACATACATACATACAGCTTCTGTCTGTCTCAACAGCACATACTCTCTCACTGAGAAAACAAAAGCATGCGACACTGTCTGATGTTTTTCTTTCTTTCTTTCTTTCTTTTTCTTTTTTTTGCTCTCCTCGGGCATAGTCCTGTCAGACATTGCAACATTTCAATTGATTTCCCTTTTCCCCTGTTGTGTGTGTGTGTTCTATTTTAGTACGTAAGCCGAGAGACTGAATTAGTCATTAAAGGGTATGGATAGCACGACATGGCCCAGATAACACATCACAGGCCTGGACTGAAGAGAAGACTTGTCATACATGAAAGCACATTTTAGGAGCTGGAGACACCTTCTATCCAGTTTAAAAAAAAAAAAAAAAGAAAACAGGGGTTATTGGGGGTTCAGTGTCAATGATGACTGTGTTTTCCTCAGCGGCAGTTTGTTTACCCTACAAACATAAAGTAAAAGACTTAATACCTTGAGATTTTTGTAACTTGATTATATATACATATATATTCATCTGTCATGACAAAATTAATGATTTATAAGCAGCCTTCGTTAGTGAGAAGGGTGGAGATGGGTTGAAAGTTGTTCTAATTAAGATATCACTGTAACTATCCAGATTACTCATCATACATACTGATGAACTATATGTAAGAGCATCATCAAACACAATTACTCATCTATGTCCAACACATCTAATCTGATCTAATTATGTCCTCTGCTGTGTCTAATACTTTGGGTTTTATTGGGCAAGTTGTTAAGTAGACGATGACAGACAGGAGTGGGACCTATTTTTTTGTCACACATATGTCATGTCAGAGGTTAACTTGTTTTATAACTTTTTTTTTAATTGGTCATGATTGTTAGGCATCCCTAGTGGTTGGTTTTTTACCATGTTGGCTTCAACGAAACTTTTGCTGATTATTTTAAAATCATACAGCTTTTTTTTTATTGTGTATACACATGCAGCATCTTAGACATCACTGTTGAAGTTTGATAAAACATAGGGCAGAAATAAATCTACCAGTTTGTTGTGGAAAGATTGACATACTTATATTATATTCTGGCTATGGTGGTGTTGGTTCTCTTGTCCATAAACTCAGAGTCTTTATTTATATGCTGGAACATACCTGATGGTGGTGTAGCAATACCACTTTTGTTCTGTGCCTGTTCATTTCTTTGTACTTGCGCATTTTTCTGGCTCCAAGCGAACCTACTTGTGCCAAGGTGGGCGGTCTGGCACAGATGAGGTTCTGTTTTTGCAGAGCAGACTGTACAGTTCTATTTTGGGTTCTCCAATTGGCATGAAACTGTTCTTGTGTTTCCATCTGCTCAGACCACCTATTCTCAAAAATGCAAACGTTAAGCTTTTTTTTTTCTCTCTCTCTCTTTTGGCTTGGTGTAGGCACACAAACATGTCTCTAAACAACCGCAAAACATGTGCCATGTGTGCAATTTAAATCTTTGAACATGGTGCTGAAATATGACAGAAACTGATTTATTTGTACTTGTTTTCACGCCAGACTAAAATATATTGCATACACATCCTAAATTTAGATAGTGGCATCATTTGGAGGAGCGTAGGCAATCTGAACACTCCCAAAACTACAGGACATTTTTTTATTCAAGCAAAAGTCTAATATCTATTTCCTCTGGATAATCTATCCATCTATTTTCTGTCATGTCAAGGCATTTATTAAGGTGGGTTTTGCTGCTTGCATTACATCGCGCCTCATAGTATTTGTAGTAATAGCATTATTGTGCACATGGAAGTGTGCCCAGATGTGACTAACTGAAGTGAACATGGAGACATAAGGCGGTGTTAATGATGTAAGTATATTTTTATTGTTTGAAGTCACAAAAAAAATCCAAAAATCATACATTATATTATTTTATTTTTGTTTTTGTTTTTTAAGAGATGAGATGCTCCGCTGCAGTGTAAGGATTAAATGTTTTGTATGCTGTACAATATGTAAAAGCCCCTTGAGACAAATTAGTGATTTGTGATTTTGGGCCATATAAATAAAACTGACTTTATTTGACTTTGATACTCTTCCTCACTCTGTCCCTCTATCTTCTCATATATGAGCAGCAACAGCGCAGAAAGTGAGCCGATGACCCCAGGGTATGAAAGGGTTTAACTAGCAGTAGGTGTCTCTCAATCTGCCCGACTGCAACAGCCAAGCTTGTTAGTCACACTGGTGGAGTTGCATACACACACACATACACATACACTCTTTCTATCACACACACACACATACACAAGTGTCCCGTGGATAGACTTAATCCAGCCGTTGAATGCGGCAAGCAGCGATAGCAGAACTGGGTCAGTTCGAGAGAAGACCGCGGTGTGAAACCGTTCCCCTCGGGGTGGATCGACGTCTGAACTTTGGCTGACCCCCCACAAGTACAGACATACAATGAAAACCCCAGAATTTACCGGCTGGAATCTGTTTAAATTAACGCTGACGACTTCATTGATCAGGCTAGAACGTGGATTTAAGCCATAGCAAAGAGTGTTTTGGATAAAGTAGAGACACTGTAATTGGGTTTTCTTCATGCTGAGATTAACTAGAGAGGAGAAAGTTTAAAGCTGAGGAGCTGGAAACGATTGTAACTCGCATCTCTTGCCGCTTGTATTTCACTTCAGCATTTTAAGGAATTACACTACCAGATGGTGTGCAGTCAGTGAGCAGTAATAGTATGTCGATAGAGGAAAATGTAAAGGTGAATAAACAGAACAAGTATGTATGCTGGAGGCTACATCCTTCTTCTCTGTGTGTACACTTGGAGTTACTTGTATAGTTCTACCTGTGTACAGTTCGAGGTGGTAGTTCTTGGCTACAAATCAGTTGAATGGTATAATATTGCCTTTTTGGGGAGCCATCTCATTACTCTTTGTAATAGCAACACTGCACTAATAGGCTTCAGCAACTAGTGAAACGGGTGGTTCATCTGAAATACGTACAGTATAACCCCCAAAAATGCAAAGTGGCTTTTTATACCACAGTAAAGGCCAACAGTTACAGAGACAAAAGAGCACTTTGCACTTTCTCATTGTCTGCGTTTGGGGTATATATGTGTGTGTGTGTGTATGTGTGAGCATGAGTGTACTTATGTGGTTGCGCGTGCTTATTATTTATCACCAGCTGCAGCTAGTAGGCAGCTTATCCCACTCCTTACATTACAGCTGATGTATGATTATTGAGCAGCCAGAGGCAGAGACTGTAGACCTAATTTATAAACCAATGCAGCTTGTTTTATGGGGAATCGATCTGACTGTGTCTCCATCACTGAAGCGTTCTCCTTGTCTTTATTCAGAGCGACAGCAGGTAATAAAGTCACGCTGTTGAAAGAGAACGATGAAAGTGTTTACAATTATACTGTTTAGTGCCAACACGTTTTTTTGAACTCATATATTAAAGTCCAAGTTTCTCTTTGTGAAAACACCCAATATACTTTTTTAGTGCATATGCATGCATCAGGCTCCAGGACTGCATGGCTTAAAATAAGTTTGTCAAAGGAGCCCGTTCCCTCCTGAGTGTTAACAGCGGCAGGACAGGATCATTGGCAGTGATTAACATTATGTGGTTATCAGGACACCAGACCTCAACCTCTGCACCCAACTATCATCTGTCTGCTGTCTCTCACAAGCACACACACACATTCACACAGAATCAATAAAGGGCCACTTACCAGCCACCGTGGTTCTCTCTAGCTGTTTCTTTTCCTTTGTCTCCTTTCAATCAACCCGAGTTAAACAGCAATGGCACTGTAAGTGAAAACTACCTGCAGCTGCTGTGGGTTTCAAAGACACACACACACACACACAGTCTCAGTCTGTCTCTCAGTTGCAGTGGTGCAGAAGTGAGTGGAGTCCAGTTCATGTGTGGGGATACGAAAGGAATCATTTTATTTCATGCTCAGTATTTGTGTGTGTGTGTGTGTGTGTGTGTGTGTGTGTGTGTGTACCTGCACTGATCCAGCTGATACTGATCTCTCCTCCAGAGAGAAAGTAGGAAGGGCAGTGGCAATAATTCAATTCTTTATGTTCACAAAATCACATCTTGGTTTGTTGGTGTTATAACATTATGATATCCTGAGATTCATTTTTCTTATCTAGACTTTAGAGAGAATTTAGTGAAAACTTTTAAAAAATAAGTGTGGAATGATTAAATGTTACCTGAAATGTTACATTTATGTTTCATACAGTATCATTAGGGGTCTGAGCATTGACCTTTATATTTACATCACAACCTCAATGAGTGCGATTTTTACCACAGTTTCATTACACCTTTTCTGATTGCATGTGAGACACCTTTGACACATAAAAGGTTAGTGAGAAAGCCAGTGTACTGTATGTTGGGACTTCACATTGATTCATAAAACAGTTAAGTGCTATTAAACTATTTTCTTTCATTTCATGCTGCTCATATACTAGTAAAGTAACAATTTCTAATATCACTCTATATCTGAACACTTCTGTCTTCAATGGAACATCAGAAAAACATTGAATACCGTAGGTTGATTGTAAATAATAAATGTCCTGATGATGATGATGCGAACTCTAGCAAATCACGTAGTAAATTAAATTCAAATGTGTGAAAATTTGCTCATATTACTCTGGTCACTGTACTGTATTTCACAGTCTAATTCCTCTCCTGTTTGTCTCCTTTTGCCTCTTTTCTAATTCTTGGCATAAATCCAGGAGTTGGTATAATAATTGTCTTACTTTCTTAGAGAACTGATCAGTCATTTGACCCTAAACTAACCAGCAGAGCACTACGAAGCAAACACCTAAAGCTTTTCTTAGATTCATGGAATTTTAAACATGCTTTTTTGTTCTTTTTCTTCTTTTTTTGTTCTTTCATTAAAAAATAAAAGACACCTCGGTCGAATTTCACAAGAAAAATTATGCAGCGCCTGCAACCTAACTTAATACTGTCTACAGCAGACCAGTTGGACAGGCGCGTGGGAGAATGAAGTCTTGCAAAAAAAAAAAAAAAAGGTATAGCAAACTACTACAACTCCTGTCAGCACTAAGTTTATTAGAGTAAAAACGAATGTCAGACCAAAATTTTTTAAAGAACATGGTCCTGACAGTTTCTTACCTTCTTCTGTAGAGTTTAAAAGTTAAAACTCTTTATCCACCGTATGACATACTGACTCAAACTCAAAAATTAGTTGGTAGAAATACAAGAACAAATCAGCTGGGAAAGCTTCTTGTGGATATCGTGCTTAGCAGCAAGAAACAACCAAACACTGTTGAGTGATAATGTAACCTGTCAAAATAAAAGTCCTATGCGGAGGTGTACGTAGTTTTAAGTTTGATATTCAGACATTCAGCACGGTTCATCCTTTTTTTCTTTTTTTTTTTTTTTTCAGAATTAGCCGTGCAGTTCAGGATGAAGCGTGACTGATGTTTTACACGTGTTATTTTTACCTCATGAAGCGATACTGAAGTCTGCGTGGCACCTTACCAAGCTTTGTTTTTTTCATAGAAACATCAAACCTAATTTATTTTCAGCTTCCAGCCATTATATACGCATGCTCCAGTTTTTAAGAAAACTTACAGATTTTACATAGACCCAATTTAGACTTACTTTAATTCTAATCTAATTCATGAACATGCTTAAATATGTATGTATGAGGAGAAAAAAAGTGACAAACAGATATAGACACAGATAGTCTAATCTAACCTACTGTATATTGTATGGGGACATTGCCAGTATAATACATTATAGCAACTTCACATTAGCAAACAGTTTTCATTTACATCTATGAATAAATGTTGTATTTCTGATGCTCTTTTTGTATGCCAAGTTGTTATAACCTTACAAGGAGACAAGAAGACCTTTAGTTGGTTGCATTGTTCAACAGCATTGTTGCACAGTTCAAAGCTTACGGTTTCAACACTGTTTTTCCCCGAAGGAAACGGAGTTCTTTTATTGTGTCCTGTTCAGTTCAACTGTTTCTTACAGCAAAACGGAGAGAAGGAATGAGAGCCAGTGTTTGTGTGCTTCTTGTTTTATGCAGACAGTTTCCTCATATCTGCAGTTTGCTCTGCAGGGAAGAGAAAAAGCTTCCTGTCATAGGCCTGAGGAGACAAGAGGGAGCACAGGTCTCTAGTCTCTCTATGGGATCCACTCAAGGAGGTTGCTCCAAAGAGCAGGAAGGGGAAACCTCAGCCTCTTTTGGAAATACAACAGGCAGAAGAGAAGAGAAAACAGAGAAGAGAAAAGAACAATGACGTTGGTTTGTTTAGAAGTAAGGGTCTCACATCCCTGCCTGGTTGAAATGGTTTGAAGCTGTTTGGGTGCTTAGGAAGGTCACCTACTGGAAGACAGGTGTTTGTTAGAGTCACAACTGTCTGTAGTTTGTTACAAGCTGATATGTTACCTTATAAACGTGTTTTGGCACTTGGCTATTTACGCATCCAGAATCCAAGATTTCGAGTCATGTTTCTAAACCCAAATCTACATCCAGTATTCATTCTCCCATTAGCTCCATTCTGGTCTCCATCAAACTATCCTATCATATAAGTAAAAGCCTATATCAGTTGAAACCTGCTTACAGATTCTACATACAGTTGAAGATGATGCTGTTTAGATCTGGATTTGCATACCGTTCAACACAACGTATCTCTTCAAGCGCATATTTTACACTTTCCATCCCGTATATATATCAATTTTCCTTTTTTTTTGTTGTTTTATAATGGATTGCCTGCATTTGAGCTCATCTCCAACAAAACGGTAGGAAGTGAAGTGAGTATTGCAGAACCTCAATCTGCCTTTCTCTCGTTTCTAAGCAATCACACAGATGTCTCGATGTCCAGGGCCTGCCATGTTGAAGGCTGAGCAGCCCACACAAACACACACACACAGACACACATAGAAACACACTCGGTGTTCTGATTTGTCTGTCTGATAGTGCTGTCAGTGAGACTGGATGTCGGAGGGAAGGAATCTATTACGGGATCGATTTGGCCATGCAATTAGGTGGCAATAGGAATTTCTCATTTCACTTTTCTCTCTGTAACCCTCGTCTCTCGGGAACTTTGAAGGAGGGATAAAGTGATATACTGTGATGGCTGACAGAGGAATAGAAAAGAGGCAGGGATATAGGAGGAGGATGAGGAGGAGGAAGAAAAGTGTGTGTAGTTTTGACAGATATGGAAAGTGTTTATGCTATCTATAGAAGTAGGTAGATGCGATCATATTTATGTGTGAGAGTGTTAGTGCAAGAATGTACACATATTATTAGGAGGTATTTACTTTTTTTCCACTTTCATTTACAAATGCATCTTCTTTCCACAGCATCTTTAATTTTTTTTTTTAGTATTTTGGACTTGCTCACTAATTGGCCATCCTTAAAACCTACACTTGGCTTTCAATCAGCGTCACTGGAAACTACATAAATTAAATAAAATTGAAAAACTTTTGCGACAGATCCTAGAGTTTTGGAAAGGGGCCGAATACATCTTCCAATTTAGTCCTTTGGTTCGTGTGATGTGCAAATGCGTGCGCTCGTTTGTATTTAAAATAAAGCCTCCTTACATCATCTGTTTCTAACACACAGTCATGTTGTTAGCAGTCACTTCAAAGATGAAGCTCACAGTGCTTCCTTCCTTTGCTTCCTCCGTGGTGCTAGAATACAAAAGTTGTTACACAACTAATTTCCAGAGTTGTCAAGAAATGTGTTGGTCTTGTGACAAGTTTTCTGTTGAGATATGAACACTGACGATCCCTATTAGGGTATGAGTGCTGTTCGTTGAGTCAAAAAAATGTTTGTCAAGACATCTAATTATTCTCGGGATACTGTTGATTGCATCATATGTTATTGCCTCTTTAAGCCCCACAGTTATATATACAGTACTGTGCAAACTTTCTAGGCAAGTATAGTAGATACAGAAGAGGAAACAAAAGAAGACAGAGAATAGATATATGAGATTAAAACTTAACAGAATTGATTGGTAATTTAAGATTTTTCTAGTTTATTTTATTTTATGTACTTATTAAGTCCCTTTTATGCACATATGTTGTTTTTTTAACAGCTAATGATGGAGCTGAAGAACATGATTTAATAGACATCATTGACAGATTTACATCCTCATATACGGCACCAAGAAGATTATCAAACCACCATCAGCAGTGTCAAGCTGTGCGGCATTATCTGATTTCTCTTTGTCACTATGTAGTCTCACCTAATGCCACTGAGAGTTTGCGCCTTGCAGGACGAAAGAGGGCCAGCAGAGAGATTTAATGAAGCTTCTTCTGCTGGCTAATTAAAATCTTCCTCTCCCCTGCTCTGTCATTAAGCAATGTTTTAACAGGGAGTCAAGAGAGAAGATAGTCTGGCTGTTTTCATTTCGTAACGCTGCTGTAGTACACAGATATCTGTGTGTGTGGGTGGTGGATATAGAGTAAAGTGTGTATTTCTGTGTTGCATGTTTATGTGTTTTATAAGCGTTTGTATGTTGTTGCCACTATGAGCCAAAGTCTTACCAATATAAGTTGTTTATAGGTAATTTATAGGCTCAATGCAGGCTTTCCTCCATCTCATCCATTCTGCTTTTAACTTCCTGTCCTCTATCTGGCCCTAGCGCGTCATCCGAATCACATGACTGCAAACAACCTATTCTGTGTTGTTCGGATTATATTAGACTTATATGGCATTAATGCTGAAAACATAGACATGGACTCGCAACCTAAATGTTGCTTAAACCAGAACTGAAGCCTTATACCATATGTATTCTTCTCCACACCTTCTATTTGCCTGTGGATAGGCTAATGGGCTGCAGCAGCATCCTCTGACATGAGGCATTTTTCTAATATGTTTGAACTGCTGGAGAACTCCACTGGGGTTTAATTGCAAGTGAAGTACACAGATATGTACTTAATTAAATCCTTTTAGCGAGCGATGTTGTCCTATATTTGCATTTTATTTAGAGGTGGAGCTCCTTTTAAATCCTCTGTGATTTACAGACGAACTCCTCAGTTCTTCATCATGGAATATTTAGTGGTTTTTTTCTCTGTTTTTTAATGTATCAGAGACAGTTGCATGGCTCAAGGGAGGTTTTTTGGCTCAGTGAACTTGTTGGAGAGCAACAACTTTTAAATGATCTCAGTATGCTTATTTTGATATACTGTATGTCTGCTGGAGGGAAAACCTAGCCCTAGAGCCTTGTGACTGTATTAAACTTTATTATGCAGTCCTTGAGCAGCATCACAGCTGCATTATGTTAAATACATTGAACTCAAAATGAATAGAAAGTAGTGCCCTGCAGTGTGAAGCTAGAAATATCATAGTAATAAACTGCATGAAAAAAAAAAAGACAACCTCATAGTTGGCTCTTGAATCACTTCATTTGTCCACTTTCAACTCCTCAGTCTGCCTCTCTCTCTGTATAACAGCTGACATGACAGCTCGGACGATGCTGT
Organism: Pampus argenteus; assembly: GCA_036937835.1. Lineage (NCBI taxonomy): Eukaryota > Metazoa > Chordata > Actinopteri > Scombriformes > Stromateidae > Pampus > Pampus argenteus. Next base: position 7,429,571 of record CM072872.1, on the reverse strand, counting down.
AAACAAAATGTATACAAAAGCTCCAGGGTGATGACAGCCATGTAGCTACAGTGACTCCAGCCAGGGATCTTTGTTATATAATAGCTCCATCTTTCACCCCATATTTCCCTGCTGCTCCTCTGTGTTTTCCAGCAAACAACCAGCTCATCATATCTATTTTGGTATTCCCTCTTCAATGTGGACCGACGCCTGTTGAATTACAAAGTCAACTTTAAAACAAGAAAGATGATGTTTGGATGCACTTATATATATCAAGGACCATTTTGAAAACTCTTTCTTGCCAATGCATTCAAGGATTTGGGGGAAGGGAGATGCGACACATGCTCTGCTGCAAAAACGGCAACACACACAATGCCTCCAAAATGATCGGCCTTTTGTATTTACGTGTCTATGTATTTATGTGAGGCTTTGTACAGACTGTGCCAACAGATTTCCTTGAAGGACAATACTGAGTCTCATCTATTTATCTAAAAGAATATATATATTTTTTTAATTACAAATAGCTCTCTTTCTTTCTCTTCATTGTTTCTTTTCATTTTGGTTCTGATGATTTGTGAGGTGATTAAAAGGCACATGAGTTTTCTAATCGAGCCTCAGATGTTTCACTGAGATCACTGAAAGCTGCTTCACCTCCGTTCTGTTTTACATTAGTGTTGAGTCCACATGATGCTGGTCTTATGTCAGTCTTGTCTTATGTTTCGTTTAGTTGTTGCATATTGGAATTTACTTTGGATGCAATATAGCCAATTACATTATTGAAAGGGGATGTATTCTGCTTTTTGTGATTTCATTTATATATAGTTACGATACGTTACATATCTATGCTAAACATGGTCAACATTTTATCACTTGAATAGAAATGGTCTATGCAAGTAAAAAGTCCAGGATTCAGGATTTAACACTTTGTTGTTGTTGTTGTTGTTTTTTTTCTACCTCCCCAATGAGCTGACATTGTCTTGTTGTCGTCCATTTTGCAGCATTTGTTGCTAAGCTTGTTGCTAAGGTTGTTCCATGTATTGTTTATGTTGTCCACTCTCATATTTTGGATCTGGTTTTTGCTCAAACATGTACAGATATATTTGAAAAGTTGACATTATAAGTGGCCGTTAGTCCCCCAAAACACAGCGAACAGGAATATTAAATTGAATCCTTAACCTGATGGGAAGCCGATTTAAATAACATAAAATGGATGTGATGTGAGTCGTCCTGCAGGATCTGGCAGCCTTGCAGCAGCATTCTGGACCATTTGCAGACGGATCCAGAGATGACTTACTGAGACAGTTGAAAAGGGAATTACAGTAGTCCACCCGAGATGAAATAAAAGCGTGAATAATCATCTCAATCCCAAGTTGTGAAACAACAGACTTAAGTTTCGCGATATTTCTTATGTACGGGTCAGGTCAGTGATTTAATGTCCTGATCGAGAATAACACCAGGATTCCTTAGATTGGACTCTACAGCTGTGGAAAGGGATCCAATACTCTGGGTAACCTTGGTAACTATACTATCAGATATAATAATAAGAATAAGACACTGAAACCGCACTAACACCAATGTAACACACCGTACGTAGTCGAGTGTGACAGTAATGCTCGAGCTGGATAGAAAAGAAGAAAATCTACCAAAAAATTGAATCACACAAAGCCTTCACATGAGGGGCAATATCTGTATGACAGACTATGATAGGAACAGCCCCTTGTGGTGGATCCATTTAACCATTGGAAGCCAGATTGCCAGGACCTACGGCGTCCAGCAGCGGCAGTGACAGCTTTAATTTGGTAGCCAGCGGTCAACATGATTAGTGAACTGCAGGAGGCTTTTACAAAATGGACTTAGTGCCTTCGCTACCCACAGTGTGGGAGGAGAAAAGCACAGGACAAGCGATGAGAAGATTTTTAAGGCAGATACGCTGATACTGTAAACACCATGTGGCACTGCTCTCAACAGGCATTATTTTTGTGTCAGAAACTGGCGTTAAGTTTTGTTTTAAAGTGCTCATACACACACACACTCACTTGAAAAACAACAGTGTAGTCATTACATTGGACAAGGTGGATGAAATGTATACATGTACCAAATGAGCAATTATATTCTACATACACACACAGAGAGAGACACACACAGACTGTATACACCTTTATTTCATATGCACACAGAGGACCAGCCACTGCTTCATTTTCCAGTTGGCAGGGAGTTGATGTGCTCAGATATGATTTATTGATCATGTTGAGAACATTAGTTTACCCACTGTGTTCGGTTAAAAAGCAATAACACATTTTACACCCTCTGTTCCATGTGAATGCAATAACATTGAACTAATTATGCAAACTGGGGACAGCGGCGTGATTTGTAAAAGGCCGAGCTGTTTGCCGACTTTGAGCCAGCTTCGGAGAGATCAAGAGAATATTGGAAGTAATACACTGGGATTTGATAAATTCATACACACCGTATCTCTCTTCATTCACTTCATTCAAGTGTTTCAATTGTTCCGTAATTTAAAGTCGACATATTGTTCAAATCTTTGAGGTTAACTTATATAGAAATGCTGCCTGCATGTCATCATCTCATCGTGCATGCCATCCATTGGTTGTTGCTGTGTTTTTTCCTTGTGTCGTTTACGTTGTCCACTCTCATGTTTCCACCTCGAACATGTACAGATGTATTTGAGAAAATAACAGGAAAATTAGTATAATCCCTCAACTATGGTTTGTTGATGTAGCCTCCTGAGGGGAGCTGCATTAAGGGTCAGTACAAGATAAATAAGGACCTTAGTTTGTCTGTAAATCATACAAAGATATTCTAATATCTGGACTGGATTAAAAAATATAGACCTGGAAATGAGCATGATGGGCCTCTTGTGAGGATCTGAATCATCATCGACAAAAAAAAGATCAGAATCAAAGAACAAGAGTGTTGTTTTTTTTATCGGTTTCATAATTTCACACCAAAATCCACCTACTGAAAATAAATCCATTGTGGGAGAAACAGGGACACAGATTTCTCTCTCAAAACTAGTCACCACAAACCAGATGGCAGTTTAGTCACATGACATGTTGTGTTTAGTAATTAAGAAGCCCGGCTCACTTTTGATCCGCTGAAAAAGTCTTATTGGGTGCAACTGTGACTTTGTACACATAGTCTCTATTAATTAACCCTATGCTTCCAGACATATATGATACATAACATTACAAATCACTGTTTAAAAATAATGATGTTTTATGATGTGGCAACGCTGTGTGTGGGTAAGGTCTGCGTAGGTTTAGGCACAAAAACGACTTTTGGGTTAAAATGATCACTTGAAACAAGTTTCTACTTCCTTAATTGATTGCACAACCTTCATTGTCATGACAAAAGTAAACACCAGAACAGTCCTTGTTACGGTTTTTACAAAAAAATGTCCCAACTCAGTTGGAAATGAGAAGGGAATAGCAGCCTCCTTCACCAAAGTCCACTTTTTGCCATCTAACCATCCAACCAACCTCTTAATAAGGAAAAATTCACCTTATATTGAATTACGTCTTTTCTCTGTTTGTGTGTCTGTTTGTGTGAAAGAACCTGATTCACTTTCTATTGGTATTGTTTCCATGGCACCAGCACATAATATAAAGTGTGTAAAAATTACTCCTTTGGTATAAATGTAACATAAATACATTTAGCCTCATCTCATTCCAGCTTCAATCAGGAAAATGCAGCATCTCACATTTCAAAATAAATTTATGAAATTTACTCATGAAATTCAAAACCTGAAAAGTTGCATGCAAATAAAATCAAAATATTGTTTGCTTCTGTCTACGTACAAATATAGACTTATGTATATACACACACACATTCACACACCTTTTGAAGGATCTGCATTTTTGCCAATCAGTATTAATTTTTCATCATCATAAGCTGTTATCACTCTATAATAAAAAAATATATTAAACTAAAATGAATAGAACTGCAAAGGATTTGAGGAAATGTAGCATCCATCAGCTTCTTTCCCTCTCTCCCATCAGTGGTAATTGATATTTGAGGCCTCATTTTGCATCCCGGCCTTCTTTTCTTGAAATGAGCTTTTGGAGCGTAGAAAAAAAAAACAGCTGAGGCAGTGGAAATGGAATTGGTTGTGTGTCGGTGCATGAGAGAGTGGGATTATCCCAGTGTAATGTCAGCCTTATTAAATACTATTACACTCTATAGATCAGAGAGGGATCTGAAAAGGATATACTGCCTGCTCATCTATGTGTGGAAGTGTATGGAAATTGGGATTATATGTCCACAAATGAGAGTGTTTTATTAAACATTAGATTTGATCCAGTGAATGTGGTCCTCCTCTAATACAATCCAATATGTTTGAGGATCTGTTTTTAGTAGTAGTGGCAGAAGAAGTAGTAGTAATAGTACTAATAATAATAATAAAAAAAAAAACATCTTTCAAAGAGACAATCAAAAGTACCATAACGCTGATTATACTTTGCTGGATAACATTTTCACATTGATTTTGTAACTATATGTATTGAAAGGTTCTCGTTGTGTTGGAGGTGGTCTGTGCCAGCGCTACATGCTATCAACCACAGCCAGATCAAAGTAGCTGTATTTTTAAAGTGATGCCACATGACGTTTGAAAGACCAGCTGCTGTTCTGTGTGTGTGTGTGTGTGTGTGTGTGTGTGTGTGTGTGTTGTGCCAATTCTGGCTGCATATCAAAATAATAGGAATGAAAAATAAATGAACAATTGTTGGAAAACAACTGATTAGTCACACATGATGAGCTGTAACTCACTTGACTCTGTTGGAATGAGACCCACAGGATGATCAGTTTCATCATTGTTGACACTGAATGCAATCCTGCGACATATCTTAGTTTGTAATTTAAAATCTTTGTCAGTTTTATGTTTTTATTGAATGAAGCAGCTCGGTTATGACATATGTTTTTTTTTTTCCCCATAATGATGGAATACTACAGTCAACAAATGTCGGTTGATTAAATATTTGGTTAATGCTATACTGGTTGTACATGTTAGTCTTCCTATCCAATGAGGCTCAGCAGGAGAACACTAGATGAAGAGTTTTACCTATCTTAAGCCAGCTATATAACACTCACATCTGCACTCACAGTCTCAGACATCTCTCCATGTATTATGTTGCTCAGGTGAAACTGAGCTGATATCCCCAACCAAGTGTGTTACATTACATGCCAGGCAGCTATGCCTGAAGGCAAGTTCAACTCTTAACATTTGACTCTTACAGCAGCAGCAGAAAAGAGCCATTATTGAACACACACACACACATACGCCACAGCCCTGTGTGCACAATTGCTTATAGATGCGTGCGCCTGCACATTTCTGAGAGCATAAATACACGCCGACCTTGTCTCCTAGGATTTGAACTTATAAACTACTAACTTGCAACAGCGAATATGTTCAGTTTGAAATGTAATACCGTTAGGATTTCATTTTTTTATCAACATAATGAGAAAACTTTAATAAATATTTCTGCCAAGTTGCAAAATGTCGATGCTGTATGTATCTATTAAATGCTGACTGTATATTTCATTTGTTTTCAATGTTTACTATATCCACTGATGCTCATAGCAACTAAAGCACAAAACGACCTTTTATGTTTATGTATAAGGACTCACTGTTCTTGGTTAATGTTGCAAAGATTGCCGTCTTAAAGTTAGTCGTATATATATATATATATACGCATAATTTAAACCGTTTACTTCTTCATGAAGAAAAGTTACTCATTCAACTTGAAGTCATGTCAGGTACTATGATTAAAAAAAAAAAGTCAAAATCCACTTTTCTGCTGTCCATCATTCATCATTCAGCTTTTTTTTTTGTTGCACTTTTTGTTGCTTATACATCGATTGAGGGTTAGGGTTAGTTAACAGGTTAAAAGCTAAATTGATTGTGATTAAATAACAGTAATAGTTACTACATAACCTTGTCTATAGTGGCTAAATACATACATAGAAATTTCAACCACAAGATTGGATCCTGCTAAAAAATGACCAACAGAGAAACAAAATCACCTTTAGGTCAAAAAGGTCACTTGTGTAATTTGGCTGTAAGATAGCTGTAACTCAGTACAGAGACAGAGAAAGTGAGAGGCTTGCAAATACTTAACCCACCTACATGCGCACTGTCTCCACCCACTCGTACATATTCTCTTCTCCACTCACTTCACTTCACTCCACCCACCCACACACACACTCACACTTGTGCACGCACTGTTTTCTCACTACCCTGAGCAGCTCTTTTTGGACAAAACAACAAAACTAATTGGTCCCTCCAAAGGTCTGATAGGAAAATCAGACAGAAAAAACAAAATACTCAAAAGAATATTTAATTACACACCATGATAAATATACAGTTATGAATCTACATAGTGGTCAGCTGTCTTTTTGGCAGCTAAATAAGCCATATAGGATTGGATTGAGACATCCATGCTAGACTGTGAGGACTTAAAAGAGTGAACATGGAGACTAAGCCAATATAAGCAGGCAAGAGCCCTCCTCCTCCTCCTCCTCCTCTTCCTCCTCCTCCTCCTCCTCCTCCTCCTTCCTCCTCTTCCTTCTCCTCCTCCTCCTCCTCCTCTTACCCCCACACTTCACTGTGCCTGGACCCTTCCTGTATTCACTGTGGATGGGAGGTAGGGGAGAAATTGAGATAGAAGCTGGAAGTGCATAATTCTTCTGAAATTGCTTTTGATATGTACAAAACTATGATGACGTAAAACAACTTTAATCATATGAGTTTAAAAAAATGTGTGATTCAGCGTGCACAGAGAGTGTGTTGTCCTCAGATCATTACTGAGAGAAGCCTGCGATCCAATTGTGCTCATTCTCCCCTAATTACTGGCAAATGTTTCCCGCTAGTCTCATGAAGGCACACTCCATCATCCCAGATGACTGCACTTGGAGTGCTTTCTGTCCTCTGCTGAGCAGGTTTTTATCAAGTCACGAACTTCAACTGGACCATACAGTTCACACAGGCTTATAGCACAATATAGTCATAAAGTAAATCTGCAAGTGCATTCTGCCTTTCAGGCTGGTAAAAACTACATGTTGTCTAATTACTAACTGTTATTCAAAGTTACAATCTGCAACTGTCTCATATAAAATAATGTTTTTTTTTACTTTTTTTTTACTTTTTGTTAAAACTTGCTGAAGCACAGTAATGATTCAAACTATTGTGTATGTAGTTCATTAAATTTTACAGTTTTCTGTTCTCTGCACGCAGTTTAGAACTAAAGTCTAAAGCTTTACTGCAGATAAAATCTCATTTCAGCTTTGTTTACACTGTCTATTACACCTGTCTACTATATTGTATTGATTGAGGTAGAATTTATCCTTACCCCCTGCAGACCTGAATGATGACGGTAAAAAAAAGTAGTAGTGTTTTTTGCACAGCAGCTGGTCTCAGCTTGTATTCATTATGTCAGAACAATCATGGAAACTACTTCTGCAACCCTGTCTTCTATAAAAATTACTTCAATATACAGCTAAATTGCATTCACAATTATGTTGCTTTGGCAAACGTAATTGCTGCCTGCATTGTGTTGACAGATAAAGTTTGTTTTTTGGGGTTTTTTTATGCTTAAAGCACTAGAATTATATATTGCACTGAAGTCGTAGGGACTAGGCTGGGATGGATGGAGGGCGTTCAAGATGCAGGCACTTTGGTTTAAAGTTTTATCAAGGTGCTTCAAGTCATTGTAGACTTCTGTATTAAACCAAGACTATACTTTTTATTCAACATTAACCAAGTGCTGTCAGTGCCTAAAAATAACCGTAAAATATTGGATAATGCTGTAGCTTGTACTAGCAGATATTGTTATGCAAGATCAGATATTTTGGTGGGAAAACAAGGAATTACCGATAGATACGTTGTCTCTGAACATTTCACTCATATGATCATTATCAACATGTTCATTATCGATTCCTTGGCTGTCAATTTACATGCTTGCTATACTTGTCAGGTGTGAGCAGGTGTGCACATGTTAAAGCATCTTTCTCCTATACTTTCATTGGTCATAACTGCCCTATCCCGCCCACCTAGCCTAGCAAAGCTGCCTCTGGCTCATTCATTGGCCCAAATACTAGAGTAGTTTACTCATTGATCGCCATGCACATCACGTGAATACTTAATTCTACAGTTGAATTCAACAATATTACACGCTAGAATATGCCAAGCTTTAATGGGCAGATTTATATCAAATTAATCTTTGTGATCTCAAGGCAGATTGACACTACTACTACTACTGTCATTTAAAACTACCTTAATGTTTTGTGTCTTTACCATTAATAGATGGATGCCAGTTATCTGTGTAAAATGAATCAGCACCATCATGTACATCAGGGGTCACCAACCTTTTTGAAACCAAGAGCTACTTCTTGGGTACTGATTAATGCGAAGGGCTACCAGTTTGATACACACTTAAATAAATTGCCAGAAATAGCCAATTTGCTCAATTTACCTTTAACTCTATGTTATTATTAATAATTAATGATATTTATCTTTGTGAAAACACTGATCATGTTAATGATTTCTCACAAAAAATATATAGAAACAGATAAATATCAATATGCAACACAATATTTTCTCTAAGTGCACATGTTTTTCAAATTTTTTAAACATTTGAAAATGATCACTTCTACAACAGTCTTGTGAAATCACAATATCCCATTTTAACTAGCTAGCCACTAACATTTTTTAACAAATCATGAATTACTTTGCACCATGTTTGTACAAATAGACTAATGTAAAATACAAAAATCAACTCTCAAATTTTTAAATAAATCATGTTACACTTTGAACTGGACACCAAATCTGTTATCTGTTTCTTTGTCAGTTAGTGGGAAGCCTGGCATTGCATGCTGTTAACCAGTGTGTTGTACTCTGGTGTGTAACTTGACACTGCAACTCTGAGTGAGTCTTGCAGATGTGCATCAGTGAGGCGTGTTCTGTGTTTGTTCTTGATGAAGTTCATGTCAGAAAAGGCTGATTCACAAAGATAAGTTGAACCAAACATATATAATATATATATTAGTGTTGCTCCGATTGATCTGCTGCCGATCATGATCGGCCGATATTGTCTAAAAATAGCCTGATCGGTGATCGGAAAAACATGCCGATCAGGAAGCCGATCACGAGACGTACATTATTAGCGACGTTTCAAATAAAGGCATTCTGTACATTTGAAGATTTTTACTGTTTTTTATAGTTAATTGCCGTATTTTCCGGATTACTACTACTTTTTTCCCATACTTTGAACCATGCGGTTTATACATAGGTGCGGCTTTTCTATTAATGTTTCTTCAGCCCACAGTGTGTGTGTGTGTGTGTGCGTGCGCAGGCAGCAGTCATTGACGGAGCTGCTCCGTCACAGGTATATTATATTATTACACCCTCACCTCCTCAAAATGGAAAACCGAAGCATTTCCTATGATGCAGCTTTTAAGTTGAATGCCATCGATCTGTCTATCCGTGAAGTAAACAGTAAGGACACGTCAGCTTGCCGTTAATGAATCTATGTCATAGATTCATTAACGGCAAGCTGACGCGCAGCCGCGGTGAGACGATATGTGATGAAGATTATCTGACGCTGTTCAACTCTGACACTGAAGAGGACGACTTCAGTGTCTTCAGTGCGCAGAAGAAATGAAGTGACAGTGGTTTGGTGTTCATTAGTTTTAAATGCTCAGGAGGAAGATAAATAGTGACGTGTGGCTTCATTTCATCGAGAATGAAGCGACTTTAATAGTTGCGCAGTTGCGCTTTAACAGCGCTGTCACCTTTTCCTCCCGCACACTGCACAATAATGGTTTCAGTATTTTCAGGCCAGCGGGCGACTCATCTAGTCCTTACGGGCGACCTGGTGCCCGCGGGCACCGCGTTGGTGACCCCTGATGTACATGATTCCGGTTTACCAACATGTCTGGATGTTGTAAAGCGTTTCTAGTTGTTCTTATTCATAAAGAAAATGGAAAGAAACGGAGAGAAAAAGAGAGGGAGGGAGAGTATCACCAAAGGCATTTAAATTGACTGATCCATTTTAATTTCACTCCAGCTCCATTATGTTGTTGTTGGTTACGAAAGGGCTGCAATGTCATTATCTCCCTCTTTTGTTTGTGCTGTTTTTGAGAAGACATCACTGTTGTTTATTTTCCACAAGAAGGCCTTTATGCTAATGCAAACCTCTGCTAAAGACGACTTGCTGTCGATTTAACAGCGTGTTAAAACCACAATCAGCGTCAATCATGCAGAAGTGAGGCTGGGAGTGATGGAAAAGTTTGGGTCATGCTAATCTTTGTAACACCGTACAATAAAATGATTAGGCTTCTATACACACACACACACACACACACACACACACATTGACATGTAGTCTTGCCTCGTCTTGTGATCCATGACTTTTGTAATTAAACTTGAGCAAATGGGTAAAATCAAGTCGACCTACCAACACGCTCTGCAGCACTTTACAAAGCTTCAACCATCTCTAGTTGGGTGACGAACATAATTCAGTCTAATGTCATTTCATTTTGAACGGCCTGCACCGGTACAATATTATGGATAACAATGGCTTTCCCAGGGACGAGCACTGCAGAAGAGAGGTTGCTTCCCACAAGACTTTAAGACGCTTCCATGACCAGTTAGCTTGACTGCCAGTTACGTTTCATATTGTAGTGCAGTGGGCAAACGAAATAAGTGAACAGGAATACAGGATTCTGGTGCTTTCTGTTGATATCTGAGCGGTGAAGGCTATGGCATTATTTTATAACGGGAGGGAAACACTATTTTGTAGGGGATCAGATACAAAAAGACAACGAGAGAAAAAGAAATATGCCTTCACGTGGGGTGAAAAGACTGTGACATTCAACCCCGAAGCCTCTACCAGCCACCGGTTTTGTCTCCAAAGTGAGTTAATAGACGTCTTTAGAGAAGTTTACTACTCTGTTAGTTCATTTGGCCTCAAGACTGTTTCTGTGCTGCTATAAACATTGCTGGGAATCACTGAGGCTGAGCATAAAAAGATTTTTGTCTCTGATAATGTCACTGATATGTAAGCAATGGTTGCCCCTGAATGAGCCCTTTCAGTGCTGTCTTCTATGAAAAGTGTCTCTTATTTATTGTTTAGTTGTTAAATAGCTCTTTCTTCCCTCTCACAGTGTGTCTCTCTTTGTTTGTAAAAATATTAAAAACCATTAAACCCATATATTTTACTAAGCTGGATGCCAACATTATAAACATTATAAAGTGAATGTTGCTGTTGTAGCACGTACAAGGCAATTTATGTCATACAACAACAGAAACAAATTGTGTTTGGTTCTGGCTCGCCAAATTATCAACTGTTATATAATGTAATTTTTTTCTCTCATCTTGAGATGGTCTGTTTGTCACAATAACTGAGCCTGAGTTTGTTGACTAGTAAAGAATTGCTATACTTTTCACTGAAGTGAAATAACAATCAATGTGTAGATCATCAAGAGGGTAGAGGATCCAAATGCAAACACAGAGGCAGAGCAGGTTGTATTAAAGCAAAATGAATCTGCAGGAATCAATGAAAAGTCTTTCAGTTTGCCAGCTTCAATGCAGTCAAACAAACAAACAAACACACAAACAAACACACCAGCTTTTGCTGAACAAAATTTACTGACATAAAGTGGCAGAAAGCAAGAGAAACAGGTAACAGTGTAGACAAAAGCTAAGAAAACAGGCTAACTACACTATTTTATTTTTTTAAGTTTTGTAAAATGCAAAAGTTGTATACAGCCTATTAACAAACTGACCTAACTGGTCTGTACTGCTTGTATTATTTTACATGGGATTCATATTAAAAAAAACTAACAATATTTCAATCCCACGCACGCTTTAATAAAGGCAGGTCAAAGCTCAACCATATTGAACTCAAGTCAAATGTGATGTGTGATCAATAAGAATCCAGGCAATATGTCTCTCCCCAATTCCCTATTTAAAGCAAAGTCAAGTAAATTTCACACAGAAAATATAGTGAATGGTATGTAGGACTTGAATGCAGCACGATAAAAAAAAACAACAGGAGACAGTCAGTCACTTCATTTAACAAAAGCATTATATGTCACAGCTGAAGTTCCATACGGTGCTTTAAGTGTAAGTGGTTTAAATTTTTTACAGTCGCTTACGCTCCTAGCATGCATCCTGTCAATGGTAGAGATAATTATCTCTGGTTATCCTCATTAGCTGTGTTGTCTTTTTTTTAAAAGGCCTGCATTAAAAGCGTTTATTGCCTTTGTTACCTGTGACCTTAAATAATGAATCTCCAGCCTCATCGAGCCTGATTCAACGCAAACCTTCATGCTACAAAGTACTTGACTAATTAAACCAAAAAAAAAAATAAAAAAATGAGAACCATGCATGAAATTGTGACAAGAAGATACATAAAATACATAGCGAATTGTTCGCATGTTGTGTCACTAAATGGGTTCAAAGACAGTAAGAAGATCTAAATTAAGTGTGTCTGCATGTGTATTATCGCAGTGAGTGTCGAGTCGAGTGTAGAGACTCATTCAACTCACTTCATTACTCAGTCAAGCTTGCTGTGTCCAGGTTTTAGCCTTTGTTGCATTGCTATTAAACATGCTGCTCTGCAAAGCCTCCACACGGTATGATTCCTAAATGCCACGAATGAGATCAAAATCAGGACGCAAGTAGGAGAGAATGAATATATGAATCTAACAGCTAGTGAGAAAACTTATGATACAGGGTTTAAAGATGAAGATAGTGATTGATGGTGATGAGAAGGATAATCCAATACAATTAATAAGGATACAAGAACAGTTACAGTATTGTCATTAATGACTGAAGTTATAAGCCCTTTCTATACCTGCAAGTCTGCTGGCACTAACCAAGTAACACCATTCTCAACACTTGAGCAAAGATGTGTTGGAGAGGCCCACTAATCCTCAAGTGCAAATCAGAAATAGCTCTCACTTGAGCTAACGAAAAGAGGGAGGAGAGCTGATGAACAACAGGATGACAGAGACAGAGAGAGAGAAGAGAGCAGAGGCTCTTCATTTTGAGTGTTAGAGAGTGTCGTTCCTGATTACAAACTAGGTAACGTAAGATTCATGACACCACTGCAACTGCTTTTACTGAAGAAGACGTGTGACTTTTCATCACATATAGAGTTTGTAGGCACATCATATTGTAATTACCTGAAGACAGGATTGTTATAAGAATAAATATTAGTCCAGTTGTTTGAACCACAGACGTGAACTCAATTGACTATTTCTGGTTTGTATTATTTCACTGTATCTCAGTGATATTGTCACGACTCGTATTGTTTTATACATGTTCATATAAGGGACACAGAGGAGGGTTAATATTTATGTGGAATGACACTGAACAATAGTGCACGTCTTCCATTATTCCATATGCAGTAAGCTTCAAGCAACATCTCGTCACCATCTTTGCAATAATCTCTCATCCTTTGCATCGCCGCATCGCCGCCTCACCACGCTGCCTTTGATTTCAAGAGCTGAACTATTCTGCAACATTTGTTGGTGTGGTTCTGCAAGTAAATGCTGCAGAATTGTGCTCCTCTTGGAATTGTTCTTCTTCGTTGACCACCGGGAGAGGAACCCGCCATCATCGGCTAGACACCGCAAAGACTTTTCGCTCATGCACACAAACCTGCACAACCACATATATACCAGTTAAGATGCAGTAATGGGATACTAAGAGCAATAGTATTAGAGTATTATTAGTATCTAGAGCAATAGTATTTTCGGACATAGTCTCATGTCTGTACAATAAATATGGAAATACAGCCATCAGCCAGTTAGCTTAGTTTAGTAGAAAGACTAGAATCAGGGGAAACAGCTAGACTGCTGTGTCCAAAGTAACAAAATCCACCTATCAGCAGTTTTAACTCTCACTATTTAGCACTTTTTTTAATCCTTACAAAAACTGAACTGTAAAACAGCTTATGCTTTTAAGGGGTTATTGGCTGAGCTTTTCCTTGGATGGATGAAGTTTTTTTTTTGTATTTCATATAGTTTGTACAGATTGTTTCTGTAAACCTTTCTGGTCAGATACCTGAACAAACCATAACAGCAAACTTCTAAATATTTTTGCTAGTTGTATTGAGGAATGAACTTCCATCATATTGGCGGTATAAACCCGAGAACGGAAGAAATACCAGCAGATGGTCATACAGTGTATACAGTTCAGAGACAGACAGGTCTACTCCCCATACATGATCTGCCTGCCAGTTGCTACTGTGTTGTTCAGGTCCAGTGAGTACGAAGTAGCAGGCCTCACCATCCAATCTGTTGCCTCTGGGTCTCAGGGTCTGGCTCAGGGCTCTGCACCCTGGGCTTGAAGATGTTCTGGATGACTTCCAGATCTCATTAACCTTGGGCTGAAGGCCTAGAATTAGATCAGGGCCCCAAAGGCTGGTGGGTCAGGAAACTATCCTCTCATCCCTTCCTCAGCTCTACTTGCTTCAGAGGAGTACAGTCGTACAGTCGGGCTGCCCCCTAAACGTCGATTATTCGAATCATCAGCAGCAAGGCCCCAGAATCGAATCTCAGTCAGTCAAATAACGTACAGCAACCACCTAGGAGAGATAGGATTTTCTTACTGAACTATGACTGGAATTTTATTCAGGAAATACAAACGCATATTATACATATTATTTAAGACATCATAGCTGTATCTTATAAATATAAGGCATTACAACTATGATCGTATTGTACAAGATTGATTATCACCATTATCTTATAATTGCTTTTGCTGTTTTGCATGAAAAGTTAATAATTTTGTTTTCATTAAATCAATCGATTTGATTTGACTTTTTTTTATACAACTATAGACAGAAAGTCAGGTTTAACAACTTTTGCAACTCAGTGACATTCATACTTCATCAGTTTTCTATCATTTATGATACATTATTGTACGAGATGTCTGCTGAGTCAGCAGCTGCGGTTTGCATCATATGTGCATAAATGTCACGAGCTCTGGTGTCAGGATCAACATACAGCATGATGGTCATATTATACTTCAGTCTGACAGGCAAACGTATAGTAAAGTATGTTCTCTCAATATCAATACAGTATCAATACACTTGATGCAGACTGGAGCTTTCTAGTTATTAACAGGAGGCACCATGATGTTCATAGCATCTTTTAACATTTATTTTCTAAATGAGTGAATAATAATAACATTAATAATAATAAGTGGATTTAAGCAACCGTATTAATTGTTTTGTACTATTATGTAATTATATGTATATAAATAATATATAATAAACTGTAGTATTATGATTTATAATATTATACATCTTATCTTATATTTAGAATTCATGTTTATTCATACACATGTTTTGAACCCTCTGGATTAATTTTTTTTTTTTTAACTGCGTTACTCCACATGCATGGTATCCCATGGTAACTTAATATTTATTGACTTTTAACAATTTAATAGAATTAAGTATAAAGCTACCAAGAACCCACATTTCAAGAACAAGTGATGATCACTTAAAATATTATTACTGAAAGTTTAAGGTTGTAAAAAATAAAGAATTGTTTATTTATTCACATGAATACAGCAGAAATTTGAAATAAAACTTTAATACAGTCTATTTAAAAGTAAGATGATTTTATCCCAACTTGTTTTTTTTGGCATTTTTATTGAAACGCCAGTATGCCACTGTAAGTCACTGAAAATATTAATAATTCACAGTTTTAAAAAAAAAAATCTTTCAAGAAAGTGTTTTATAAGGTCTACTGTGTGAAAGCCACACATTTCATCTTTTCTCAGCTATATATAAATAAAGTTACATTATCATAAATAAAACATGCTCAGTGTGTTTATGAGAGTCTCAACACATAGGACATAACTGAAAAACTTCTATGACACTTAAACTCAGGGAACATTTGCACAGATGCACATATACCTAATGTGCAAGTCATATTCATAATCAGGGTTTATTGTATAACTATTGCAATTTGTCCTTGATAGATCAACAGTGTTGTTTCTTTTGCATTTTCCAGTCAAAATCGAGACCTCATTCATATGATAAGCTGTGTGGTTCAGTTCATTGTGCTGTTTGTTACTGCTGTCCAGAGGTATATGTGTGTGTGTGAGTGTGTGTGCATACCAGCATGTGTGCGTGCTAACCACCTTGCCACCATGTGTGTGTCCATCCTCGGGTGATGCATGGTCAGCCATAGTACAGCTCCACTGTGGCCTTGGAGCAGAGCCTGACCAGACAGATTGAGGCAGAACGCTGCTGCGAGGTTTGAAAAGGCACAACCCTTCAGTTCAGCGAAGGTCGGACAGAGCCATCATTAGGTTGACAGAGTCTAAAACAGGGTCTGGAGGGGGTGGGGGTGGTTGACTGACGGATTTTGACTCAAGGACACACCGGTACCAGAGGTTAATGACGAAGGCAGCCTTGGTACGCCATAGGGGATGCCACTTATCATACAGATACAGATAGCCTCTATGTGTGTGTGTGTGTGTGTGTGTGAGAGAGAGGGTTATGAAAGCCAATATCATTTTGAATATTAATAAATTGAAGTCATATCCTTGACATTCAGCATCTTTAATTTCCAACTTTTTAAATATCCTTAATTTGTTACACTAACATTCCCTATTTAAATAGATAAATCAAACATAAACATAAACGGCAGTAAAAAAATAAAAATAAAAATAAAAAAAGTTCATGTCTACCCATAACTGTGTGTGTGTGTGTGTGTTAACCTCTGCTTGTGTCCTAATTGTCCTCATTTTATCGGAGTAGTCATGGTTTCAAGCGATTCCTTGTCCTCCCTACAGCTCCATTTATCACAGGCAGCAATGGAGACACACAAAAGCACTCGGTGCTTCAAGGTGAATCCCTTTAAAATGGCTCAGCTTGTGTTGCCTTGTTAAATCGATGCTCCTGGTGACAACCAGCAGCAGTGGAAGTCTCACCAGGCAGGAGAGCTTTGCACATGTCTATGCGACATGGGAGTGCTTTGGAGGTTACTATTAAAAGGCCGTCTCTAATATTCACACTCTTTTCAACTCTTGTCTTGCTTATGGTCCATTTAGTTCACTTTGGTTTTTTAAGGAAAAGGAGCAGTGTTCTTTTCATGGTTGAGTTTGTTAATGTTTTACAATGAATTTACATTTAAATCCACATAGTAGCAGCAGCCACTTTACACACAGTGAAACACTCACTTACACAGTATTTTTCCCATGATGTCGTGTATATATAGGTTTGTTTTATTAATGTTTCTGTTTTTATTTTATTTTTTTTGTGATGTTCCTAACTCAATTTTACTGAGTGAACTCAATCTAAAGAATCTTCAGCGACAACAGGAGCTGTTTGAATTGTGTGAAGGAAGATGAGCTTCATTGCTTCCTTTTCTGTCTGCTTACGCCTACAAAAGGACATATTACACTTTTTTCTTTTTTTTTTTGCTGTAGCGTTAGAAAACTCACAGTGCAAGCATTTCCTAGCCAACTTTTTAAATTCATTTCCTGAATTTTAATAGTAATATATGTGTTTTGTGTGAATACAGAACCAGCGGGGAAAACCTTCTTCATTACACGCTTTCATACGCGATCTTTCTGGAATAAATTTAACAGTTAGTGCTGGATTAGAACAAAAACAGGCTAATTTTGGTGACATTTTTCATGCAACAAACTGAGCTGTTAAAACCGCCTTCTGTTAGGAAAGTATACAGGATGTTAACAGTTGCTTTTGTCAATTGTTTCATTCAATTATAAATACTAAATGTCCAAATTACCTCCATGTTCTCAGAGACTAACCTGTGGCATGTTTACTAATGTTGTTGTTTCTAATTAAAATGTACTTTGACTAGATATAATTTATTCTGCTAACATAATAAATATTATGTGTCTCTGCATCTTCACACTTTAATTGTTTGTTTTTTTTTAATTGTTTTCTCACTGACTAAGGAAGAGAAAACATATGCGGACTTTTGCTTTGCAAGTTTTGTCATTGTCAGATGTTATTTCTGATGAATACCTAACTGATGATGCTAATATTAGGATGATAATTGACAGACACCCTGCAACTCCAGTCCCAGTGCGCTCATATCCTATCATATTGTCTTTCTGTCACCCCCAGCATGCCAACCAGGCTTCTACAAAGCATTTGCTGGAAACATAAAGTGTTCAAAGTGCCCTCCACACAGTTTCAGCTATGGAGAAGGCACTGCAATCTGCCGCTGTGAGAAGGGCTTCTTCAGGGCTGAGAAAGATCCTCCAACGATGGCTTGTACACGTGAGTATACCACTAACTAATTACCTATTGCTTATTAGACACATAAAGAAGATGTACAGGGCTTTTAGTCATCCTTTTTAATGTCATGAGAGTGGCAGCCTCACTGCCATTTATGCATCTATTATGGTTGAACCCAATAATGAAAATGAGGAATAATGTTAAGGAGATAGAGGTGATCATATCGTATGAATTCTAAAAAAAAAATATGTATATATTAAAGATTTCTATAGCCGTGTATGCCTGAGACCCTGGAAGGGTTATTACATTCTCTATAGAGCTGGAGGATTAGATGAGGTCCCTCAGCCTTATCTGGTGTGAAACTATACATTAGAGAGACTCTGGATGAATTACATGGCTTTTCTTCAGCTGCCTCGTCTTCATTGATGATTCACTGACTGTCATTACGACTTCATATTTGCATTAAATTACAGTTTAACCGGACTAATTCTCCTTTAATTAAAAAGCCATTTGGTTGTCACTGAGATAGACGGGGGGCTATGTCTGAGAGCTCTCCAGGGGTGGAAGAGTGTATTTGTCTTTTACTGCGAGACGAAACCAAGTCAATGGAGTTGTTACAAGTTTACAGTTTCAAGACGCACTGCTTTTATCTTCAGAAAGGCTTGACTCCACATATTATGATTTTTTTATCTCTAAATTTAGAATCAAATAATGCGTCACTTTGTCTCTGGTACATTAACAGAAATTCCTGCAGGGAAAATTATACATGCAACCAGTCTGTTGCTAATGGACAGCGACTGTATACGAGCAGTTAATTCTAAAGATAATAAAGATAATTGTGAGTCTTTTTTCACAAATGTGTTAATCAAACATGTATATGAAGTGTCAGAAAAAAAAATATTTTTAAGATAAACTTTTAAAACATGTTTTTTTTCCCCAAGAAATATGGTAAGGTATGATTAGAGGTGTGATGATTCGTTGATTAATTGAGCAGTCAATCAATATATTTTCTGGTTTATTTTGTCCGTTGGTCAGGACTGGAAGTGTTGACATGTGTTACCCTTTTCTGACATGTTATAGACCAAACAACTACAAGAAAATAATCGTTAGATGCAGCCCTAGACATGAGACCAGTGCCCAGGTTGATAGCATCTGATCTGATAGCAGCTTGATTGAGGGCTCTTAAAAAGTTGCGGTTGTCGTCTTGTCACAACCACATCATTAATCGCCAAGGCCACATTTGCACCCAAGTGTGATAACCCAGCAGACTAAGATGAGTAGACTACCACATCTATTTTCACAAGCTCTAAATTCTTTTTTGTAACTTACATAATTCACTTTAATCAGGAGCTGGGAAGCCAAATCATAAACTATTTGCTTGACAACTGAGTAAACGAAAGAAATGGAGATCAAAGACTGAAGGGCCTGAGGAGAAGACTAAGGTAGAGAGCAAGAAAAGAGAGGATGTCACAGGAGGAGAGATAAAGGTTGAGAGAAAGTGTAAAGACAGAGAGGGATAGAGAAAGGAAGGAGGTTGCTGATACCAATCACCTCCTAAAAGAGAACAGAAGCTGATTGATGGCAGTGGGGTTGCTCTGCAGGAGGGGAGGTGGGTGGATTCTCCTCAATGGAGAGAATAGAGGAGGTGAGATGATGGCCGATAGAGGCAGAAAGAGATAAAGAGAGAGAGAATGGACATCCGCTGACAGTAGTGGAGAAGGGGTGGAAGGAACTTTCCTGTCTGCTGAGATTTTTAGCAAAGGTAGAAAGAAGGGAGAAGAATAGAGGGATGGCGAAGAAGAGGGAAACATCCCATTGTCTAGGCAGACAGTGAGCTTGGCAGGATGGGAGTGTTTAAATCCCTCCGGCCTTTATAACTCCACCCTGTTGACAGCTGGCTGCCTGCTATATAGCACAATACTTACCCTGCCACACAAACACACACACATCCATAGAGCACAAAAACTCCTCACAGTGAAGTGAAATGTGAAGGATGTTTATTGCACGTATGATGAGGAGGTGTGGGGTACAGCAGTGATATGTGATTTTTAATTAATGTTAATGTACATTGTGTTAATTACAGCTACTATTTTCTGGTAGATTAACCGACTGCGTGACTATTTGTGTGAAGCACTTCAGCAGCGGTATGCCTCAAGAGTCGATTTTGGGTCCTGTCGTTCTCAGTGAATATTTTTCCTCCAGTCCCTGGTCACATTATAGGAAGGTGTAGCATCTGCTTACTTTCAGCTCAACCAGGATAGATGTTTTGACTATGTGTTTCCCACCTTCTTTTGACAGGCCCTCCATCTCCTCCTCGTAACGTGATGTTTAACCTCAACGAATCCTGTCTGATGCTAGAGTGGTCGCCTCCCAGCGACACCGGGGGCCGCCGAGACCTCACCTACAATGTCCAATGCAAACGTTGTGGCCCGGAGCCCAACCAGTGCCAGCTTTGTGAGGAGGACCTTCGTTTCCTGCCACGACCTTTAGGCCTGACCAATGCCACTGTCACTGTGATGGACTTCTCAGTGCATGCCAACTACACGTTTGAGATCGAGTCACTCAATGGTGTGTCAGACATGAGCTCCTTCCCTCGGCAGGTAGCCGCCATCACTGTCAGCACTGATGTGGGTGGTGAGTATGTATTTAAATTTAATTGCATAATGTTAAGAGTCACTTCTATGTTCC
The DNA here is from genome assembly GCA_036937835.1 of Pampus argenteus. Lineage (NCBI taxonomy): Eukaryota > Metazoa > Chordata > Actinopteri > Scombriformes > Stromateidae > Pampus > Pampus argenteus. The sequence continues at coordinate 7,408,656 of CM072872.1, read as the reverse complement.
ACTTTTAATGGTAGGTAGATTCCGCCTAGATAAAAGGAAATTTGATCTATCTATAGTACACACAGTACAAGTTCATCATGGTGTGTAAGACAAAAATACAACGAAGGAAGAAACCTTCAATTTTTTATAGCTTATAAATCTTGACTTACTTTCATTCTGCCCAACACGCTTCCCACACACGCTGCTATATATTTTATTTACGGTTATATATTTATGAAACACATATTTCTTTGCAAGAAATTTTATGCTCCACAGAAAGAGACAAGAGCAGTTGTTCAATAAGGGAGCTTGAAACCAAACATCACAGTCCAAAAAAAACTATTACATAATTAAATCATGATTCATCAGGATAATGAATTACCTGCATTAGCTATATATGTTATGGTTTGGTGCCAGCATGTCAACATTAAGCCTCCTCTGTAGATATGAAAGAGATGAGTCTGTTGGATATATGATTTATAGGATTTATACATGTAGTCCAGTTTAATCTACAGTATAATATGGTCATGTCTGATACGGCTTTACCCAGTGAGGAAGTGAACACAAATGTTTTATTACGTTTCCATCTATGAGGTCATGTTTCAAGTCCCACATGTCTGTTTGTTAGCAGGATGACACTAATTAACACTAATTGGATTTTAGTGAGATTTGGTGGAATTGCAATCCAGGGACCTTTGATATCAACAACACTGGGCAATCTGTGTTGTTGTTTGTTTGTTTGTTTTGCATTACTTTAAAATATTTCCAGCATTTTTTTTTTAAATTCTATCCTCACCAAGTTTGGTACATAACATTTTTGGATGATAAAGAAAAAAGTTTATCATCGGTGCATATTTACTCATATACTCATATTTAATCTTGAAAATTGCAGCTCACATATAGATGACAAAACTGATACATATAATTGAAATTCATTTGTCATGAGTCTGACTCTCTTGACATTTTTCCACAATTCATCTTTGTACTCATATTTCAATTCAGGATTTTTTTTAATTAATGGCCACTGCAAGCAAACCAGCATCACCTTTCACTGTGTACCTAACATAAAAAATGTTCTGAATATCAAATTAAACACATTTAAAAGACGGTGTGGCCTTAATGGAGCTTTTCAGATCAGAAGTTTGCATACTTCTTTAAATACATGATTTTTACTGTCGTCTTCTCTAGCTTTTGATGCAGTTGGTAGAGAAACTTGGCCTTAGATCTTAGATTCACAGTGAAATTACAGTAAATGTTCCAAGTATTTGTACTTTTGTATCCTGAATCACTTCTGTAAATGATGGCAGGAGGCCAGCTAGAGGTTGTCACTACCTACCTATGTGCTCCAAATAAGGAATTTATGCGGAAAAGGCCCATATTTCCTCTGGGAATGGTGTGGTGTGTAGAACGCTTATGCTTTTAATTTGTGATTTGCAAACACTGTGTTTTCTGTTTTCTCCCTCCTCCCTTTCTTCTCCTCCCTTGACTATTCTCTCTCCTGTTTTTCTGTCAGTTGTTTGTCCTCTCTCTCTCTCTCTCTCTCTCTCTCTCGCTCTCTCTCTCTCTCTCTCTCTCTCTCTCTCCTCTCTCTTTTCGCTCACTCTTCCTCCCTCCATCTGTCTGTTGTTATGGGAGCCTGGGAAAAATACATTTTCTCATACAGTCACAACACATTAAATGCATTATTCTGTGTCACTAGGGGCCATCTCTAGCCTTTACAGGTAACTCAATGTTTAAACCCAGCCTTTTTATTTCATTAGGATGCCCAGTTTAGCACCGAGCCGTGGCAGGTCCCTAAGATGTACACAAGACCTATTTTATCACTAATATACCTGGCTACTGTTATTTAAAATGCTCAAGGGAAGAGGCAGATTATTTGCTCCCAGTCAGTCATAAACAGACTGATGATGACACAAACTAGAGTCTGGTCTGTGTTATTTATATGGAATATTATGGACATTTTGGAGGTTTTTGGATTGCATAGCTGGTTGTATAAAGGCTATAATCTTACTGTGCATGATCCAGCTGGTGTGCTGATGATCCTGGTTTGTATTTGTGAATATTTCACAGTGAACTTTCTGCATCTAACAGGTGGCCTGTTATTACTGCTGGCAAAAATGAAAGAACAAATCTGTTGATCTTTCATTTTTTTTTATTTTAGTTTAGCACGTACTGGGTCTACACCGATACACAATGCTTCCAGACAGCACTGAGGCAAAACTTATAAACCTTTCACCTTCTACTGCCTACTGCACCAAGCTAAGTCCCATCAAATGAGATGCAACATTTACAACCTTGAAGAGCGGTACAACAGTTGTCTGAACAATAGCTGTGCTATATTATATTGCTTTAATTAGATTTATTAAAATATTATTGACCTTCAGGCTCTAGTTTCATGATGGTGTGCTGTAATGGTACAGTGATGGAATAGCGATTAGCATAAGAACAATATAATTCCACCACTTTCTCGGAAATGGGCCGAACCAAAGAAGAGTCAATGCATACTATTTCCATCATGGTTACAGGACTAATACAGACCACTATATATATCACCTATGTGGCTGTATTTCCACCACAGCTTATACAGTCAAACAGATTTGCTGTTACTTACTATGTTTTACTCACTAAATGCACAACATAAGTGTTACATTTATCTTGCCTGTATCTACTGACACCTTCAATATGTAATCTGAATTATTTTCTGGGGATCAGTTGAATACCTTCTCAAACATCAGAACATTTATTTTGTCTAGTTTACTATATTATGTTACAGTTCTGCAAACACTGACTGTAACACCAGCTACAACTTGGCACTGGAGGAGGGATCAGGTCCATCTGCCAGGCACAATGATTCGATGACGAATTTTCATATTATTGGCAATTTAAAACTGCATTGTTTTTTTTTAAAAGTGTGCATAAGGTCAGAAAATTCCCTCACAGATAACCATGTGGACATTTTAAACTTTCATGCTGCAGTTAAAATACAAATCCAAATATTTTTCCACATATGCTTCCTTAGACATATTCACCTAAACCTCTGTGATGGGCTTCTTTGGAAAGGCGCAAAGATAACTAAGACCATTAGCATAGCGTTGCCATCAGCAGAAATGAGACAGGCATGTGAATTTCTATGTGTTGTGAGGAATATCGAGTCTCCTGTAATAATGTGCACTCGTCATAGATAAATTAGACTTAGTCATTGAAATGCAGATGGTTCTTTTGGTGAGGTTAGTATATGATTTGTTGTCCCTGTGATGGGCTGCTGTGCAAACACACACACACATGCACATGCACATTTTAACACATGCATAGAGGAACTATATAATTTCCTGTCAGGCATAACATTTTCAATATTTTGTGATGATATTCATCTGATGTATGCACAGTCATCAATCTGTATAACACACACACACACACACACACACACACACACACACGTAATGAGACTGTGTGAAGAATTATAAAACATAAGGATCAGCAGCAGGGGAGTGTCTTGGCTTGGGGTAAATCCCCTCATATTTAGAGAAAGAGCAAAGGCGTCGGGGGAAATTATAAGTGCATTTGCAGTTCTTAAAGTTGGTACAGAGAGCGTGATCCTGCCGTGATCTGTCTGATTTATTAGTTTATTGTCAGCTTTAGGATAGGAAAGTTAACATCCATCAGTAAGATAACATAAAAATACATCCAGCGTTAAGGTTCATGTGCTTCATGGCTGTACAATAAGCTGGTCTGTGCTGTAGGAAGAAATCTGTCGCTACCAAATTGTTGCAACAAACTTATTAGTTTCTTACATGCACCCAAAAACGTGTTGTCCCTAAAAAATATGCACACTCACTAAACAAGCAGCACTCTCCCAAAACAGCAAATACTGCAGTTTACTTGCCCAAACTCTGCCTTGCCCATGGGAACCCTATGAACCTTCCCAATGTGGGTGACTGGGTCAAGAGAAAGAGACAGGGAGGGGCCAGACGCAGCTGGAGGACACATGACAGCAGGGTGAGGATGTGGAAGGTTAAGTGAAGAGAGTACAAGCGAAATGAATGAGTAAGCATGAGAGAGACAGGAGAAGAGCGGGACACAGACAAATGAAGTGACAGAGAAAAAAAAGAGGGTGAAAGATATGTGAAGAAAATGAGAAGCTGAGTATGAGTATGAGAAGATGATTGAGTGAGGAGAGGATCGAAAGAGCAAAGAAAGGGGTGGCAGAATGAAAAAGAGGGTAAATTAGCTGACAAGAAATGTAGGCAGACACATCTGTGCACTTCTATGTGTGTGTTTGCACTTTAAATAAAAGTTAGTTGTAGCACATGAGTTGTCATTGTTGGGGTGGCCACTTAATTTCTTTCTTACGTTCTTTTTTATTTTTATTTTTAAAGTGCAAACACACACATATTTTCTTGTGAAAAGCTGGACTCCTGAAAATGAACCTATTAACGAAGCATAAGTGCATCAATTAGACCCAAGATGCAGGTTGGCAAACTATATTTAGCTTGCTCGTTTTGTCATCTTGATTATGACTCAGAGAGGTGAGGACTCTAATTAACTAGAAATGTACAACTCTTCGTTTGAACATCTCAATGTTTTATAAAGAAGAATTAACAGAACATTTTGTAGGTTTGCTAAAAATGTGAAAAGTTAAAGTACAAGGCTGTTGATTTCTGTTCATTTTTCTTATGGGGCTTTCACGCCACCACGCTATAACTCACCCCAATAATTTGAATGCAGCAAATGTTGTTTTGGGGAATGCTCTTGCAGGTAGGTGGTTGTCAGGGCGGGTTACTGCATCAACAAATCTCATCTGCAGAACCAAACCAACAATGAATCAATTTTACTTACAAGTATTGTGTATATCCAAAGCCTGGTTTTCCTCTGGGTCATACACTTTATTTGGTGTCCCAAACTATTAAAAAGACATCAATGAGCCACACTGTTGCACTGGGTGACATGTTCCTTGGCTCTGACGGCAATGGTTATGGTAGTTTTTCAAGAAATTTGAGACAAAAGAACAGTTCAGTCGTGTGTTTTCTGGAGGTTTACAAGATTTGTTGACAATAAGAAAAATATATAAATATAGTTTCAGATCCAAAACTCAACAATTTAAATATTGAAATAAGAGGGCTTTTTTTGTCAGCTTGTGTATGTGTGTCTGTGTGTGGTTATATTTTGCTAATTTGAAAATAACATGTATGTGCATGTATAGTGTATGGAAAGGGGGAATTCAGAAGTAATAGCGCAGTTTTATAATGCGAACCGAGAAATAAGTGGTGAGAGGAGGTGGACAGACAGGTGGAAGACTGCAGGAGGAGGAGAAGGAGGAGGAGAAGGAGGAGAAGGAGGAAGAGGAAATGGCCTAGAAACAAGAGAATTGCTTTAATCACAGGAAGCAGCTGGATAATTGTGTACATCACTGAAAGCAATCAGAGACAGATCAGGTTCTCGGTTGCAGCGACACATCAGAACAGCGATTTGAGACTCTAATCAGACAGTCTTTTGTAGATGAAAAGCCGGTAGGTAAAACTAACAATCTTGGATCCGCATGTTCATAAAGAATGTTGTGGGAGGAGCAGGCAGGTGGAGTGATGCTCACTGACTTGGCATTGACTGCAAGTGTCCAGGTAATTTACATTTGTTTCACTCACCTGAAGGCAGATGTAGAAATCAAAGATATTATGCAGCCATCCACCAAATCAAGGAAGATGAGTGTGTGCTTATCTGATGGTAAACACACTACATCATGAATGACTTCAGGGTTGATGGTATATCATATTTACCTGGTTGTGTAGACTGTAATTATCACAGAAAAAAACTTGATGAAAGCACACAATGAAACACCATGAAATATAAAATGAATATATAATAAAGCCGAAACCAGCGAAGAATTTAAAAGTAACCAAACAAATCTTATAAACATATACAGATATATTGTGTACTTCTGTGAGCTGAAGGCATGTCTCCCTTATTGATTGATCTGTATATAGCTATACTATACTATAGTAAATATGCAGTTTTCAGTTGCTTCATAAAGACCATGTCAAATGGAAAGCATTGCTTAGAAAATGTAATGAGAGAATGTAATGATATTGTAACATCTGGGAATGTCTGCACAACAAAACTGCCTCCGTTAATTATTGGTTTTCTTCCTCAGTCCAAATTATAGCTTCTGTTTTTCTTGACCTACAATTAGATCAAAACGTCTCACTTACAGTATGTATGGTAGAAATGTATTGCTGTTTTACTATCATTTCAAGAGATTTTTTTTATTTTTTTTGCACATTTTTGCTTCTCATTTATTTAACACTTAAACATTCAAGCACATTTCAAGATGTGGTGTCATATCGGGATTATAAATTGAACTCACCGGATCAGACAGGACTGAAGTGTTCTCAGTTTGGGAGCCAGATCACAGATTAAGCACTGCGGTGTTGACACATCAGATAAGTTCTTGGAGAATTTACTATATCATGAAAAGCATTTTTCTCAACTGAACTCTGAGGCTGCTTTTTTAAATTCATGTGTTCACATGTATCTGTTGGATATTTGACAGTTTTAGTTTGATTTATGACATGAAGCATGTGCTGGTTCTCTGAGTGTCGGTGGAGAACTTTTGTAATTGTTTTAATTTTTGTTTTAAATGTCTTGATCTGTGATGGCCTTCTGATGTGCCCCAAACCAGCAACAATGCAATCATGCAGCAGGGGCTATACAGTAAATGAATAGTGTGTAACTCTACCCCTCCCTGGCAGGGCAGTACTCTGCCGGCATTGTGTCACGCTCTAAGTAAGTATGGCAAATTAGCCCAACACTTATTTACTAGGCTGGGAAAATCACAATGATGTTTATTGGGCACGGCATCATAAAGCGATGTGTCTGTGCCCCTAGACCAAAGCACCATGCCGGAGAAACGCTAATAATAACAACAGCCATACAAATTGGCTGAGTGGAATGAACGGGGTTGGGAAGAGGGAGAAGGTGACTTTCTGTGGATGAATCAATACTGTTCTCCGCTGTGCTTCTGTGCTGAGCTCCAACCACCATTGTAGATCTGCCTGAGAGGGCAGAAATCCACTGTGTGTGTGTGTGTCTGTGTGTGTGTCTGTGTGTGTGTCAATAGGGCGATCCTTACTCCATTATGGGTTAATAGGAAAAAGCAGGCACTGATGAAAAATGCTGAATATATCACATTACAGAAGATGTTTTTTTCTCCCTTGGCATACAGCTATATGGGCACATGTATCATGGGGGTCCTCTCTCTGATAAAGATTAAGTATGTATGTGTATGTTTCTCTCTCACTCACTGTGTGTGTGTGTGTGTGTGACCACAGTTGGGCTGGTGACACTGGCCTTGTGGAGAGAGCGGTCGTAAATACAGCCTCCTGGCTTGCCGGCTTATTAACACTTGATTTATCAGGCTCTCTGTAAGGAATGGGCGCCCTTGGCACCCAAGCCCAGAGATCGCCCTCAGGGAGCCCCAATTACACAGTGCCATGTGCATGTGAAGGTGTGTCAAGGCAGTATTTTGTGTCGTAGTGTCATGGAACGTCATGTATGCGCACATGCCTTATGTTGTATACATGAATGCAACTATTGAGTACCAGGGTCATCTTCATCATCACTCTCTCTCTCTCTCTCACACACTCTTTATGCTTCCTGTGGAGGGAGATACAGGGGGAACAATAGGATGGGATAAATTTATTAGACAGCTCTCTGCCTCTACAGTGATTTATAAGAGTATTTATCCTGGTGATGTGCCTTTATCTGTCTCTTCTTCTCTTTCTTTCTTTCTGTCTCTCCCTCTCCCTCATTTTTCTACCCCTCCCATGCTTTTACATTAAGGCCATGTTTGGACATGAATTGTGTGTGTTCATCATTATAAGCACTGACACTACATTCCATTAAATTTTACTGTGGTGCAACAGCTGCGAAGCACTGATTTACTCTTTTAAGGTTAAAGTTTAAAGGCCTCATCTCATTTTATTCATAATGTTTGGCTTTCTTCCCGTATTTCCAAGACATCCTTATCAGTTAAATGTCATGCTGATCAACTGTGAGGTTTTTTTTGTTTGTCTTGTGAAAATAGTTCATCTATATATTTCACATATTTTGCACTGAATAGTGACTATGTATTGCAAATTTTTTTTTTATCACCATCCAGCCAACATTATAATGTCAATATATTATAGATCATGATAAGTGCAGTAAAATATGAGTGAAATGAGTTATGAATCCTGATAAAACTTTACATGCAGAAAATAAAGATTTCTAAGATGAAACCTTATTGTAATATTCATATTGGCATTCATGCATTTTTCTTCCTCCAGAAGGTGATATAATTATTGCAGATTATTCCCTATTTATTACCTATAATAAAATGTAAATTTGCAATATATTTTTTATTTTATAGGAGATGATTGTAATTAATATCTGATATATGTTGACAGAATGCTCAGATTGCCTGCACAACTGTACAAACTAATGTACTTTGACAAATTCCTCCTTCCACATTCATAAAAGCTAGATGATAATTTATATTGTCATGATGTTCAAATCATGGCCTCGTCTATTGTTGACTGGGAATATGTTCTGCTTAATATACAGTCCAATAAATAATACGTTTCAATCACTCCTCTTAGGTGACATGTTACAATGCAGTTCAGTAGTAAGTTTTGACAATAAACAACATGACTCTATTTCAGACTCTATTTTATTATAGAAACAGCCAACGCATTCAATTTCTTGACTTGTACTTGGTGTCATATTTTACTGGATCATGCACCATTTTACTGTCAACCATCTTACAAAAAAAACAGCATGTGCATAGTCTTGGCTTCATACTGGGTATGAAAAAACACGATGATCAGTGAAGCGAAGTGCAAGATGAAAGACTCACATTACACCATGAAAGTGTTACCTGAGGGAAAATGAGTCCATCAACACTTTGCAGAGTGAGAGGCCTTGGCAGTTTATCATTACACCCAAAAAGTGTTGAAAGTGTTGTTTTCAAAAAAGACTTTTTTTCAAAACATTTCGTGTGAATCCCAAGTGTTTGTGAGGGTGGTGTAACACAAACACGTTCAACTGTAGTTAGAAGGTGGTTGAAAAAATCAAATAAAGAAGATGGATTAAAATTATGAGGTATCTATTTGCACTTTAATAGTATAGTCACCGTGCACCCTCTGGTTTGGGGCTTAAAATGTTTGACTTAAAAACTTTGGTTGGTGGTCTCGAACAGTGCTGTAGCTGGTGCCAAAAATAAAATAAGCAATAATAGATAGAATAAAATAGATCTTTTCACTCGTATCTTTCAATTTCTTTCATTTCAGTTCATACATATTCAACTCAATTAAATGGTGCCATATTAGGAAGAATTATTTTCAGTAACAACCAGTTCAACAGTTCAGTGTGCAATCATGATTGTGAGTTTAATTAGTATATTAAGAATATAACTTGCATATGGCTCTCCGTTTCTCAGCAGTTCAAAACACTATGTTAATGTGTTTGTCTTGTTAGTTATGTCTTGACAGCCTTTTGGGAAATAGTGGAGATGGAAATTTCCTCTGCTCTAGTTTGCATCACTCTGCATGCTGAGCCTACCTGGTCCCAGTGGACAGTAGGAAGCTGCGCAATGATCACATGGTAATTACACTTTGAAGCATGCAGACTTGAAATGCTTATACTCTTTGCTCATCAAATCGATGCACAGCCTATATTAACACTAAGAGTGAAATTTATACTTCCTCTTATTTTCCGATTTGTAGTTCTTATTTAACTTAAAGAATTATAAATTGTTATTATGATAAGATAATGTGTTGGAAGGTTTATTTAGTTATATGCTGCCGATGAGAACACTTAACCATGGTAACTGTTCACAACAAAGATGGCAACAGCTGTGGCTCCAAAATGCTTAGAAGACATAAACATTAAAAATGCATGACTAATGAGACTAAACTGATCTAACCGACTAATTGTTGACTAAAACTAATATTTATTATTGTCTTAAAGGAAAAAAAAAAACAAAATCAAAATGAAGTGCTATAATTAACACTGTTGTTTAGTATTACGACCCACTAACACCAATGATATGGTTTCTCTGTGGTCTTTTTAAAGCCCTGTTCAACCCTATTTGCGTGACCCCAGCACCCAGGGGTGTTTGATCCCATCACACACCTACAACCAATTCCCCACATGAACACCCTCAGTGTCGCCATCCTCACACTTATTCCTTTCACTCTAATCCTGGTGCGGAATACCAAGTGGATCAGAGCTGCCTTCAACTGTGTTACTGGAAATAATCAAGTGTTTGTTGTTGTTGTTGTTGTCCCATTTTCATCTCAACATGAAGAACTGTGGGTATTTTTCCACTCTAGGCAACATTGTGTGTGTGTGTGCAATATGTGTATGTGTAGACGTTTCTTCTTTTTGAAGTGATGATTAAAAGACTAATTATACTAATTATAGAATGTGATTTATGGATAGATAGATAAATATTTAAATGTCAACAAGTCATTATGGTCTCAATCATTAAATTTAAAACCTCTAATAAGTGCGCTGGTGGTCATTTTGGAAATTATTGCACCAATAATAAGACTCGAAGATTTATAGTTGTGATGTCGATGGTGTGGGTGCTGCTCACCTGCTGCTCGCCTGCAGCTCACCTGTTGCTCACCTGCTGCTCACCTGTTGCTCGCCTGCTGCTCTAGAATTCGCACTGACTCGGACAATTGTCGCAATATTTTGGTTTAATGTTACTCTGACTGACTACGATACCTGCCTTGTTAGAAAAAATTGGCTAAAGTAACTAATGTTAGCCAAATTTCCCAACACTTTGTGTTGCTAGTAAGCTAGAATTAAAGGTTGCAGTGCATGTTTCCAGAGAGGCAACAGTCTGCACTTCTTATTTCAAAAGTCCTGGCTCCAAATAGAAAACATGGCACCGACCACAAGCAGCAACTCTGGGCTATAGTTAAGCATTAAAGTTTACTCTTGATCTTGGAAATTGTATCTTGACAAAACAACCTCAACTCAAGGCCCACTAACCTTTTTTAGGAACTCTCAAGCATTAGTTTACTTAGCCTATTCACTGCAGGGATACTGTGGTAACCCAGTGATATAAAGACATACTATGTAACCACCACACCTCTGGTTCCATTTCAGCTAAAGATATGTTTCACATGTCATCCACATCTCTAGGATGTATACCTATTATTTATGTATTCATGTATATACATATCATTCCCGTGACATGCACTCACAGGACATGCCTATACAGTAGGATGCTTCAATGCATGTATATAGATATCACATAGCAGAGTTGAATCTTCCTGGATCAGATCAATTGTTCTTTGATGTACTCTGTGTGTGGTTATACATGTGAAAAAGCCACACATACTGCACCCATCCACCCTGCTTTTCACAAGGTGAAAAATAAGGAGATGCAGCCTATAGGTTATGAAATATTTAAAGCTAAAGGAGAAAAGATCAAATCATAGGTAATTCAAACCTACTCATGTTATGCAATGTGTCCCACTAATGCTATTCCAATGATATGACAAAGGCATGTTAATGACATGTCAATGCTTCCTCAAACGTCTCAGTACTGAGGATAGTGGGCGGATGTGGCTACTGCTTAAAGGTTTTGATATATTATCCTGCTCACAAATGTGTTTATGTTTACTATTACTTAAGTCACCTAGTGTTGCTTTGACATATTCATACATTTAAATTCAAAACTTAATCATAAGTATATCTCATATTAGTTGTTGGCATGCTCTCTATGCAAAACTAAGTAAGCTGAATTTCTATGGAGCAATCTGCAGAAGAACCACTTTTCCAAATATGCAACATATTTTTATCTTTACATATCGATGATGCTGAACTTATAGTACACGCAATAGATCCACATTACCACGACACATGAAAGTTAAACTAGGACAAACACAGTGACAGAAGTGACTCACCACTCGCTCACAGGCAGAAAACCAAAGGATCTCTCTTGCTTTGGAGTGAAAAAGTAAAACCTATGCTGCTTTGAAGGCGTTCGCCCTCAGTGTATCCTTGCCCTTTGACAGGACCTTTCTCCTCATCTTCTCTTGAGTGCTGTCTATCTACTGTATAACAGTATATCTTTCTGCCCCCCCAGCCTGTAATCATGGCAGCAACCTTTGAAGTGGGACACAAACAGATGAAAGAGGAAGAAACGACTGATAGAACGAGAATAAAGGAAGACTTTTTCAGAAAAAGTTAAGAGTGAGTGAAGACAAGCTGACACTTTATATCATCTTTGTGCTGTACAATAAAAGCCCATTTAGCATAGAAGTGTTACCATGACAGTAAATTGTATTTGTGTCCATATCACAAGCATAGCACAGGACAGGAGTGTTATTACAGATGATTCAGCAAAACTCTGGAAACCCTGGATTGTGTTCAATGACATTTTTAAACATCATTACCAATGTCCTCACAATATTTTTTCTAATGCAGTATGTGCAAATGGAAACTACGTAAGCTTTAATACCATTACACCGCTGCACATAACTTTGTTGTTGTGTTGTTACAGGTATTCTGAAACGCATGAATAGTATAATTTCAATCTCTTTGTAGTATTCTCATTAAACCACTAAACATACTGTACGTTCCGCGTCCTTCACAGCTGCGTTTGTCTACTTAATGGCTGGCCAGACAAATAGAGCGTGCTGTGGGAGAAGCTCTCTTTTGAGAATGAGATTGGAATTTTAACTATTTCTGTTGTGCATAATATAAAGTTAAACAAAGTGTTTTGCTTTAGCATTATATCAACTTGAGGCTAAGTGAAAGAAGTTTACTGGACGGAGTAACGTTCTTCTGTTCTGCAGTGCACAGATTTGGTGGGCCTCTAAGATCCGAGTGGCTATGTGGACACTGTGCTTACAGTATGTGTTTGTCTTTTGCACACTTTATAAAGCAGACCAGCTTTTAAGCTCACCTGTCACTTTGAGGAAAAGTGGCCGCTTGTGGGCTTGCATGTGTGTGAGTAGGTTCTTTCAGTATGCGCATAATGCTGTTTGTTCTCTTCTGGCAATGCTGACGTTTAATACAGTAAAGTCCTCATTGACCAGACACACACACACACACACACACACGTGCCCTGTCTGCACACTTTCTTCAACTTTCTTCAAGGGACACTATACATAGATACTGATCTGTCCATGAACCTATCAATTTAAAGCTCCTTTGAACTAAAGGCAGGCAAGAAAGTCAAATGTGAAACGGTAAACAGAAAAGTTGGTGCTTGACCTGATTAGTGATTAATTATCACTAAAGTGAATTTATCACTTTAGTAAGTAAATTAATCACGTCAGAATGTCATTGTCACAAAATGCAGCACAGTACCAAACATAATTTGTACTTGTTATTCGCAACAGAATATTTGTTAAGTTGTTTTGTTCATTAGGTCATTAGACTGCTGGTAGACTGTAGCTGTAAAATTGCAGCAGCTGTTGTTGCTGTGCTATAAAACAGCTAATTCAAATGTGAGGTGTCGCCAGCGTTAAAAAAAAACCTAGGAAAATAGGCTACTTCCTCTCCAAAAAAATTTAAATAAATCAACCTGAAACCCAAACAGAAGCAGCCTGGTCCACCTTTCACAAAAGCTTATGGAGATAAACTCACAGTTTTGTCCGCGCCAGATGAATAATGCTGTATTCGTAAAAAATTAGCATGATTGAGTGCACTTGTCAGGATAGACCACTCTATGTATTAGGAGACTGGAATGCTGTGTTTGCAAATGTGCAAATAGCATTGTACACAAACAAACGCACACATACATGCAGACACACACACACACACACACACACACACACATGCATAACAAACACAGAACAGAATGAGGGGCTGTGTGAAAAACCTTGCACCTGTAATGGAGTGATAATGCTGAATAAGACAGACACACATGCACACACACACATGATTACAACAATCACACACACACACAAAAACACATAATGACTATAGCTCCATCAAACAAAGAGTAGTGACCTAAATAGTTTGGGATTGCAGCATCATTGGTGATTACCACTGCAAGTCTGGTGATATATAGCACCTATAAATTATATAAGACTATAGGGGAACATATTCACACTCAATCATATCTTTCAATGAGTCATTATGATCTCAGTCCTTACAGGATGCCGTTACACAATATTTCAGTAAGATTACTTGATTATGATACCTGCCCTGTTTGCACAATTTAGATATAGATACAGCAGCTAACGTTAGCCCAAGTACGCCCAAGTGTACTTTATACTTCTCCTCCAATATATTTATTTAACAGCTTTAGTTACTTTGAAGATTCAGATTATTTATACAAAATATAATCAATTAATAAATATTAAAAAATTATGATGTATTTTTATAAATTAAGACCAGAAGTATGTAAAGTAGTTAAAATTAGCTGCAACATAAGTGATGCTCACAGATTAATGCATGAATAATTATAATCCAGTAATATAATATATTCCTAAATGGGCCCACGGTTCTCTCAGCACCAAAGGGATCCACACTGAGCTACAGCAGGCTGAGCAGGGACAACAACTGGTGAGTGAAACATGTAAATGATATAAACATCATGTAGTGAGACTGACAGGCCCGCCGAGGCTTTGAATAAAGGTGGAGTTTCCTTGTTTTCACATTTCTAGGTGTTTCAGTCACCTGTTGACTGTGTGGTTTGATAATGAGCTTGAGCAGAAGCTCTGTCTGCTGGTTGCTTCAGATTCATACATGTAGAAAACAAGAGTAAGTCGTGTATTTAATACATGCAGTGATACAAACCTTGATAAATGTGAAAAGAGAGCAATTTTTGTTCATTTTTTCAGAATTTTCTTTACTTGTGAACTGGATATTTTCACCTTTTTTAGGGCTCAATAAGTAATGAATCTTTATTAACTTACATTTTGCTTATAAGAAGTCTGCCTGCCTGTGGTGTTGTAGACTGTTTGCTTTATGTTTGAATAGACCTTAGTAGTGCTGTAGACCGCCATGTTTACTTTATGTTTATGTTATTTCTGTGTCTGTAGCTGTATATTGGTGGTGGTGTTGAACCTTTTGTCAACGGATGCATATACAGTGTTGTCCTCATATGCTTCACTGTATGTTTTCTTTGACATACGCTTGCTAAGACCAATAAGAAAATAACAGAAACTTATCTAAGTTGCTTTGGTTTGTAAAGAAACGTCTGTAAAGTGCTATAAGAGCCACAGACCTGTGTGTGTGGGGGTGGACACATTTATTACCTCTCTTACTTATTTTCCATTTAGAGACCTTATACATTATTGATTCTCACACTGTTAACACATTAGAAGATGTTGACGGCAGGGTATCTGTATATCTTCTTAGATGGATAACACACATAACTCACACACACACGCTGACAGTCAATCCCCACAGACTAGACAATCCTGTTGCCAGAAGGTTTTTCTGTCAACGTGTCCTTAGGTAAGACAGTCAACCTGAGCCTGGTCACTCATCATAAGTCAAATAAGAACATTAAGCAGAGCAATTATGTTAATATTGTTGTACAGAGCTGCATGTAGCCTGTCTCCTCCTCAAGTTTACACCTTGGTCTTATAATTATCTATCTACCACAACAGTTTGAAAGCATTGCAATTAGTCGTCACATCACACACAGCTGCAGATCAACTACATTTGCTGGTATCCTCACCCTTTTATTATTGATTATGTATCAAATGTCTGTCTTATATTTATTTATCTAATTAGATTGAAGATAGTTTAACACAATCTTGCAGTTTAACAATCTTTTGTAACAGTAAGAAATGACGACCAGAGTTGGTTGGAAAACATACAAATAAAACTTCTTAGATCTTCTCAAACCAACCTTGCAATGTTTCACCCTAAATGAGCTTACACGAAGCGCCGTTCAACTAAAATTAAAATGTGTCTGAATTGGAATATCTTCAGGGGTTTTGTTCACCAGTAACCAAGGGACAGAGAAATGTGTTGAAGGGGTTGATGGATAGAAAAAAAGCTTGACATTTGGGAAAAGAGAGGCAGAAGGAATGAATGAAGGACAGAGTGAGGATACCAGTCCCTAGTGTGATTAGAGCCCAGGGAGAGAGAAACACAGAGCTGCTCCTCTACTGACTTTTTAAGGAGTTCATATCCAGTGTTTTATGCCAATAATATGATAGGTGTGTGTGCGTGTGTGTGTGTGTGCGTGTGTGAAAATGGGGAATCTTGAAGCCCAGACAGTGTGTGTAGACTGTGTAAATAATATCTATTATTTAACAAAAGTACTGTATCAGCCCAGGAAATGAGATCAGAGAACAAAGTGCCTCTTTCCCCAAATACACACATGCAGATCCAGACAGTTTCCTTCTCTTGCATCCTATTATTGTTATGACCGTATATTTGCCACTGCAACAAGCCAATTTCATTAAAGTTTCATTTTAGAAGAAGAGAATGTTTGTGGAGGCGGTGATGGAAAAAGTGGGGAGTAAATGGGTCAGGAATAGAAACAATGGGAAGATGTCAGGTAGAGAGATATAGACAAAACAGGAGAGAGAGAGAGAGAGAGAGAGAGAGAGAGAGAGGCAGTAAGACAGTGATTTGGATCCAGTGGTGCGTAGCGTCTACCAGCCCATGTTGTCATTGACAGGAAGTGAAGGGTACATGCCATCCTCAAACCAGCTTATCCTGCTGACCTCATGGGGGACAGTATGTGTATGTGTATGTGTATGTGTATGTGTATGTGTATGTATGTATGTATGTGTTACAGAGGAACAGGGGAGAGAGAGAGAGAGCCTGGCTTCATGGTGTCTCCCTCCCTCCAGGTCTGAAATGAATGATGCTCCCAGTGGCTTGGTTTCACCCCAGTGAACACACACACTGAGCTAAAGGCAAAGCTGTGGGACCAGATGTATGTGTGTGTGTGTGTCTTTCTCAAACTTTATGCATACGTCTCTACAACCCAGCCTTTTCAATCTGTGTAGAAATAACATGACTTTCCCCTTGCAAGTTGCGTGCAGTGCATACGTTATTGATTTATTACTGAAGATAATGGTTTGGGTTAAAATAATCAGTAAAATGAGGTAAAAATGTCCGGTTAGTGCTCTCCTGTTGCTAAAAACACCATATAAAGAAAGTGAAAGTCACAATATGTTGACATAATCTGAGATGTGTCACTTCCTCTGTCACCTGAACGTTGGTCTTTTTTGGCGACTGATTTACAGCCTAAATGTGAAGGATTGACTTATAACCTGCACAGAAAATTGGACTTTGACGTATGGACTGCATGCAATTTGAAAGTGTGAAGTCGTGTTATTTGTACGCAGATTGAAGAGACCGTGCTGGTCTGAATGCATGAGCTTCGATAGAGCAAAATAAATGCACTGCATTGGGACTTTACAAAGGTTTTTCTTTTTTTTTTATCCGAAATCAAAAGTTTTTCTGTTTATATTCTCAGAATCATGAAGTTGGCTACTGCTGTAAAACAGGGTTTCCCAACCTTTTTTCTTTAAGAGGCCTCCTATTGTACCGTTGAGTAAACTGATAACCCCTGATAAAGTGACATATTTTATGGTTATTTTATATTGTATTTAATACATAACAATAACAATGCAGAACAATTACTAGTTGTACAATTAACCCAAATAGTGAACTCAATACCTGCAGGAATTGTGTAAAATTTTAATAACAGTTTTTATAATTTTGGATGAAATTCTGAACAGATTGAGATTGAGAGTGAATATTGTAGTACATCAGAGACGAATATATATTATTATTTTTTATTTCTAACTATGATACATACTTAATAGGCTTCTCTCTGGCACATTCAGTGTCCTCCTCTTCTTGATGCTTAGATATTGTTCCCTTCGCGGTTTGTGCTCATGTCTATAATGTGCTCTTATTCTGGAAATATGTTATACTTTAAATAACAATATAAACTTTAAAAACAACAGTTTGCTTTTAATTGTTTTCTTCACAAAAAAAAGATCCCTGAAAAACTCACATCCCTGAAAATCAAGAGGGAACCTCCTGTTGTTGAATTAATCTTGTATTGATTCATTCATCTTGTAATTATTAATTCAACACCACTTTCTGATGTAGTTATTGTTGAAATAAAGCCTGCCCCCCTGTGATGTTTGGATGGTTGATATTTTATCCCAGTGATCAATATTATTAATTATAGACTACAATAGTCCTCACAAACCCTTTTTATTAATAACATTAGCTAATTAAAATGATTTTAACTCGTACTTGTCACAGGCTTTAGTGAAACCGAGTTAAAATGTCATATTTCCATCCAGTGTAATCTTGATCAGCTACACAATAGAATTTAATACAACATAACTGAAACGTATCTGTCATATCAGAACCAGACTGGACTAGATTAAATATTTAATAAAAAGAACAAGAGTAATATAATAATTAGAATAATATATGCATCTATCTCTTGTATAAGATAGGACTCATTACTCTGGACATAAAGACACACACAGATGCTTAAATATAGATCTTTTATTTTGAAAAACCTTAACGGGCTACACAAACATGCAGAAGCTAAAAAGAAAAACAGCTCTATGTGAAATATTAAAGTTTCTCGACATTGACTCCATATTCTGAAATGTTTGAAATGTTAATGTGAGTCTTGAAGTAGGAAGGAAGGTTTAGGAGATGTACAGAGGTGGCGATGCTGAGGACGCACGTCACAAGACTGACCAGCGTTATCTCCTGGATATTTATTGGCAGTGATAATGAATTCCTGTGAGCAGAAATTGATTTCTATCCATCACAGGAGATTTGAAAGTAATAGTCCAATAGTACTTTAGCTATGCAGTAATAAATAAACAGTATTCTAGGAATCCTTGTAGCTCTGTTAGACTATTTCATCTCTTTCACCTTAGATTCACTCTCCATCACAGGACAGAGTTATGAAGGCAGTATTTTACTACAACCTTTCTCTTTTTCCCTTTAACCATAATGAGAAAGCCTGTTGTCTAGTTGCATTTGGGATGTACCACCTGAACACTGACCCTGACCTTTACTTATTCTTGTATCTGCACGCTTTTCGAATTCGGTAGATTGTGGAACTCAAAATGGACCAAATATCAAGTTATTTTTTCCGAGAAACTTTATGTTAGTAAAAACGAGTATGACATTACTGAAACTTCTTTTTGATTAACTGTCAAGTCAACACATAACTAATAACTAATTTTTCCTTCTCATTACTGCAAGCCGAGTGTGCTGAACAACCCATGTCAACATAACCCCACAGAAAAATACATCTTTAATGCACCACCCTACATCCTTAACCACGGCGGTTCATGACATGTAGAGCACAAGAGCAAACCTCTATGCAGACAGAAAGCCAAAACAACACCAATTTGAAACATACTGTAGCTACAATACGCCCAAAAAATATTGTATGAGTACAAGAATCAACATCGCTGACACATGAACCTAAAACACTACATCTACAGTAGAATATGAATGTAAACAAAACAAACAACAAAAAGGGGAAACTGTGCACACATGCAAAAAAAAAAGGTTTCCTCCAGATAATATTCAAAGCAAACTGAGACTCTATTCACATTTTCATACTACTATAATACCTTGAATTATTTGCTGGATCTATTCCAGACCTGCAACCTCCATTATGGATCAAAATGTTGCAGCAGCAGCAGCCAGTTATTATGGGAATATTTTTGCGATAAACCATCAGCTGTACAATTAAATTTGATAGACACCCGAGAAGACAGAAACTGGTAGAGGTCTTGTTTTTTTTTCTTGTACAACTTTGCAGATGTAGGACAAGGACACAGTAAATAGGACATACAGTACAGTAGGTTACAGGCTGATGAACACACTGAACAATGCAGAACATAAAACCCAAAGCCAATTAGGATTCAATGTAGAACATAGGATGATGAAGGCCTATCGACAAGGCTTTGCATTTTGTATTAAAGAACCTACACATTAGCTACACACCCACAGATGTGGATTTGTTCTTTTCTCTGGTGACTTTTTTTGTGCATTTATTAAACATTGAAAGTATTTGCCGTGAACTGCACCTGTGTATATTACCAAATTACATTTTCTCTTTTGATACGGGTAGTTATGCTAGAAGGCAAATCTGCTGTTACCTGTGAGTGTTCAGGGATTTAGCTGCGATATTGTAACTCGAAGATTAGCTTTTTTTTGTCCCTTGATGTTCAAATATGAGAGTTAACGCACGGCTTATTGATCTGGGAGTTTGTGTTGGAGTGTGTGTTGCACTTTTGCTGCATATGCTTATACTTTACTTCATCATGGGGTTTTTTTCTGCCTCAGTGAGTTGTTGCAGAGCGAGGACACAGTCTGCCATCCTATTCCAAATGTGCATGCTATTATACATGTATATATACAAACTCTCATATTCCAAATTAGATTTGGGCTCAAACACGTACAGATGGACTTAAGAAGTTGAAATTTGGAGTAAAGAAGGAGAAAAAGACATAAAATCCTGCTATTATAGTTTGTTTACGTAGCATCCGGAGCCTGCAGAAGTCGGCTGTGATGCAGCTTCCAAAAGCCAATGAATCATGCAAACATCATCTACTCTAGTGGAGTCCCATAATAAAAGTATAGATCTGAAATGAGCATAATAGGTCCCCTATAAAAAAAATACAATACAAAGATACACACAGGATAAACAGAACAGGTTATTTCAGATACTTGAGCTGAGTGAATGTCCTTCTTTCCTCTTTGTTGGTAAGTCATTGCTGTGCCACCCCACACACACATGTACACATGCATGCACACACACCCTTACACAACTTTTGTAGAGAAAATGAAAGCAATGATGTGGAGTCAAGGAGTGTGATATAGATGCAGTGAGAAAGAAAAAAAAAAAAAAATTTTTTTTTTTTGTGTGTATGTATGTATGTGTGTGTGCGTGCGTGTGTGTGAGTGAATGTGTGCATCAGTTTGACAGCTTTCAGGGCAGCACTACTTGGCCAGCTGATTTTCTCCCATCTGAGATCCTGAGTGAGGATTATAAAACCAATCAGCAGACGGTGATTGCTGCAGCCAGCCTGTGATTGGATCACAACCCAGCCTCTGCTGTCAGCGCTGCAAAGAGAAATAAAGAGGGAACAGAAGAACAAAATGCAAGGGAAGAAAGAGATGAAGGTTATATATATATATATATATATATATATATATATATATATATATATATATAAAGAGAGCGCCGTCAGAGAAAGACAAGTATAGTGGGGGATGGAAGAGAAACAGAGAGATGACCAGATAGAGAGTGAAAATGAGATCAAGCTCTTCAGTATTTCCCATCAACCTTTATTTTTGCTGAGTTTGTTGTTGTCTCTTCTCAGGATGTCTGGTTTCTCACAGTCAAAAAACAATGTGAGGTAGGGTGGTTCCATGGTTAGGGTGGTTCCCACAGACCACAATGTCAAAGGTTTTCATAGGGCAGAAGAGTAGTTTCAATGAAAGCTGTACACGTGGTGGATCTGGATTCTCCAGAGCAACAATGAAGCTATTTCTGAAAAAGATGTCGCTGCTGAATTTACTGCAGCAAATGTCTCATTTTTATGATATGAACCACAAAGTAAATTCCGTTCACCCCATTATGTTGGGTGAAATTTCAGAGGTGGATATCTCAAATTGAATCTAAATGACCAGATACCACTGGGAGAAGCAAGAACATTTTATTTTTATTTTTTTTAATTTTATTTTATTTATTTGGAATTCTTTAGTGAAGTGACCCTTTCGATAAATGTGTGTGGGGAAATAGTTCACCACTGTGAAGTCCCAAAAGACAATAATATAACTTTTCAGATATACTGTATATGCCAAGGGTGTAGGTTTGGTTTCAGAAGTGGGGAGATGCAATTAAGTTTGAGGTTTTTCTCTTTTTTGGGGGGGGGCGTTTTTGTCTTTATTGGACAGTGAAGTGGCAGACAGGAGAGGGGAGAGAGATGTGAACGATGTGCAACAAACGTCTCTGGCTGCAATCAGTGTTGTTATGTGGCAACCATTCAGCTACCAGGGTTGCTCCAACACTGTTAGGTTTTAAAAAATATCATTGGTGTCCACCATTTTATTTTAATTTTAAATTTTTAAATGGCACGATGTGCTCTGCCACAAATTATATGTATATATAATCATGAAAGCCTCAGTGTTTTATGACTCCATTAAATGCTCTCAGTGGCGTACCGGTGCAAAGTTTATATTGTTAAGCAGCTGTGACCGTGTTGATGTGGCCACTGATATAAGCCACCAACTGCTAAATCCTTGTTAAATCTAGATTTGTATATTTCCCAAGCATTTACTGTTCAGTTTGGTCAAACTAAGCAAATGTCACACATCCAAAAACTTCATCAGTTAACTTTATCAGTGTAAGTTCTACCGTGCAGTTACTGTTGTATTAAAAATCACTCACTCCTTACCCACACCAAGGACTTTAATCACAGTTGCTCCTGGCACAGTGTGGCACACAAGTTCAACAATAGTGAGTGTCTTGCAGTGATTGGAATAATAATTATTATTATTGAACAGCAATTTAAAAGAGGTTTGTTCTCACTGCCGGAGGAAGGAACATGAACACCTGCAGTTACACTGTTGAATGGGTGTAGAGGCCCATGCTCTGATGTCTGTACCGCAACAACTAATGGGCTCAAGTATGTTTCTACTGTTAATGGTATAATACTGTGTGTGTGTGTGTGTGTGTGTTTCTGTAGACATAGGGAAGTTATGCATCTGTGGTGTAAGCAGGTGTTTGCTTAATGTATTTGTTGGCAGGTTTGTTTAGCTGGCGTCCCATGGGGCCTCATGTGACCTGAGGCATCTGCTGCCCCCCTGCCCATTTTATGACCTTCACCACCTTCTTTTTTTTATGAGTGCCCATGACCTGCTGCTACCACACACATACATGCATGCAAACATAACCATGCATACATACTGTAAGCTAACACTAGTTTAGTTTTTAGCCTATGGAAAACAACAGATGTGGAGTCAAAAATGGAAAAGAAGAGGTGATCATTATGTTTTAGAGGTCCCATGAATACATTGTGTTCTCAACACACTCTCTTGCTCTTGTCAGGAAAAAAAAAATAGAGAGATGATAAGGGCTAGAAGAAGGGAAGGTGAGGTGAAAGGGGAGAAATCAGCACAGCTGGGCTCAGTAGGAAGGTCTGTACCTATGTTGGCCTTGTATCTTTTTATTTGTATTCAGGTTAGAGCATACAAATATCCAAATGATTTAATATGGGTAACATGAGATAGAGTGACTTAGGGACAAAGTCATACAGTTAACACAAACTTTAGGGACACGGATAAAGGAGTGTGAAGTTGTTACGAATGAGCTTTGGTGCAATGTAAAATTTCCCTGAATTTTCCTGTTTTGTTTTTTTTGGGGTTTTTTTTGTTTTGTTTTTTTAATGGCAATGCAGGTTTGGTGACAGAAATATTTCAAAGAGAAGTAATTTGTTTACAGATAGAGTACACATGTGTTTGAGGAGATTGTTATACAGGATAAATGTAATTTATTCAGGTTAATCACCAACACTTAGTCTGTTTATTTTTCTTGAATGAGCTGTTCTGCATGTGTTGAAGTTACAGAAAACACTAGATTCAGCCAGAACTGAAGGGAAAATGATTCATGACATTACCATCCATAGAGCCACCAACTAACATGGCTAAAAACAAATAAACTAGACTCTGGCTACTATATTAATTAAGAAGTCTAATTATCTGCATATAAATGTAATTCCTAGGCGAGATTGTCTATTCTGTTACTTTCTCTGGGTTTCATCATCTCTCATAACTGCAGGGAAACATCAATCAATCATAATGTCAAAAAAAAAAATCATAAAAACGTAATTCCTCCATGTATGTAAAGTTATGAATCGTGACGCTGTTTAAAATGTCAGACTGGCTCGGTGAATAGGTTGCTGTTGGAAAGAAGAGCTCCGTGCCTTTTTTGCTTTATGTTTTAAAGGCCGCCATTGAGCTTCTATAGTGTGTGTGTGTGTGTGTGTGTGTGTGTGTGTGACCATATATATGTTTAGCTCCTCCGAGCCCTCCAGACATACAGTGAGTCACCTATTCACCTGTCAGTGTTAAGAATAGCTACTCCACAGGACTGCTATTCAGCAGTGTTCAGAGCAGGTGGGTAGTTTGACGGAAAAGAGATTAGCTATTTCTACACTACAAAATGATTTATGCCTAGACTTTTATCTGGAAGCTTCTTTCCCCCCTGCAAAGATCATTTCCCCTGACTTCACCTCACAACGGGAACTATTTTAAGCATTGGCTCATTAATACAGAGTGATTGGATTCATTGTTCTGCAATCCTGATGGATGTTCTCTGAAGTTTTCTCCCTCAACTCCCACCTCAATCCCCTCTTCAATCTTCAGGTTGAATTTCCTCCCAAAGAATGCAGCCCCATTGTCTTCTGAAAGTTAGATAAATCAGTCGCCGATGCCTTTTGTCGCTTGAGTTCATTTAAATGAAATCGCATTAGCCTCACTCCATCAAACCATTCATAATGACAGCAGTTCTAACTTAAATCTCCATAGACCTTTAAACAATTTAACAACCACTGAAGACACACTCAGCTTAAGGTCTTATAGTTTATACTCAAATTTCCACAGAGTATTGAAATATATTCAGAGAGAGACATCAAACGCGTTGACATGCCTCCTTTTATTGGGCTTACTCTGCCTCTTTTATCAAACACATGTACATGACTTCATGATAGACACTCATTCATTTGTTTGAAATCTGCAAGCGGGAGCAGCGTCGGCCTTTTCATGCAGCAAATGTGTCTGACGGAGCATTAGTTTGCTAGTAATGGTCGGTCAAACCATCTTCTATATTTATGGTTTATTTACAGTTACATGTGCATTATGGGTGCTTTAGCTGTGGGCTACTTTACCTCCAGGATAGTGGACAGAAATGAGCTCTAGAGGAAAGAGTGTATTTCCACTTTGCCTGCTGTGTGTTCTGCTGCAGTAGGTGTGCTCTGGGTGCTGTAGGAGAGTTGACTATTTATACAGTACCTACACTGCAGTTGCACTCCACTCCTCTCCCTATGCACTCCTACATAGATTTTGAAAGCTACTAAAGTTTTTATCCTGTTCTGATATTTCAGTGCTTTTATTACTGACTAAATACATGTCTAACAAGTAGAAGTATTTTCTTGTTTTACCACAAATACTGTATGCCCCCGCTGAAAAGAAATGTAAGTTACATAATAGTAAATGTGTTACAGATATTTAATTTCTCTCCATGTAATCTACTAAATGGTAATTTGAATTTCAAATCAAAAGTGACAACCCTGTAATCAGACGAGCTCCCTCATATTAAATGGGAAGGCCACAAGATTATCTAAATATTATATTACAATTTGATTTATTTAGGAAAAAACACGCGATGTGACGATCGAGCAAACGTGTGCCTTATCTTCTAGGATGTTTTTTTTAACCTCATAACCACTAACATTGCGTGCATAGGCATCTGTGTCGGTCCATATTTGTGTCACTTTACGATAATGAACGCTTGGTTTAAACCATAATGAAGCTTTTAAGTAGTGGCATGAGAAGTGGACAGAGTGTTAATGACAGCGACCGGCAGGGAAATCAGCTGTCACCGGACAGATACTTCCGTTCTTCTCATTAATTACTTTTGGGGAAAGAGAGGTGGAGGCCAAATGAGTATTGATTGTGGTGGGCCAGTATAGGGCTGGGTTCACTGGCCTTTCCCACACGTGATTGCTTCTCCACATCCCCATTAAGTAGGAACAAGAGGGATCAGTGGCAAGCTGGGACCCTATTAAAGACAGGACCTCAGCGTGTCAGACAGGCTAGCAAGGAGACAAAACTCCTCTACGTGACAGTAGACAACACTTAGAGGCTGTTTGCAAGTCAAATACCATCCAGAGTCAAACTTTATCCCATTAGGTCTCTTTGATTTGTTTCTTCTTCTTTTTGTGTTACTTCCCCTGTTTCTATTTTCTAACTCTGCACTCTGAGCCACAGACAGGGAAATGGATCAGAACTTGTAGAGAGGTCTCTTTCCTTCCACCCCGATCCCTGCTTTTGTTGCTTGACTGATGATTTTAATTACCTGTTAACTCCCTGTACTCAGCAGATACACATGATAAATGGATGTTGTAGCTACCATCTGGATGGGGCAAAGGAGACTAAGGAGCGTTTTTTACCATTGTCATTCTAAAGACAGCCACCACAGCAGGAGGGATCGCTGGTGTACGGAGGGAGAACAAGAAACTGTCCCAGTTTAGATCCAGTTGACAGCTATTTAGTGTCACAGGGGTTACAACCATTTTTTTTTTCTTCCTCTGTGAGTCTGCAGGCAGCAACAAATATGCACCTGGAATAAGAAACCCATATCAGTGCAATAGGGAGAAAGATGTACGATTGGCCGGCGAATTCCAGCGTTTTATATGGAGATTGGAGTGAGTGAAGAAATACAAAGTACTGTAGGTACACAGTGGAGGGGATTCAGAAGCATGCATTAGTGTGTGTACTCATACACAGGCTCTAAGCAATGACCAGCATGGTCTTTGAAGACTAAATAATAAGCTGTTACAAAGAGTGTCTCCCTATTAGTGTCCCTATTTTTTATTTGAGTACCAAAATTCTCAGTGTGAAATCTGTGCACCGTATTTGCACTATGCAATGATTTGCCTTTATAGATGTTGAAATTACAACATGCAACACTTAATGACACAAGTTGATCTCAATTTACTCCCCGCTATGGCGTACAACTACGAGTACGAGATATGACATGATAATTAGTACGTTTTAAAGGTACTGGGAGGTTAATTTTGAAACGCTGGACAGAGCTGTTTCCCTTTGCTTTCAGTTTTCTAATGCCTCCGAGCTGTAGACCTCCATACTTAATGCAAATATATGAGGATGGAATCGATCGTCTCATATAAAGGCTTGTCTACAGAGGAGGCGTTTTTCAGTCGTCCAAATCACGTCGTTTGACGAAACAGTTTTGCTTTGCTGTCCAAACGCATAACAACAGTTCTCGCACACACTACACATGTGTAATCACAGCCCAAAGCACATTATTACACTCTTTGGTTTGTTTTTTGCACGCACAACTACATTGATTGTTTCTTGGACTCAATAGTGTGCATGTGTTGAAAGTCCAACAGGCACGTATGTCGTATGGTAGATCCAATTATCATGTGGATAACACAGGGGTCAGTGTTCATTAGGCAACAGCTTTGATTAAACTGTCCTTAACTGAGAAGATCAGTCACTTATTTGAGTTGATAATCAGACATCCACCCAGTAGTGTCTGTGGCGTCCGTGTTCATGCTTGGATTTCATTGCAGAGAGCAGATGACCAGCAGTGCAATGGGAATAACCTCCAGCATTAATGAAGGGTAACGATCATAGTCCCCAAAGCAGACCCCATGTCACTTCAGTTTCACCTTGTGGTTTGTAAAAGCAGCACACATAAAACCACACAACGACACACACACACACACACACACACATACCCACACAGAGATCACAGAGACTCAACAAATGTGACATTGCTCCAACTGATTACTTGAGGTCCCACTGGTAACATTGGAGATGACTTCAGGCCATTCATCCATTGCTTTAGTTCCCTGAAGCAACTAGGAAGTGCTTCTGGAGTACACCACGTACATGACATTGGCGGTCAATGCTCGGAATTGAGTTGAATGGTATTGAATTCAGGTGACTGGAATATGTGTATGTCTGTGCAGCATGTGGACAGATGCATGTGTTTGTTGTAGTAAATCTTTTCACCCGTGAAGATGCATTCTGAAAGACCAAATTTACGACGGCCGCAAGACAAACATTACCAAACGCCTAGAAACGAAGACAGACGTATCAATATGACTGTTGTAAACAAGAGTACCTATATTTTCTATGTGCATTTCTCGCTCACTCTTTCTCTCTATCAGCAGTGAATCAGTGGAGTGTTAGGACATCGTTTAAGCTCTCACACAGCATCAATACTGGCTCTATTGATTTTTTCAAACAGTTAATGGAAGCCTTTAGGGCAGGAAAGCTAATTAAAATCATATGCAGGTCAAGCTCATTTAAAGACTCCCCATTAGTTTATGTTGAGCTTAACCACGCTTGACTGGAAAATCTATCCATTGGGCATCGTAATTGACTGGTGTTTCTAATGGCTTTCCAATGCTCCTCAGTGAAAGAGAGCAAGTTCCTCTGGCAGATTTCACACTGCACTTCTAATAATCCCCATGCAGAATAATTAAAGATGGTTGCCGTGTGTCCTGCGTCCTCAAAGTATCCTGTCAGTGTTTGGAGACAGCGATGTGTTTCATACTGCTGCCTTTGGAAATAAACAATATGCACCTGCTGTGGCAGACTCAAAAACACTGCTGTGTGGTTTTGAGTCTGTCACAGTTTCTGCACCAAAATATGACCATAAAAATCACAGAATTGAAATAAACCATTATAATAAATTGGCAGCCATGGTGACGAAAAATAAGGTCAGTTTTGTATTAATTTTATTTTATTTACTTCTCCCCAGTGAAGAAAGGAGGACATGATCTTTTTCATGTTTTGTTCATACCTAAGAGAGAATTGATGCATGCAACAAATATTCCTAAATTACTTGTATGTTTATTTAAGAATAGATTTGTTCTTAAATGAACTTCCTGTTTGTCTCAATTACAGCATCTGTGTTTTTGTATGATCGGTCTGGAAAGGAAGCAGAGGATTTCTACTGGACATTATTTTCTGGCAGCCGCACATTAGTCCTCCTTCTGCAACAAGCATTGTATTTTTTCACGTCAGCTCTCCTGTCTGTGTATGCATGTGCTTTTCGACATACGGTGTTCCCTTGTTGGTGTGTGAGTGTGCATTCTGCGGTGTCCTGCAGTGGGAGGCTGATTTGAATCTGTGAGTCAGAGGGAGATTGTGTTTAGGCTGTGTGTATTGTTCTCTATCAGTGGCCAGTATGCTAACAGCAGGTGCCAGCCATCTTGCTGTGTCTTATTTTGATGTCTCTGCTGCATGACTCTAGCCGTCAAACCACACTGCCCTGCCACCGCTGTTACACCCAGCTGGCATAAGCAGCGTAGGAGACCCTTCAACAACGCAGCTTCAACATAGTGCTTCATTAGACAAGAGTTAGATCAGATAAAATTTTCTTTGCCGCTAAGGACAAACTGAGCAGAGGATATGAACACACTCTGAGTACGATTGTCATCTCAGAGGTTATATGTAATAATAAACATCTAATAAGATGTCAGCAGCATCCGCATTGTGCTGCTGAATCAGTGAGGGTTTATTTTCTACTCCACCTGCTCCATACTTTCTTTTTAAGATAAAAAAGAAACACACACACACACACACACACACACACACTCACGTAAACCTAAATGTACACACACACACACACACACTATGCCTGCTTATGTCAATATTATTAGCTGTTTTCACTCACGCATGATATTATGTTCTATTTTCGTTAACATTTCAGACAACCTGCTCAATTTTAAATGGCTATTAAGTTGATGGTTATTAAGGAGAAGCCAAGCATTAAAATTTATTTAAAAGTGACTGTGTATACTAGTTTCTGTATAGTGCAGCCAACTCCTCCAACCCTGTTTACTCGGTCATCAGTTGTTGCCTTCGCCAGTGGATTCAGCTGACTGCCCTCTAATAGTCGACCTAACGTTTGGTCGACTATTAGAGGGCAGCCCTAGTATTTTTAGTATTACTAGTATTCATTTAGTATTTTTCAAACAATGCACGTGGTCCACATTTTCTTAGTAGAACCACAACACTTATGTGTCTTTCTGTTATTTGCATGATTGACGGAGTCCCAGAATATAAATATACCTCTGGAAATGTGCATAATATGTCCCCTTTAAAGCCATACATACATTTACACGTGAGAGTTGCTTTGCTGGGCAGTAGTCCTGAGGAGGTTTTGCAAAACACAATGAAGACTCAATCTGGTGAATATGAAAGTGCATGCCTGCATTTTTAACACACACGTCTGCTGTATAACCCTACTGCTCAATAATATACTGATAATTTCTGAGCAGAGGACAGAGAGTTTAAAGCATGTATGAGGACATTGAGCAATAAAGCCGCCTAATGTGGACTGAAGGGAACAGAGTGGTTACTTTCAGCTCCTGCGATCAGATAGTTAGCAGTGGGTCTCAGCATCTGCTTAACAAGCTCGAAGGCCTGCAGCCTACAGCTCTAATCTCATCTCGCTCCTGACCCCAGACTGCAAAACTCTAGTTTTTATCCTGAACCCCCAAACCCTGAACCCCAAGCTTCCAGCCCCGAGAGTCAGTGTGTGTGTGTGTGTGTGTGTGTTTCACTTTGAGCAGGCATACATTTCATATCAATGAGTCAGCTCCCTAATATTAGCTGGTATGATATATAATAATGACTATCGGTGCAGTTACATCTGCTGACCTCTCTTGGGAGCTCAGTGCAATTATTTACCCAGCGGAAAATTCACAGGGCAAAGCTAATGCAATTCTTTCCAAGAAAAGAAGATGTAGCTTCCTCAACCTATTTTCAATTCATATTGAATGATATTATAGGATTGAAAGTACTAAAGCCTGTTTTTGAAATACTGTAATTGAATATGAGCATGGATGTGTGATAATTATTGTTGACAATACCAGTGTTAATCTGCGGGGGTGTGTGTGTGTGTGTGTGTGCGCCTCATTTTATACTGGCTGCACCACAGAAAACCTCCTCACTATGTATGCTGTGCACATTCTTATCAAACTGACGGGGGTCAACTGGCCCTCCATAGATCAACAAGGCTCCAGCATTGCTAGCAGGTCTATCAGACTGTATTTAGAAGTAGCAGTGCTTTGAGCTAAATGTCAGCATTTTATCATGCTCCCAATGACAATGCTAACTGCTAAAGTTCACTGTGTTAGTTTAGGGTGGTAGCATGCTGACATTTAGCACAAAGTACATCTTAGCAGATGGGAAATTCATATCTGGTAATAAACAATAGTACTGGATACATACAAATTATGTCCAGATAATGGCACTCGATAAAATTTCGGGACGAGTTATTACAATTTATTCCTCGGGCAACATAAATATCTGTGGCCAAATTTCAAGACAATCAATCCAATAGGCAATCAACTCTAAACTAAAAAATGTCAACCCTGCTGGTGGCACTAGATGAAAAGTCAGGATTAGGTCTCCCGTGGTGAAGGTGAATTACTACAACAACATTTTATGGCGATCTGCGATCACAGAAACACACATTTCTGGCAGAACCAAGAGACAGATGGCTACAGTATCTGTCCTGATAGCCAAAAAAAAAAACAACACCCACACCCTCACGCACCAAAGACTATATTTATAATTGTAGGCAGTGAACAAGTATACACACTTGCAAAGAGGCAGGAGCACTTTCACAGTTATGCAACACTCACTTTATTCTTTAAACTGACTTTTTGGCAGCACAGGGCCTTCTTCAGTGCTGAAGAACAGAAATACATTTATTAAAACCAAAAACAATCTCTTTATCTGTATCGTTGTCATAATTATTTCTTTCTTTAAAGTCTCAGTGGATGAGCAGTTTAAAGTGGAGACTGATTAGAGGCCATGGTGCAGTCGTATTAAATAGTTGTGAACTAAATTCTGATTCGATCAGATTGATAAGGCAATGTGTGTACTAAACCTGTCCAATTAGCCTTAAACATACTATACTCCAAACATGACTGCAGTCATTAAATTAATATGACTAGAGTCAAGATATTAAAGCTGATATCTGTGTATTTTGTTTTCAAACTAGGTCCATCTCTGGTGGGGGCTCTGAAGAAGGACTGGGCCTCTCCCAACGGCATCGCTCTCTCCTGGCAGCAACCTGAACAGACAGCACTACCCGTCCTGGACTATGAGATCAAATATTATGAGAAGGTACAGCACAGTGACTTCTGCTTAAGTCCAGGTCCAGTCTAAGATAAGTGCTTTGATATTCAGTTCCACGGACTCAGACTTAAGTGCCACAAGGCTTGTAGGTCATGTAGGAAAATCTAGTCGTCGGTTATTTTTTGGTTAAAACCTGTGCTGATTGTTTTTATCATCATTCTCTCTCCCCCAACAGGAACATGAGCAGTTGAGCTACTCGTCAACGCGAACCAAGGCTCCCAGTGTGATCATCTCAGGTTTAAATCCAGCGACCTGGTACGTCTTCAGCATACGCACCCGCACGCCTGCAGGATACAGCTCCTACTCCCCTAAATATGAATATGAAACTACAGGAGACTGTAAGTACCGGAAGTGAACAATAACACATGTTTTGGGGAAGTGATACATCTCTTTGTGTGTGTATATGCCATAGTACCATGTAATATGTTCGTATTTGTACTTCTGCTGATGACAGCGACTTCTGAGGAAAATGAAACAATAAGGAAAAGAATGTCACTGCTGCAGACCGAAATAGGATTAGGAATGTGGTTTGGAGTTCAGATCGCAAGTAGCGTTATGCTAAAGGCGCCTTTCCCAGTGATCGTTTTTGTGTTTGTTCATTGCACGTCACATTGTGACAGACATCAGCATAATATCAATTTGAGGCATATCAGATTGTGCGCTGAATGCATGGTGAATCATAGCGCTATGATATAAAGAGAAAAGGTATATGAAAGCAGAGGCACATCATTCGCATCATTCGTCTGATTTAAAAATGGAGCCACATAAAAAAACTTCTTCTTTTTCATTTCACCTCCGTTGTTTTGGTTTTTGTGTGTCATGAACATATTAAGGAGAATGATTTTTCCCTAAACTTTATTTAAAAAACTGCATCTACAAAATGTTTCATGATCTGATCTGTAATTGGAGAATACATATCTATCTCCAGCCTTATATATGTATAGGTATAACTTTTATTTTGCTAGGAAATATACCAGCTTGTAGAAACCAAGAAGACGCTCGCTCCAAGCAGCAGTTCAGGGTCAGATGAAGTTCTCGTATAGCCCGGGGTAGCACTCGAGGCAGCCGGCATCAAGGGCACAATAATAAAATTATAAAATAATAAAACTGGATGTGAGCCCATAAACAAGAGCATCCACAGTAAGATTGCAACAATCAATTTTTCACTATGAAGAGTTGTTTTTATTTTTTATTTTATTGAAAACAATTACATTCAAAACATAGTAATCCATGTATCATGTATACGCACAAAAAGATAAAGTGCCAGAGAATTAATTTATAACATTACATACAAACATCAAAATCACAGGAATAATGAAGATTCAGTTTAAATCTTTCCAGAGCGTGTTACAGGCGTGTTTACCTGTTGTTTTTTATTGTTAATAAGATATGTGTTTGATATTGCTGGACCTTTTTTTTCCTTTTCTTGTTTTTCATTGTCAGAGATTAGAAAACCTGATTTTATTGTGAAAAGATGCTAAAATGCAGCCAGGTGTCATTTTTGTTGTCATGTCTGCAGCTGCTACTGTGATTCTATTGCATCTATTTGCCCTCCCTTAACTATGTATTTCATATAGGTTGTGTTCATGAACTCTAAATCCCTTAAATGTCAGGATATCCGTTGCAATGGCAATTGAAAAAATTAATACAATCGGCAAGGGAGTCTGACAATATAGCCTTGATGTTCGGTGTATTTTGAATCAATGTTGTGTGTGTGTGTGTGTGTGTGTACGCTTGAGTAGTAGCTTTATTGCAAGTCTACTCATAAAATACAAAAGGTCCAGCTGCCCTTTTATGTTGGGTCAGGTATTGTTGAGGGGTGATTTGGCTTCACAGTGGCCTCTCCCTTCCAAAGCTGCAGAGCTTTGCTTTATCTGCAGATCAGATAGTGCTCGGCCAAGCCTTTGTACTGCCCGGCCTTTTATCTGAAAGAGAAAGCAGATTTGGCCCCTGTCGCTCTCTCCCTCTCTGTCAGTCTGTCTGTCTGCCTGTCAGTCACCGTCATCATGCACTTGTTTTTCCATCAGTCTTTGTATTTGTCTGTCACTCTTGCCTCTCTCTCTCTCTCCGTCTCTCTCACTCTCTCTCTCATTGCTGTTTGTCTTTATCTCTCTCCTGTCTTCTGTTTCTGCATCCCTCACCTTGCATTCTTCATTACGTCCTCTGCCACCCTTCCCTTTGCACACACACACACACACACACACACACACACACCTCATTACAGCAGCATCAGTCCAACACATCTGCTAAGTTAGTGATGTGAAGAGTCTGTGAAGCTGACGGCTGGGAGAATTGTCTTGTGTGATCTGGCTCCCGCCACTTTCACTCTCTCTGAGTGGTCTGTAATTACTTTTATCCAGCCAAACACACACACACACATACACATTCTTGACACACACACACACACTATCACACATACTGTATAAACTCACTGTAGAGCCTCACTCACTGGGCTAGCGACCACACACCCTGATCTCCAATTCATATTCATTAAGCGTGAAATATGATAGAAATAAGTTTGGTAATAGCAATCATCTTTCAATTATCTGGGATTCGTTAGCCTTGTGACAAGACACAGAAAAGGGAAAATCATGAATATCAAATGGGACCAATTTAACCAAATGATCATGAACTAAATCACAATTTCATGAATGAATAATGTTAATTAAACAGCAGCAGGCATATGAATCATTCCAGTAAAGAAGCTGATGGAGGGTTTTTTTGCATTACAAAGAGCTGATCAAACATCTCTAATGACTGCCTATCAAGAGAGCGTACATGTTCTGTGTATGTATGGAGCATTGATGGAGAGGAATATTTAAGACGATGTTGAATGAAAATCCTTCTTTTTTCTGTCTTCTCGGATCGTCCTGCCTACCACTTCATTTCCTTCTTTCATTTCTTCTCGCATTTTTTTCATCATCTTCACCTGCTCACCACATTCAACTCCTCATTTTTATCATCTTCCATATTCTTCTTCTGTCCTACTTTTTTTTCCGCTGTCCTTCTTCCTCATCCCCCCTCTGTTCCTCCTCCTTCTTTTCCTCCTTTTCCTCACCCTATTTGTCCTCACCATATCTTCCTAAACCTCGCCAACCTCCAGCATCGGACATGGCTTCTGACCAAGGCCAGGTGTTGGTCATCGTCACAGCAGCAGTGGGTGGCTTTACCCTCCTCATCATCCTCACTCTCTTCCTCCTCATCACTGGAAGGTAAGATGACTTGTGATTCAAATTTGCACACAGCAAACATCATCATTTGGTGGTCATTTGACCAAATA
This sequence comes from Pampus argenteus, assembly GCA_036937835.1. Taxonomy (NCBI): domain Eukaryota; kingdom Metazoa; phylum Chordata; class Actinopteri; order Scombriformes; family Stromateidae; genus Pampus; species Pampus argenteus. Next base: position 7,373,444 of record CM072872.1, on the reverse strand, counting down.
TATAACTTTAACTATCATTTACAAATTAGAGCCTTTATTTGCCTGAATGTTCTTTAAAAAAAATGGAAAGAAGATTATTCAAGCTGTATAGTTCAGGATGAGCCACAGTCCACTTTATTCAACTTTGACCTCTAGTAGCTGTAGCAATAAAGACCCGGAGACGTGAAGCAGTCCAGATGACATCAATATATTGTTTATTTTATATTGTTATTTTTCTTTTTATAAGGTGACATTTTGCCTCATTAGGAGGAGGCAGGTTGGGTGGATGATAGTTAACTGGCAGAAAGTTGACTCAGCTGCATGAGACCACTGTTCGCTTCCCATTTCCAACTGCGAGTGTCATGTTTCCAACCATGACTTAATAAAACAAAATAAAACAGTGTTTATTGTTGCCATGACGATGAAGGTTGCATAACTTAAAGGAAGAAGAAACCACAGTTCATGTGGCGATTAAACCGAGTTTTGTGTCAACATTATTATTGTTTTGATTTGTTTTGATTTGCAGTGATTTGCTTTGGAAAGCGACATATTACGCTCTTATGGGTCATGTGTCACTTCCCTGAGTTATAATTATGGCAGCAGCTGGTTTAATGAAAACCTCTATATAATATAAATTGTTCTGGATTGCAGGTACAATCCACCTATGTGTTTGTTTAATAATGAGGATGTGTTAGAGATATGAGTTTGGTTTATTTAACCTGACTGCGTTGATTAAATGAGGCCTTTATAGTTGGAATAATTCTGATTTCAGTGGATTTCATGTCTGTCACCTTTAAGAAAAAAGCAGCAGGTAGTATTTTTTCTTATTTCTATGCTGTGATCCCAGTGTTTGTAGCCCGCCACTGTGTTTCTGTTTTATTTATTTAAAACACACGTATGTCAGGAGAAAGAGCTAAAGCAAAGCCCTTTAAGCTTTTTGTGTTTGAAGGACCCTTTTACCTGAATCCAGTGAAAAGCATTATTATTATTTTTAACTTTTATATCTGTAATCCTTCTGCCCTGTGTAGGAGGGACTTTTACTCTCTTTCGGTTTTTAAAAAAAGCTCCAAATGTGCTTGAGAAAGGTGAGGTCTTTATGTCATACAGCTCTCATAAATGCAAGGCTGTACAACACAAGTGAGGATATGAAAATGTTTGGGCACCTCTCCGAGGAAGCATAATAATTGACTTTATCTTCACAGGAAATCATCAAAGTGGCATGCCATTCATTTTCTAATCAAAGCTGAGCTGTGCAAAAATCTGGACAACCATGTCATTTTACCGATTTGAATACCTATAACTACATATTGGAATACACAATTGGTCAGACGAGCTGATTAAGCATTAAACTCCACACACAGGTGTATCCAATCATGAGAAAAGGTATCTTGGGTAGCCAATTTCAAGGTGTTCAAAACATGGGGGCTTCAACTCTTGAATGACCTGAAAACAAAGATTTCTGAGTATTATGATTTAGGGGAAGGCTACCAAAAAAAAAAACAAAAAAAAAACAACAAAACAAAAACACTGCGCAAAATCTTCTCAGGCATTCATGCAGAGCAACAAATACAATGTTCATCCCCAGACTTGAATATCATAGTACGGTAAATATGTGTGGGATGATTTGAAACGGGCTGTCCATGCTCTAAAACCATCGAACCTGACTGAACTAGAGATGTTTTGTAAGGAAGAATGGTCCAAAATGCCTTCATCTAGAATCCAGACACTTATTACAAGCTGTAGGAAACATGTTCTTGACTAAATATTGATGGGGTTTTTTCTGTTGGGGTGCCCAAATTCATGCACGTGCAAACACTCAATGATTTCTAAATGAAAATGATATAAATTGTCAGAGGTGCCCAAACTTTTTTCATACAACTGTAAGTCTAGCTGAAGATGTGTATTCTTTATCCTCGAATTGAGTCTCTGTAACTCTTGTATCTGTTTCTTTTTCTCCTTTCTTCAATCCTTCCTTTTTTTCTGGTGCCCTCTGCAGCCTCTGCAGTAGTGAGATCTGCCATGTGGGGGTTGTTAGGGCAAGAGAGGAGTGGTTTGATTAGGGCTCTGGGCAAGGTTGTTTTAATGAGGCGAGGGAGGGGTGAAGTACTCGTGCGTATGTGTGTTTGAATACATACTGTAACAATGCCTCAACATGCCAGAAGCCAAGGTCTTTGTGTGTGATAACTGTCTTTGTGTGTGACAGTGTCTGTGTGTGCGGCCCCTTTTCAACATGAAAGCCACCGAGACATAGAGGGATAGGCGGATAAAGGGGATCAGAGGATAGGACTGGAAAAGACTGATAAAGGCGCATGCCACCATTTCTTTAATGAACAGCTTGACCCTATCAGCAGAGGTCAACAGTAGCTTTTCAAATCCCCTTCTTCTCCTCACTGCCAGTGTTACCTGCCACGTTATCTTCTCTGTCTATCAGTGTCCAAGATCCCACAGACTTCACTTAGCCAAAGCCCAATCTGGCAACCTGTGGCTCATAGCCCTCTGACACCTGCTCTAATCTGGCAACCTGGATTATGTTAAATCTTCAAAGAGAGGGAGGGTCACATGTGATCACCTGAATCCACACACACACTTGTACGAGCGAGCGGTTACACATGCTTTCTCTGCTAACATAGTGTAGGTATTTTGATTCCTCGTTACTTAGCGCCCTTAATCATCATCATTTAGCCACTGCGTTTGTTCATACAGCACCTCCTACTAGTCTGTGCAGGGTTGCTTTTGTTTGGTTAGAACAGTTATTAAGACAACAGCCTCGCCTCACTTTATACTCCCAGCAGAGGAAATGCATTCATTAAAAAAATTTAAGAAATCTCACGCACAGCAGTATGTGGATGCTGATCAAACTTAGGCAATGCAAATAAATGAAAACATGAAGAAAGGGCATGCAGCGCTTCAGACTTCTTGTTATTTATTTGAACCTGCTCTAATCAAAGCTTTCACATTAACAGTGAGTCACTTGTGAAATGTGTCTTTTGTAGTGACAAACCCACAGATGATTATCACCTGACTGCAGTTCCTCTCTACGTCTCTAGCAGCAGCGGGAGGCTATTTGCAGTGAAACAGCTCATATAAACACGCTGTATGTTACCTTACCAGCGATAACTGGCAGACAGACAAATTTAGAGGCAAGCTGGTGAATATAGCGAAGCATTTAGCAGCTGAAGACAAAGACATTTCCTTCAGGAGTAGGTGGAGATACCAAAACGGAGATAAAAAAGAGAGCAAATATTAGATTTACATTGGCCCGGTGGACGGAAACACACGTCTAACTGAATGCTATATTGGGCCATGTCTCCTGGGTATGTAGCTAGGCCTCGCCACAACAACTACATACGGTAATAATACAGAACCCACATACATTAATGTATAGTTAAATACAACTTCAAAAATAGATCAAATACACATGTAATTCAGTGGCTCTATAACTATTTTCTACTCATTTATACAGTATTTACACACACAGTCACTGTATCTCTCTTAAATTGTTGTGGTCAACTTGCAGGCAATTAACAATGTACTATACACGCAGTAGACATGAAGACGTTATGATTCAGTAGAAGTAGTGTTTCTGCTCAGCTCATAAATGCTCTGTTTTGGTTCTCCAACTCATTAGAGAAATGTCTGCATTGGCATCAGATATAATTACATTTTCTGGATACTTGGCTGAAAGTATACAGTGCATTTATCAGAACGTATTTGCTGGATTAGCTGGCAACAGGGGAACAGGGGTTGAGTGTCAGTGATGCATACTGTACAGTTAATATTCAGACCATAAAACCCAAAAAAAAAAAAAAGATTAGCTAAAAAGAGGATAAAAAGCACATAAAGCTGCAGGGCCGTCTTACACATAGTCATTTGATTTGATGCAGGTTCAACAGTTGATGTTATTAGTACTATAATCTTGATGTCAGTTTTTCCATGCATTAAATTTGTCTTTAATAGAACTGAGTCGTTTCAAATTGTAGCACATTTTACTGCCCCTTAGTTGTTGCTTATTTCTAGTGGTAGTGACATCCTTGTCTCCTGCAGAATGTACTTCATTTTTAAAGATGTCTGTACAACCTTTATTGTTTCTAACCGTATACATATATATATATCAGCTCCATGGCCAGAAAGGAGAGAACATCTCTAATCTCGACCACAGTGGTAGAGGTGCAGATCTGGGTGAAAGCTTGTCAGGAGCAGTGACAGTCAGAGGACTCTCCTCTGAAGTGACAGTGCAACATTTCTGCCTTGAACAGGCTGTGTAAAAGGGGCTTATGTGAGATCTCTGTTTCTGTCTCTGTTGGGGGTTTGGGTCAAGCAAAAGCATCTTCATTTGCTCAGTAACTCAGTAACATACAATACACAGTATTGATGCAAACATCTACTTAAGACATTTTTAGAATCCAGCAGTGAGAGAACTCAGAGCACCTTTCGTCCTTTTATATTATTTTCCATCTCACCACTGTTTTTCAGAAGTGCTAATGCGACGTCTCACACAGCAAGTAGCAGGTAATGCAGATCCATTTGTAACACTCCATTACTGAACATTTGTGTAACGAAGAGCGGCGTCTGCTGACATGAAGCTGATGAATTCAGAAATGTTACACTTTCCATGTCGTGAGCGAGTGAATCGGCATCAGATTCAGCACCATGATGGCACCACCAACCACTATTCATTCTCACACATTTAGCCAGTTGGTTAGACAGCAACAATTAGAATTGAGCTTCCAAATATTTTACCTTTTTTATTTCATTTTTTTTTTCGTTTTTCCTACAATGCAATTTGACCACCTGCAGTCCGGTTGGAGCATGGATGTATAATCATACCTTGATATGGCAACAATAATATTCAGTTTATACTCAACAGCACAGTCTTTTTACACTGTATTTGAGAGACTTGTCTTCACAAAAGAATTACAGTCATTTGTTGAAACACTCCAAATGATGGTTTTCTGATGAGCAACCTCCTGCAGCCGTGAAGAATAATTACTATACTCTAGGGGTGTGACGAGATATCGTGTGACGATTTGTTGTCCAACAAGCAGCCGGAAAACACATGCATAACTATTTGCGACGCCCCCGCCACTTTTAAATTGTGATCCAACAAGCAGCCGAATGACGTTGGAAAACAAAAAAACAAAGTTAAATAAAAGTCTGTTGTCCAGGCATTCATATTTGTAATTTAGTTTTCTTAAAATCTCGTGTCTCGTCTCGTCTCGTGAACTGAGTGTCTCGTCACACCCCTACTATACTCTCAAAGTAGCAAATATCTAATTAGTATGACATTGCTTTACTATTGCAAATGATCTTAAGGAGTAGTTTATGGATGGGTCAGCAGAATGTGTGACTTTTGTGCAATCATGGTTGATGTCCTGTCTCTTACCAATAGTCAACACCAACCTCCTCTCACATGAGTTAAGTAGTTTTTGTTGTCCAAACTTAACCAAACATCAACCATATGGCAGACAAGGACTACAGTATTTTGTCATTTTGGTCTTGTAGTATTTGAGATCCTGCTACCTTGCAACCTTGTGTGTGAATATAAGTCTGTCATTATGAGAGAAAAATTAAATATTACTCATTTCAGCAAATGTCTGGCAGCTTTAGCCATAATTTTGTCTCCTGAGACCAAAGGGGTTATTATTTTTTTGGCATACACAGAAGAAAATATGATTAAAACTGTCAGTATTAAAAATAAAGTATACATCAATGATTAAGTCAAAATCATGCAGCATGCGCATGTATGTAAATGCATCAGTAAAATATTTTTTTGTGAGATTCCACAAATGTGTTATATGTAAAAATGTCTTTGTTGTCATCAAACAAGAACCTCTGAAGTATAACGTGTTTGATACTGGACTGTGCCATGAACAGGATTCTGGTTTTAGGTGTGATTCTGTCATTCATTTATTTTCTTCATTTTTGATTCTGCAGTTACATCCAAGCTTCTATTTGGATAAATTCAGATGCTGTCATTTAATCTCTCCTCTTTTCAGGCTTCCTTGGCAGCAGCTCTTTATCAGTTGTTGACTGTCTCTGAGTCTCTCAGTGCCCAGATGATAAACTCTCACACAAACACTCTATCTCTCTCTCTCACACACACACACATACACACACACACAAGGAGACGAAAGAGTTTTTGCATTAGTGGATGCATAAGTACTGCTATAGAAATGTGCTGAGGAAAAACATTTCACTCTCTTTAGGGAAAATGTGTGTTCCTTTAAGTGGATTAATGTGTATTTCTCATTGACTCAGACCTTCCATTACGTTCATCTCAGGAATAATGAATCTGCATATTCGTGTGTGTGCTTCTGCAGACATGTTTATCAGTGCATTACCCTTTGGTTTGCTTCAGAAGTGAACCACTGGTGACTCAAGGCCAAATTCTGACTGCTTGTTTCAGCAAATGTCAAAAAATTACACACACACACACATATATATATAGTGTAAAAGTGTTGGCAAACATTCTGCTAAATTCATTTGTTCTTTTATTGTTAACTGCAACAGCTTACCCACTACATGCATACATATGAAGCACACAACATGGACACACGCGTACACACAGACAGAGATTTCAAGGTCCTGTATTTAACCTGCCCTTCCTGCAGAAACCATTCACACAAAACTTTGTGACTCGTGTTATTGCCACGTCAAGCTGTTTACACAAGATAAAATGCACTAGCTGTGTGAGTCAACTAGTCGCATCAATAGATGGAGCTTATCTTAATTAGACCAGCATCTGACATCCTCTAAACATTGTATAATTTCGCATGATGTATATAGAGGACATTGTAAGATTGTACTACTACTAATAATAATAATAATAGTAATATTGATCATAAATTAACTTTGTGAAATGTGAAAAGCAGCAATGTAACATGAAGATCTGTCCCTCGTGTGTATGCAGTCTCAGTGTCAAAGCAGGAAAAGCACAGGCGTGACTAATAACATTAAGGATGGCTCCATCCTATTAATCGTCCTAGTAAGCCATGTCAGTGAGTGACGCCGTACAATACCAGTGCCCTGGAGATGGATCACCTAAATGGGATGTAGCCTTTATTATGTTATTAATTCCACCTGTGCTTTTTTTGTGCTTCAACATCTAAAAATACTTGAATCCTGCTGCAGTTTTTATAACAGGAAGGTTAACTTTAGCACTATAGTATTTAAGCTAAACTACTATTAAAGACGTCTGCTAACTGTGAACTGTTCTGGAGGTGTCCATACGATATGTAGTCTATATATACAATGTGCAGTATAGATGTATGCTATAATTATTTGGTAACCATAGTAACACATTTACATTATTGTTCTAATAAATGAAATTTGGCACTTATGTAAGTCCATTAAAAAGTTTGTGATCTTTCCTGTAATGTTGCTGTTAGTCAGGTCAATTTCATAACAAGCGGTCTATTTGAGGTCTAATAATAAATCTAGTGCTAGTGCTCTTTATGGCACCAGCCAATGTAAATACACACATAAGGAGTATTAAAGTGCTCCATAACCTGCTGTCAATCACCACATGATGATTCAAGAAAATGTTGAGAGAGGTAAAGGGAAATCTTTACGGCTGCTGTTTGGCAAAAGTTACAGTACATAGTCTCATTTGAAAACATTGTCTCTCAAACATTTCGTGACAATAATAATACTAATATAATAATAATTTATACATGAGTGCAGATCAGAACAACCTTTTAGTTCAGCACCCGTGTACAGCGGTCGTAGTTGCTTCAACAACCCATAAAAAAACTAAAATTGTTGCACATTTAAGGAAGCTCCATTTACCTCTGTCCATCAATCTGCGTGTTTTCCAGGTGTCAGTGGTACATCAAGGCCAAGATGACCTCCGAGGATAAAAGAAGGACCAGTTATCAGAATGGACACGGTACGTTGATCAGCCTTCTTCTGTCTCTTCTCTGTTGTTTTGAATATTTATCTTACTGTGACCCTGATTTTGCTTTTTAAGAAAACACATTGCTTAAAGCTTGAATAGAGAAGAACTCATTTCCATATTTATGGTGATTATGATGATGAGAGAAGTTCAATTTTAATCAAATTTGAAATCTGTTTTGGCACATTTCATAATGTTAAGTGTTGACTTCATTACTTTTGCCAGAATTCCCAAACATTTGGTGAGAAAGTGCTCGTTTTTTTTTTTTTTCTGAGGTCTTTGCCAATAAGCAAAGCATTAAGAAGAGAGAGATTCTCTCTGCAGTTTGCAGCTTGCAGAGTCGAGCCACCTGCTCTTCTCTTTGCATTCAACATGCACAATGTACTTCTGTATGGATCATTTCCCATGTGTTCCTGTACGTTTCCATATATGAATTTTCCACAGGAAAGACGGAACCCACCGCATTGCTAAAAATCATAGCAAGAATCATATCCAATGTAATATTTATACTGAGTGAAGCAGTAGTTTTAAGAATTAAGATGCCAGACAAATACACAGAAAACAAAAACATCTTTGAAGCCTGAACCGCCATGCTCCTTTCTTTTCTTTCCACCTTTTCTAGCCTCACACTCACCTCCTCTCAGGTTTCATTTGATGTTTTTTTTTTTCTTCTTCTTCTTCTTTTTTATTAATCTGGTTACATAGCCACATTTCCTAGCTGTCTGCTTCTTTAGTCCTGAACCTATCTGTCTCTTCTGCTGTCATTTAATACTCAACTTTTCATCCCTGACAGGGAAAAAACACAAATTGAAATGAGAGCTGAAAAAGTAAAAATAGGAAGATGTTTGAAAGTGAGCAGAAAGACAAAGACTGGGTAAAAAATTACAAGCAGGTGGAAATGAAGCTGTTTTAGGAGGACTGTTGGATCGAGGCTAGAGGAGCAGAAACAGATACTGTAGCAAAACAGGAGAAAATAAATATATTAAATTAGCAAGTGTGTGTTCAGTCAGTTAAAGTATTTGTTTTGTCTCAGTTCTCAGCATTGAATGTGGTGTTGAGCAGAAGCTTTGAGAGGAGGACAGATGTTTGGGGGGTTTTGCTGGTGTCGGTTCATGCATCAGAGACAACCGATTGCTGCTGTTGTGATAGAGTATTGACACTTCAGCAGGGTGGATGCTCGCTTTAAGTAAAAGCTGAAGCCTTGCCCTGGTTAAAAGACAATGAACCAAGCTATTGGGGCGTGTGTGTGTGTGTTTTTTTGCATCTGAGTGTGTAAACACCGATGTGTTAATTCTCGCTCTTTGTTAGAGAGAAGATATTGAACATCAGAGAGAATAACTCGTCTAATTGCCTGCCATCTCATAATCGGTAATATGGCAATATGAAAAAAAAAATACATTAAATGAGTATGTTTGTATCTGGTGTGTTATCTGATTGTGTTTCCATATCCTTCTTTTGTGGGGCAGGGAGGGCTTGTTTTGACTTTATTAGACAGCCAAGTGGTTCCCAACCTTTCACAACGTACCCCTACAGCCTGATCAGATGATCTCAACTACATTATGCTCCGGATGTGCTCGTATAAATATATCTCAAACTTGAAGTTATTTAACACAATTGTTACTTTTTTTTTTCTTCAAATTTCTTTACTGCATTGCTAGCTTTCACACTCTTAATCACAACAGGAGGATGTTTAGGTGTTACGAGTTATTTCTGGTTGGTGCGAGGTTGCCTCATTATGATGATGTGTTGAGTTATTGTAGCTGGAAGTTTCTTTGCTATTTTGATAATAAATATACTGAAGATCTGTGTGGGGATCTTTCCAGATCAGAGGAGGTACGCCACTGTTTGTGGTGTGTACAAAAATGTATGTATCATTACCTCTCTGTCTCCACAGTCCCGTTCCCTGGGATAAAGACCTATGTGGACCCTGATACATATGAAGACCCCACACAGGCCATTCATGAGTTCACCAAGGAGATCGACCCATCCCGCATCCGCATTGAGAGGGTCATCGGTGCAGGTATGCACACACACACACAGTTACTGTTCACACAGGTTCATAATTATCCACTAGTATCTCACTGAATGTGCACCTATGGGCGGTGGATGATCATTTCATGTTGGTTTGGTAACAATAGCTTTAAATGGGGCACAGGAGATGATCTATTTTTCCCTTCCGTACATAAAATTGTAGTGAACACCTTTTTTTCTATTTCTCAGTGCTTCACTGTCATTTTCTGTCCTCACACTGTAGGAACATTAAAGCTTTAACAGGTTTAGAGAACAAAAGAAAGTGTAAGAATAGATCCAACGTTTTTTTTTGTTAGAAGGTGAAAGAGAGAATTTTATGAAGTTGGAAGTTATCAGGGGCAATACTGCTGGAGAGTTTAGATGTGAAATGCAACACTGCCCCCAGGTGGCTCACTATGGCGCCAACTGAAGGTGTTGAGAGTGCTGATAGACTCATTACTGTGTTTGTGTGTGTGTGCTCCAGGAGAGTTTGGCGAGGTGTGCAGCGGTCGCCTGAGAACACCAGGAAAAAAGGAGATCGCTGTGGCAATAAAGACGCTGAAAGGCGGCTACGTGGAGCATCAGAGGCGGGACTTTTTGCGCGAGGCATCAATCATGGGCCAATTTGACCACCCCAACATCATCAGGCTGGAGGGCGTGGTCACAAAAAGTAAGAAGGATTGTGTGATCTCAGTTGACTCTAATTATGGAGATGCCAACATGATGAGATGTGGATATCTATACTGACCCAAACGCTGCACTCACATTAAGCAGGAAGCATTAAGAGCTTTTGTAGTTGCTGTCTCTTTACCCATCACACAGTCTGATGGATACATTTATGCTTTTGGTTGTTTGAACAGTAAATTGTTCATTAAACACTTTTCATGTATATGCAATAACTACTCACTGTATTTTTTCTTGGCATAGACAAAGTTTGACTTTGTTCTGTTCATTCTTGGCATCTTTATACAATATCCTATACATTGTGTGTGAGTGTGCGTGCACGTTTGTGTTTAGATTTTGTGTCAGTGCATACAACCATAGGCTATGTTTGTGCAGGAATCTGCTTTATCCATCCAAGGTATGTGTGTGTGTGTCTGTGTATGTATGCTTGTGTGAGCGTGGACTTGTTAAGGAGCTCTGTTTTATGGGGCTCACCCAGCGCAACATATGGTTGTTTTTACAGGGGGTGCATAAACTGAGACATTGCTGTGAATATAAATGTGTCCCCTGAAGACAGTCAGCCCCTCCCTGCATATAGATAGAGGACACTGCTGCGCTCTGACCCTGCTGACAAGACTCATCCCAATGCTGCCATTATTGTATGAAATCTGCCGGTTGCCGATATTCTGCACGTAGATTTACTCACAGTTTGTATATAGTCTACCATGAAAAGCTTTTGAAGCTACTATAGAAACTAAAGTACTACTCCCACACAACGCTGAGATGATTTCTCCTGTGAGATATTTGATGGTAAAAGGAAAGAAAACTTTTTGAGTCGCTGTGTCGATAAAGGACTTTTCATCACATCAGAGGTCAACAACGCTGACTGGTTGCTGTGCTGAATAGACATTCAAAGATCTGTTATTTCTGAATAGCTGTTGATATCAAGCACCACCACCTGACCCTTCTGTGGATTTCTTTATATTTTCTTTGGTCTTTAAATCAATTTTATATTATATGGGAGGAAAATCTCTTAATTTTTCTAACTTTTATCATTTTCTTGAGTGGTTGTTCAGAAGAACTATATTTTACCATTCATAATAGTGTGTGTATGTATATATATGTATATAAAAGAATAGAAACACGACATATTTAGTAAAAACATAAGAAGAAATAATCATTTTTACCAGCTTTTTTTTGTCATGTGGTTTTATAATTAGACATATTAGACATTAAAGCAGACCATATCAAAAGGCCGCATATCCATCAGTGTATACACACACACACAATACACACAAAACCACACAATCAAAACCAGAAGCCATTTGTGCTTGGCAGTGGAGCTTCATATACAGAGAAACATTAATTTAGAGCATCTTTTTTCTGTCTGTCTTTCTCTCACTCCTTCCATCTTTTCCGTTCCCTCCATCTGTTGTTGTTCTTCAGAGACTAATTATGGAGAGTATTGTGCTGTGACTGACTGCTATACCTGCACTGAAATAACAGGTGACATAGACTCTGGTAAACAGGTGTGTTTGTTTTTGTTCGTTGTAGGACTGCACTGCGTATTGTTTCCAGACCATGCTAATTAGCTCCGGAAAGCCAAGCTTGATCAAATAATTTCTAATCTATCCCTGCAGGATTTGTATGAGGACAAAGAAAATCTGCAAATTTAAGGATATTATGCTAAGATTTTGATGAAGGTGTGTTTTCACCTGCAGCTGTCTTTTGCATTAGTTGTGAACTCCAGAAGAGGAGTCATTGGTCGAACAAATGAGACAATCCCAACATAAATTTCTAGTTTAATTTGTTCACTCAGCTGAAAACACATGCTGTAATATGACAGAAGCCTCTCTGGGGGTCAGTCAGCCTCACCTGCTGTTTTCTGTCTCTCTAATTAGATGTTGCAGTCCCTTAATCAATCACTAACAGTGTGGTTCTTAATAAGAACCAGTCTGTCTGTTACATCAATTATCAAGAATTACATTTGTGATTCAGTGAAGCAATGGTGACAGACGCCATTTAGGTACAGTTAGTCGTACATGACACAAGCTGTAAAGTAGCTCCTTGTGTCTGATTTGCCTTTTAATTTCTTTAAAGAAGGCAGCGATGTTGAGCATCTGTACTTGTTATTTAATTGTGGAAACAAACAGAAAATCTTCTATCATGTTCATATATGAAAAAAAAAAAAAGACGTCTTAAAAAGGTTTGCTTTACCACCGTAAGACATTTATTTCTCTTTCCAGCAGTTCAGAATGGTTTACAGCTCACCATCACACAGGCCCTGACAACTGTCTCCCAGCTGTAAACCAGTCAATCTGTAACACCATAGGGATCCTCTGTGGGGAAATAATAACATTTGGGGGGAGAGGAAATGTGCTTGCGCCTGTTATCTAACTGATGTTATACACGGACTGAATAGTGAGCAGGTACGGTTGGGCAGGTTGAGATGGAAAAGTTTCATGAATTGAGTGACTTAACTTTATTCATCAATCAACTGCTGATGGGTGTGTTGTGTGTGTTTCCCCTAAACCTCTCTCCCTTTCTCTGTCTCAGTCTAGCAGTGGAACACACACACACACACACACACTAGGAGGGAGGGATTGTTATTGCCTTTTCCCCTCCTGGAGGTGTTGAGCCCAGATATATATATTTTTTACTGTTCAGTTTTGTCAGCCAGTGTTTACGAGAGCCTAATACGTCCCCTACACGACTCTGGATATTCTTGTGTTTAAGGAGCTTTTAGTAGTTCCTTAGCTGATAGTTTGATGACCTACTGTACATGCATGCTGACTAGACATTTCCCCACATTAACCTTTGATATTTAGTCTGTCTGCAGAGGCAAATTTAGATGAAAATGACATGCTGTAAATGTTAAACAGAAGCCATCTTGAGATTTTAGCATTTTGCATGTAAATTGTCAGAAGTGTGTGTGTGTGTGCGTGCTAACCTTTTGGTTAAAATATTCCGATTCATTTCTAAAAACCGACCGGGTTTTGTTTCTGCGCATGTTCCTGCTTGGTCACAAATACTCAATTGATCTCCCAATTGATTAGACATTGATTAGAAAAGATCAGACACTGGTTGTGGCGTACCAAGTAATAAAGAGTGTGTGTTGTGTTTGCGTGTTTGCAGGCAGGCCTGTCATGATTGTGGTGGAATACATGGAAAATGGATCCCTGGACTCATTTCTGAGGGTGAGTGTTGCGTGATCAGAGAACTCAAGTGAGAGTATCTCTGTTTCTGACCTCAAGTAGTATTTTTTTACGTGGGGGAAAAAAACACAAAAAAGAAACAAAAGCTTAACATAACACAACATGTCTTTGTGTTAGTCTGTAAACCAAGACTACCCTTGTGTGCCTTTGTTAATCAGATCATTTTAAAGCCTTGCAGGTAGTTCAACTTTGTCTGTGTTTTGACTCCAAAGAAGCTAAAATAGTGACTATACTTACTGCAGCAAAGTCCTGTCAATAAACTGCAATCTTAGATCTGGAAAAACGAATTTCTCTCCTGTCCAAAAACCACTGAAGTAGTTCACTGTGATATCTGTTGCTCAATACATACCATTATGTTTTTGTCAGTGTCATCCCTTTGTTCTATTATTTTTGCTATCCATCTTTATGGATCCTCTTTTTCCTCTCTCGTTGTGTGTGCTGTCTCTGCTTTGTTTTGCTTTGTTGCCATCGCTCCTTCTCTGTCAGCTAATTTTTTCTCTGTATCCTGCTCTCCCTGTCAGCAACACGACGGCCACTTCACTGTCATCCAGTTGGTCGGCATGCTGCGCGGCATCGCCTCAGGCATGAAGTATCTGTCAGACATGGGCTACGTTCACAGAGACCTGGCAGCTCGAAACATCCTGGTCAACAGCAACCTGGTGTGCAAAGTGTCAGACTTTGGCTTGTCCCGAGTCCTGGAGGATGACCCGGAAGCTGCTTACACCACAACGGTACACCTGAACCCCTACAACTAAAACCTTTAGACCTTTAAAGTTGAATTGCTCAAGTACAACAACTACTACAGACTGTCAGCTCGATACGTCAGCAAAATACATCACTCGATTACACTGTCCAGATTTTCTTCGTTTCCACCTTCTCTCATTCAGTAAAAGTCAGGTTGCTTCAGATAGCTAAAGTTGAACAACTCTTATCCTGAAGAGACACTGTTCTGCAAATCCGTCTGAGCCCACAGTGACCTTCATTTCCTGGTTTGTATTGAGGTTATTTTGTGGAGAAATTGCTGTGGTTATAGTTCCAAGTTTAGCTTTTTTGCTCCACAAGCGTCTGGTTAAAATCCACTGGAGAGGAGAGGAGACATAAGGTGAAGTTAGATCAGGTACAAACAATCCTGAAATGTTGGTTGGTTTAAGGATTCAGAATTTAAGGATTCAGAATTGCAAAGTCCTTTTATTTCAAGCAGTATTTTTGAAAGTGATACATGTTCTGTGTTTTAAAATGACTCAGGTTATATTTTAAATATGGTTAAAGTTAATGTTTGCAGGGTTGAGGCTACTGAGATATTGCTGTACACGATAAACATTTTTATACACAGTGAATGTCACTGAGAAAGGTTTTTCAGTTTGCAGGATGTATTCAGTGTGCTGATACTCTGTGTGTGTGTAAGTGTGTTATTTATATTTTGTGTGTGTGAACAGGGTGGCAAGATCCCCATCCGATGGACGGCTCCAGAGGCCATCTCTTACAGGAAGTTTTCCTCGGCCAGCGACGGGTGGAGTTATGGCATCGTCATGTGGGAAGTGATGTCATATGGGGAGCGGCCTTATTGGGAGATGTCCAATCAGGATGTGAGTACTGTAGTGTAGTAAGGAAAATACAGTAGATATAAAATTATACACTATACTTTGTGCTGAAAGCTGCTGGATATTCAAAACAGTTTTAGTGAGATTTAAACAAAAGAAACCCACACACAAAAGTAGATTCTTGGTGGCTATTTCAGAAGAAAATGGTGTAGAGTTACAGTATCATAGGTCCCTGACAGGTAACTTACAAGTGAAAATACACTTGTTAATATATATATATAATGTTAATATGTTAATATATAAATTAGTAAATTCCTCCAGAAAGAACCCCACCAAACTCTGATATTTCTAACAGGCCACTAACCAAAGTAAATGTACCGGCATTAACTGATTTTAGCTACTTGGAGGCAGCAGAAGACAAACAGTAAACACATTACTGACATATTGCACCTTTAAAGTTGATATTGCAAACTTACGAGTGTTATTCTACTTATTCTTATGCTCACCACCAACTCCTGAGGAAAATATACGGTTCTTAAGCTAGTAAATGCTCACATTTCATCAGTAGGAATTCGCATAACAGTTGCTCGCTGTGGCTGGAAATAAGGCCGATGAGAGCGACAGTGAAGATGTGGACTGGAAAATCAAAACAATGAGATATAACTGAAAAACTCCATTGATGAGAACCAGAGAACCTGTGATAATTATCTGTGTGTGTTCCTTAGTGTTTAAACTAACAAAGCAAAGTTATGAGTTTATTTTCAAATTTCTGAATGAGCTGTTTACTTTAAGTGAAATGCTTAAAAGGACTCAGTACACAACACAAACAATCACTGAGCCTCTTAACTCGACACTACAACACGCTTCAGTATTGACTTCTGCATTTATATTACATTAAATCTTTAACCCTGACATCAAAAAACAACCTCAGAGATAGAGATATAGACATAGAGAGAGGGGAGGAACAGAAATGCTGGTGAGATTCACCAAAAAGGATGAAAATGATGAGTGAGAGGGAAAGAAAAAGAGCAGTAAAAGGTCAGAGGTTCACAGGGCTTTGATCCAGTAGAGGGGGGAGGGGCGAGAGGGGGTTAAAGCTGTGGATTCAGTATGGCTGAGCAACCTGCTGATCCCTGGGCTGTGGTCAGGGATTGGAAGGGGCAGGGAGGAAGCAGATCCATCCCTCTCTCCGCTGAGTGTGAAAGCTGCACGGTAATCCCTTCAACCCCTTACACACCCACATACACACACACACACACTCGCATGCACCCCCACACACACACACACATTCACTGAGGTCCCAGGGTTTGGGGAGGATTTGTGTTGTTTGGGAATTGCTTAGAAGTGCTTTCCAAGGCAAAAGGCCGGCCAAGCTGCAGTCTGCTGCAGCCTCAACCAGCCTAAAACTACCTCATCCTGGTCAGCCACTTACCACAGCTCCCTACAAAAACATGCTTCTGCTTTTTCCACAGATATGATACAAAGATCTTCTTTATGGAGACTAATACATACCATCAGCTCAGGATTGCATGTTGGGGAATTCACTGATACATACTGATCATCTTCAAACTGATAACTGTAAAATAGTAAATCAAACATCCAAGGAGGAGGTTATATAATAACAATAGAAGCTTACAAAAAAACAAGATAATGTTTCCTCTTTTTCTTCTTTATTATTTGTTCTCCTCATCAATTATTTCTCCGTTTCACAGCGTAACATTAAATTAGTAATCCATCTCTTTGCTGCAGGCTTGTTAGATTTTTATGTATCCTCAATATTCCCAAGGTGTCATTGTCATTATATTGTATTAACACCACCGTACAGACTGAGTCTGAATACAACCGTGCAAAACCAAAGTGGAAGTAGATCTCTCCTACTTAGCAGATATATGTGAAATAGAAGCAATAAACATTAAATTATAGTATAAAGTATGCAATTAATTGTTGTAATTTGGTTTAGTTTTTCAAGATGCTTTGTGCTATAATTTAACATTCATTTTTTGGGACAACTTTTTAGAAAACATCATAACACTGAGAATCTTTACAGCATTTCTAAAGTAGGTCCAAATCGCAGCCCTAGAAAGCTTTGTGTGAGTGCAGCCTGATACTCTTTACGCTTTACAAAATCTATATAATGCCAAATAATGTTAGGCTATTATTCAGTGGTTTTATTGTGTTTGTCTAGTCTGCACATCTCATCTTGGTCTGTAAGATTACAGGGAAGCAGCACTTTGGCAGTGTAACAAATGATTTGTTTGTAGTTTGTGCTTCTGTGTAAAATGGTATAAATAAAGTTGCTGAAAGGGTTTCGAAACACGAGTAAATTAATTATGATGCACAACACAGACCTCTAAGCAAATAAGTACCAAGCAAATGAAATTCTCTTCAGGTGATTCTGTCCATCGAGGAAGGCTACCGGCTACCTGCGCCGATGGGCTGCCCCGTCGCCCTGCATCAACTGATGCTGCACTGCTGGCAGAAGGAAAGGAGTCATAGGCCCAAATTCGCAGACGTTGTCTCCTTCTTGGATAAACTGATCCGCAACCCCAGCAGCCTGCTGCCACTGGTGGAGGACATTCAGAGGTGCAGTATTCAGGAGTTGCTTATATGATTTAATGCATGCAATGTAGTAGATGCACTGGAGGTTAATGTAAAGCTGAAATGACCATTTGTCATGACTCTCGGGATAAGTCAAAGTTAAACTGAGAGCACTCTTAACTCATAGTAGGACATGAGATTTATTTGAGTTACATTAAACATTAAAACATAATAAGACTGCTCTTTAGCTTTCCTAAAAAAACAAGAAAAGTTAAGAAAGATGATAAAAGATTTTTACTATGCCTTAAAGCAGGACCAAATATGCATCGGTTTGAGAACTTTAGATCAGTTATGCCAGTTTTCCAACTCTTGAGATGCTTCGGAAATACTGGCAGGATCTGACATTAACTGGCTTTCTGATTGCATCAGTCTACCAGAGTCTCCGGGGGAGGAAATCGACTACCCAGTGTTCATCTCCATTGGCGACTGGCTGGACTCCATCAAGATGAGTCAGTACAAGAGCAACTTCATGGCAGCAGGCTACAACACATTGGATTCTGTGGCGAGGATGAGTATTGAGTGAGTAGAGGAGCCAAAACATAATCATAATAAAATGGCATTAAACCAAACAGAACCTCTTTTTCTTTTTTTCTTTTTTTATTTGTGGTGATGATTAAAATGAACTCCACAGATTTTATAGAGAAGTAAAATGCTCTTCAGCCTCTGAATGTGGGTGTTTATCGGGCAGGGAGGGCCTGAAAATGATCAACTTTATGGAACTGTGCCACTAAATTGCTAATTACTACAATCATTAAAGGGGACATATTATGCTTTTATTTCTGTTATTTATATGCTGTTATGATGTGGGATGTCTATGTTAAACATCAATGTACATAAACAAAGGGTAACGTATGTAGAAATGCTTCCTGCAAGGCTTCATCCTGCCCTGAAGGCTTTGTTAGTGACACTTCTTTCTACCTTTTTTTCTACCGCTAGCTGACGTCAGCTCGTCCAATCAGAGTCGGGCTTAAACATGTCCGGATATATTTGAGAAGTTGATATTTTGAGCAAAGAATGAGGATAAAAGTAATAAAATCCTACTACTATCGTTTTTTTTGTGGTTTTTCTTTATGTAGCCTCAGACGTCTTCTGTCATAGCTGGGAATGTACATAATATGTCCTCTTTAATAATTAATTAAATTATCTAATTCCATTTCATAAAGTGTACACTTGATTGGCTCCTTGAATGTTCTTACCTACAAACTAAGTGTTTTGTAATGCACACCTGGTAGGTAGCTGTGTAAATAAAATTAAAAACATCATTTCTTGCCTGTGGCTGGAAGAACTGATGAAGGCCCGTGACTGAAATGTTGTATCTAATTAGCTCAGTGACAGTGTGTGAAAAGGTTGAATACCCAACCATTTCTTCCACATGTTCTTACATAATGAGGGAAGTACTTCAATGATCTAATTTTGATCATCTTCACTCAGCCGTTTAATGAGTGACTCTGTCATCTCTGAAAAGAGTTGCGGGAATGAATGTAGTCAATGAGTTAGTGATAGTGTTTGTGTCTGTGTGTCTGCGTGTGTGTTCCCTCTCGGCCTAGAGATGTGAGGCGTATTGGGGTGGAGCTGATCGGCCACCAGAGGCGGATCATCAGCAGTGTACAGACCCTTCGCCTTCAGCTACTGCACGAACAGGAGAAGGGTTTCCATGTATGAGGACGCCCTTTAACACAACCTGGGACGGACAGATCAATGGACAAGACGGAAGTGAAGTCTAGACCGTAGGACAGACAGTCTACAGCCTGTGCCTGAGTCTTAACCCATCATACAGCCAGATAAGTCTGTTTAAGGAGGTCATTGGACAGACTCTCACAGCAGACTGCCCCCTGGTCTCCCTCACATCAAGTAGTAACAAACTTTTTTTCTACTATACACCCCTTACCCAGTAAACCTGGCTCTGCCAGACTATTTCAAGACAGCCTGATACACTTTAAAGACTGGCCCAGGCCCTCACTTAGGGGAATGTAATGCCTTGTTGCAGCAGCAGTACTTTGTGTGTGGAGCAAAAATATCTAGAGATGTAGATTTGCAAATGTAATCTACTGAATCTTTTGATTCTTTTTCTTTGTTCTTTTTCTCGCTCCGATTTATGTGCTCACGTAGCTGCTATTGGGTGTGCAATCGAGAAGTTTTGTCCTTTTGGGAAAAAAAAAAAAAAATCATATCTCACTATTTTTAATTTTGGAGTTTGATAATTTGTTACGAAGGTATTATTTGCATTGCTTTAGTTACCCTCTCTCCAGAGTATCTGGTACACTAATACTTGAAGAAAGAAACACGAAGCAAAGTTATGGAGAATTCTTGAATGTTTAAGTGTATAGACAATTTATCAATAATTATTATCATAACCTAATATTTATATATGTGCAGTCCTGTTTGTGAAAGCCCTAGTAAATCTGGATCTTGTTTAAAATGTTTTATTTATTTAAGATTTTTATCCAAATCAGCAATACAGTATTATGCAGTCACCTCAGTATCTCAGAGAGAGATGAAGAATTGTGCAATGATAGACTTATAAACATGAGGCTCACACATCACTATCCACCTGTTTTATTTATCGTCATGTGCTAAGCTTGCAGAACCAGATCCGTTGCCTTCAGATGAACAACCATACAAGTCTTTTTTTCTGACAGTCGTAACAGACGGTTGTATAATCAGCTTGTATTATTTAGATTGTGAATGTTATACATTGCCTGACAGTACACAACTTTTCACAGTCTTAACATATGAATGTTCACAGAACTTATAGATAGGAGATGTTTGAAAACGTAACATGGACTTATATGGTTCTTCAAATCCTTTCATGCATTCACTGTTTCTTTGCCTGCACACACACACACACACACACACTAATACGGGCAGTGGTTTGCACTACTGGGACGTCTCGGCTGATCATCCAAGATGTCAGAGCAGGACAGTCCATCTCAGATGCAAAGCAACTGAGATGAGTAATTCTAGCCCAGTCTGTGCTGGCAGTGTGATCATGTAAAGGTCGTGGTACAGTATTTGTGGCAGTATGGGAATAAAGTGTACATAAATGTAGTATGAAATGAAAACTGTTGGATCTGCAGTTAATTAATGTCATGTCGCCAGACGTTTTGCCATCGAAATCAATGTTTTTCTTCATTCTCTAAATGGTGAATAGGCAGCTCTGCAGGGTGTAACTAGTTAGTTGAGGCAGCAGACGTAGATAAAACTTGGTTGATGGAAAACCGGCGAGGAAGGCAGTAGTCTAATGCGTTGAAGGCAGGGAAGTTTAAGGGCGACGAAGAGAAAGCGAAAACAGCAGCATCATAACTCATCATGCGTCACTCTAACATCAACAGTAACACACACACGCAGACACACAGGATGCCTTACAGTCCGCTAACCAGGCAAAACAGAAACACATTAGCGTAGTTCATGAGTTTCAGTGGAAACACAGGATTTATCCATTAGATTAAGTTGTATTCCATGTTAAAGAGAGCAACCGCCCCACTACAGCTGTGTTTTTATTACAAACCGGGGCTCGAAGATAAATGTTAGAGGCAAACTGGATCTAGAGATCTGTGCCTTTCGGTCACAGCAAAGTTTTGTGTCCAGGCCTTTGGGAGTAGAAAAGTCCTAGCTCACACACACACATACACGCGTATATTTGTACACACTCGCTCTCGGTCACCCCCACCCCTCTACAGTATATGGAGAATATCAGATGCTGTTTGTTTAGCATGTTCTACTGCTGAGCAATGTTAGAACGTTCTTTTGTACAAAGTACAAGTATACTTATAATTCTTGTATTTTATTTTTCTATAATTTCCAAAGAGATGTTGTAGATCTTGCATACTGTAAGAGGCAGTTACAGCGAATATTTATTTGCAAATAAAGATGAACAGTTCTGGTGGTTGACTGCTCATTTCATTTGGTTTTCATTTTTAACTCTGGGAACAGTGAAGTGAATCAAAGCAGAGATGATTCAAAGGGAGATTATCTTACATCTTTCAGGCTGTAAAGTGCTGTTGAGTGCTACAATTTTAGGGAAACGTCACCGATGTTGCACTCAACATTTAATTTACCCACTACATCTACTACTGGATCAGAGTCTTTGATATCCCTTTATTTGAAAAGAAAAGTCCCTCTGAATTGGCCTTAATCTCGAAAATATATTATTAACAATAATAATAATAATATAAACTTTCATTATTTCTTCAAAGCTACATG
Organism: Pampus argenteus; assembly: GCA_036937835.1. NCBI lineage: Eukaryota > Metazoa > Chordata > Actinopteri > Scombriformes > Stromateidae > Pampus > Pampus argenteus. Next base: position 7,351,341 of record CM072872.1, on the reverse strand, counting down.
CTACAAAGTGCTTCACAAGGTAGTAAAAACTAAATATAATGTACATTTGTGTTACATATATCAGACTTTCAACATGACTAATAACCAGAAGATGGAACTGTTGGACCAAAAAAATAAAAAATTAATTCCCACAATTATTATGCACATTTGACCTTAGACAGCAAAAATAAAATTCAAAGGCAATATTTCCACCATATTTCGTCTCCTTTTCAACCTCTGCCTAATTGTGTGACATTTGTTTTTTGTGTTTGTGCTTTTTTTTTTTTTTTTCAAATTTATTGCTGATTTACTAAACCAACTGTTTTGCAGATGGGTTGAATTAGTCTGTAAAAGCAGCCAGATTGGAAAAAAAAGTGGCTCCAATTATTTCAGGAGCAGAAGATGCAGAGGATAAGCTGCTGTTGCATTTGTGTGCATCTGTGCCCTCAAGGAGTCCAAAGCAAGAGGGGCCCGTTCAGAGAAGTACGGTGTTAATAAATCAAATGCATCTGGATGGGGGGGCCTGGGAAGCACCATACTCCATGATCAGGTCAGGTTTACAAAGCTTAATTCTCCCTAATAGGATTACCTGTCACAAGCCGGGATGCTCAGGCAGCATCTCAGTTCGGGATACTATTTACAGCATTTACCGGAGGACACACGTTTCACAGCTATGTTTATCTTCGTTGTTTGTTTTCATGAGATTTTGCAAATCTAGTACGTTTGATTTCAATCGGACCATCTATGGGGTGATGTGTTCAGTATTTTATTGGTGCAGTGTGATCTGAGTCTAATGGGACTGCTGGATAAACTGTCAGGCTGGCTCGGCCTGAGGAAGAAAGAGGTCAACGTTTTATGTTTGGGACTGGACAACAGCGGCAAAACTACCATCATCAACCAACTGAAGCCGACTAATGTGAGTACATGACATTAATCTGGGGCTTCGCTGTGGTTTCTTTTTGATATTTACTTTTTAAAGATTATGGTGGAATTGACGAGGATGTGTGTATGTGGCGCCGCCATGTGGCTACACAAACGTTTTCCCACAGTTAAACAGAAACGATTGCTTGTTTTCAGAGTTCGAATCATTTAGGCCCATTGTCACACGAGTGGAAACATGCTAGTCAGGTAAAGGCACCAGCTCATATTTTCCTTACACTGTTTCCTTGTTGACATACTTTTGCCGCTACTTGTCTGTTTTTTTTTGTGTGTTTGTGTGTGTGTGTGTGGGTGCATGCAGACACAGGCGCAAGAAATAGTCCCAACAATTGGCTTCAACATTGAAAAGTTCAAGAGTTCCAGGTAGAATTTTATATATATTTTTATATATGTTTTTAATGAGTTTTTATTACTATTTGAGAAATTAACAGTTATGAAATTAAATTTGCTCATGTATTAGTATGAATCACCCTCAGCTGTTCTTCCTCTCTCTCTGCATGCAGCCTGGCTTTTACAGTCTTTGATATGTCTGGACAGACTAGATACAGAAACCTATGGGAGCATTATTACAAGTATGAAACACACACACACACACACACACACACACACACAACACAACATGCCCATCAAAACTCAAATATTACAATGTGAAATAAAACTTCTTCTCTTTGTCCTCCTCAGAGAAAGCCATGCCATCATATTTGTCATTGACAGCGGTGACAAACTGAGAATGGTTGTTGCCAAAGAGGAGTTAGATATTCTTCTCAACCATGAAGGTAACCGAAATCCCTGCAATACTCATTTTTAATAACGTAACAGGATATAACTTCTTGTAATTCCTGTGAAACAAAAAAAAAAAAAAAAAAAAACTCAGTGTATTAATAACAGTTTCAGTACATTATCAGCCTTCAGCCAGGGGTCATGTGGTTCATCTGTGAAATGATGCAGTTATATTAAACATTTGGATCCCTTTTTTAGTGAATTGTTATTAGTATCAGAGGCATTTTAAACAATGTGATATGAAACAATATCATTGAAGTCAGTAGGTGTCCACTTTGGTTTGACTGTAACCCGCTATGTTTATCCTTCTATCATGGCATACGGTCCAAAATGTTTTCTTCTGTATTATTTTAACCCCATAATGCCAAATGCATCAAATTTCAGTGTTTCTGAGACCTATTGCATCAACCTTATGGTAAAAACTTCACTCAAAACCCTCCAGTCCATTATTTCTGGGGCTCTCAGGCATTACAGGGTTAAGACAATAATGACTTTATAATGACTAACTGTTAGCTGATGATTCACTGGTCCTCGCATCTGTCCGACTGTCCAGATATCAGCTGTAAAAAGATTCCAGTATTATTCTTTGCTAACAAGATGGATCTGCAGGACGCCATGTCTTCTGTCAGAGTCTCACAGATGTTGTGTTTGGAGAACATCAAAGACAAACCCTGGCACATCTGGTAATATATCTGTCAAATTTTCAAGTTTCTGTGTTCCCTCATTTTTACACTGTTACACACACAGCCCTGCGTTGACGCTGTCATATGCATGTGAACACCTGATGAAGTGTATCTAAGCAAAGGAAGCAAAGTCCTGTCACTGTAATCTATAATATTTTGAACTGAGTTACCTCCCCATGTCTGATTATTTGCCCTTTTCAGTGGCTCATAGGTTCAAACATTATTGGGAGTCACAGCAACGCTTATGTTAAAACCTTTAGTCTTTTAAATGCAGTTGTTGTTTACTCATTAGACAGCAGGAAGGCAGATAGATTAAGAGATAAACAGGTTTAAACGTCCAGGATGCGAGAAAAGTCACGAGAAAGTGAATGTGGGCCACACAGAGATTAACTTCTCGTCGTCTCTTTTTGTTTCTCAGCGCCAGCAATGCTATCAAAGGAGAGGGACTCCAGGAGGGCTTGGACTGGCTTCATGGTAATCAGTCTGTTTAGTAAATTTAATAAAACTGTCAAACTGGGCCAAAAGGAGAAAGGGCCATGTGTCATTGTGCTCAGAATTTCAATTTCAGTGACTGTCTGCATCCTGTCTTTTTTTTTTATACCCACAGAACAAATTGCACAGTGAGTATCATCATGTCAGCATGTGAAGTGATTGTGGTGGTAGGTTGATTGTTACACACTTATTATATACATTGTATACTATGTACTAATCATTTTTGCTATACTCAACATACTCTGTTGACTATTTTATCATAGCAGGAAATGAAAGGCTACGAACTGCAACTTTAAAATACCAACATCAAGTTCTTTTTCATTTTTCTGAGATGTTCCTGGTGCTGTTTCAGCTGTTTCAGCACCACCTTGTGTCATTTTATTTTGTTCGGATATGAGTAGCTCCTCTGTGTATTGCATTGTGGGAGGATGTCATCCAACAGCACACAATTAAAAAACGAAAGGCTTTTTTTTTTTTTTTTCTCTATGTATACCAACTGTTTTTGTCATATTTCCAGTGTGAACAGATACTCACACATACTCGAAACTACTTGTGCGTACTATCTGGGACGCGGCTTCTGTGTCTTTCTGGATCGGAAATAAATTATTAGCGGCTGAACAAACATGTCAAAAAACAGATGCTATAGATAAAGTTGATACATGTGCTCTGGACCATAAAGCATGTAATATTAACAGAAATAAATTCTGTCTGAATAGGGTCTTGTATTCCATATATTGTAGATCCTTCATTTATTTTTGACGTTGTTGTTTAAATTTTAAATATTACGTAATATCTAGATTTTACTCTCCATAAAACCTACTCTGACTTTATTGAAAAGTTCATATTTTGAGTATATGTGTATGTGTGTGTACAGTATATAAACCTTTTATACTGTCGATCAGATAGTAAGAAAGCAAATTATAAATTAAAATATATGACTTGTACATGTTTTGTTTTTTCTTCTGCCAGATCATATCAGAACAATGACCACATGAATGAGTGAAACGCCTGATGATGATAAACAGAGGGATGTGGTAACTGGATGGATCTGATTCGCCACTTGTGTTCATCACATTTGATGTTGTTGGCCTTAAAATTCAATGTCAAACAGCCTAGTACTTTATTTTCATGCTACAACTTTGACACCATTTCTTAAAAACAAAAATCCAGCTAATATTATAATTTATTATTTATATGACTACTCTGCAAAGTGATGTTTTAAAGCTCCTGGTAACAGTTATGTTATGTTAACAGCTATGTTATACAACATTATGACCACAAATGTAAACACTACCAGTTCTGAAAGATTTTATTCTTTATTTCATGTGAACAAGGTTTTAAAAAAATAATATCTTATGATACTTCTGAGGGCTCAATAATATGCTGTAATATACTGTATTACTGTGAACCTGAAAATAACAAAGCAAACATGTAAATTAAGACAAAAAGAAATGCAAAAGATCAATAACACAAAAACATTGTATCGTAACTATATTTACACGGAGTGCTGGATGTGAATAAATAATAAATAGTGAATATTTTTGCTGTTTATGAATAAATATTAAATACTGTTTATAAAAGATTGCAGCCAAAAATAGTTTAAGGAGAACAAGATTTTCAAAACTTTGAGAAAATACAATATAAAATGTGTATAAATAACCATGCTGTGTACCTAAATTATGGCAATTAAACAGCTCTATTTTCAACCAATAAATGAGGTGATATTTAAAGCATGAAATGCACCACATTCATCCTCGGATTTCTCCAAGGCTGCCACGTCTGTCTTCACCTCCTGTTTAATCTTGTTGAAAAAGTCCATCTTTCATTCACTTCTTTAGCTAACCCTGTTCATTATTGACATTTTCTTTCTTCCCCAACATCTCTTTATTTTGTCTTCCACATGTTGTCACTTGTTCACGTTCTTCCTATTTGAGGAACATGTAGAGGAATTTAGTGTGGAAGCGAGCGCTGGAGTCCAGGAGGATACACAGAGTCTGGAAAGTCTCCCTGTCTTCAAGACGGTTTCCTGAGAACACATGATGGTATTAATGACTTTTTATATCACTTTTCATTTTATATTAGAGAGCTTTCTTGTCAATGCCGCAGCTGTAGTCATTGTTTCTTCATACTTTTATGATTGCAATATCACAATTGTACTGTATTATATTACTTGATGCCACAACCATTTACCCCCATAGGTTCAAGTTCCAGCCTGTGCAAAGATGGTTTTGTGTCAAAGGTGGTTTTTTGAGGTTACTTACCTGCGACAGAAAACTCAAAGAACTCCCTGGTGACCTCTGAAAACATGCTCTCCAGATGTTGGATGAAGCAGAACCTTTCAGGAGCCGTGCTGAAGACCTTACAGATCTGCTGCACCAACTTCACCGCCCAGCTCATGTGATAACCGTCCTTCTCACACACCTAAGAGTGAAGCCACACAGAAAACTGAAAACCTGTTTCACTGACTTAGCTTTAATTAATAAAATTATAAGTTAACAAACATTAGATTACAATAAGATGTGTCAGTTCCTCGGCCCTGTTATAGTGCACAGTGGGCAACTGGCATGACTTAGGTCAACAGGGGCTCTTAGGCAAAAAACTTATGATACAAAATCAAAAAGGAAAGAAGAAACGATTGCACACATTGTTAATTAGATGCTCTTAATTAAACAGAATAACAAATCAAAATCAGCACCATGGACAGCGCAAGTGGCTCCTCGTGTCCATTCACACTGTTAACAGTAACCAACGCTGAAAACATAAAACTTTTTAGAAATGGCTCATCAATGTCACCAGTAATCAAAATGCTAACTAAAAACTCTTGTTGGGAACAGGTCACCTGTTCAACCGTTTCCCTACACTCTGCCTGATGCATTCTGGGAAAGGCTCCAGCCCCATGACACTTAACAGGAATAAGCAGACATGGCAAAAAGAATCCCAGTTTTCAGGGCAAAGTAACAGATGACTCATTTTATTACCTGTCTCAATCTATGATGCACACTTCCTGTGCAATGTTGTCTAACAATATCAAATCTGTGAGGGACTTTGCCCGCTAATATCTGACTCTCAAATAAAAGCAAATAACGGCCTAATATACTAAATCATAACGAGGCTTAACTTAAAAGACATTTTCTCACACTCTATTCAGTTGATGATACAATAACTAGTATCCTCACCAGTATGATGAAGATGATGAGTCTTGAGAGCTCAAGGACTCGTCCGTTGAGGGCCTTGCTGGCCAGAATAGTGTAGCAGAGATTGTTGCCACACAGCACCAGGAGACGAGCCACGTTCTCCACATGCCAGGGCTGAGGAATAACTGAGGAAGAGGAGAACCAAGTCTAAGTTCAGGTCAGCTCTATAACATTAACTTCAACTCCTGGGTTAGCTCAAGTGGAGCCAATTCTCATGTCCCATTGTTATTTAAAGTGATTTATCTTACAGGCTACTTACAGAAAAATAACTTGCAGGACTTTTCCAATTCTTCAATACTAAATCATTAACAAAGAAATAATCCTTCCTAGGGGAGTCTTTATCTAAGTCTTATCACTTCTTATGAACCATCTGGGGGTCTGTACTCTCACTGTGTGTTTGTCTGGGGTTTTTGTTTTTTTTTTGGGTGTGTGACAGAATTTGAAAAATGATACCAATAAGCTCCTCAAAGATAGCCAGCATCGAGTCAGTGGTCCAGCCTTTGACTTCTAGTTTGCTGAAGAGCACAATGATGGCTCTGGCCAGGTCCCACAGAGTACTGTGAGGCACCCCCCTCTCCACTAGATCCTGCCAACCGGTGCTGCCTGCATGGAGGAGAGAGCCTCACTTATTTACTGTGTCATACTGTACCTCATTTATCTGAAGAAAATAAGCTGAATAGCTGGAAATGTTGGCTACTGTACACTTGTAGTTGTAAAAAAACAAATTATCAAGTGCTTATTTCATTAACTGTTTATATAAACATATCCTACCCTCAGGCGGCAGTGGTCCATAGAGGATGAAGAGTAAGTGTGCCTGGCTGACCATCGGCCAAGGTTTCAGGAGTTGCACTAACCAGAACTGACACTCCAGTCGGTTTGGCCAGGGGTCCAAGAGAACCTGACGGCAGAAAAAACGAACCTGCAGCTCCTGGCACCATCTCACCCCTGATGACAGACGGAGACAAACATGCTGTCTAGACAGTCACTCCTACTTTAGCCCGCTGCTTTAAAGTCACACCACCTCAGAGGTCTATGCATTTTGCTTACCTCGCCAGAAACTGAAAATGAATGGCTTAAAATTGAAACAGACTGCACCAACTTTCACTGGGGTTGTTTAATTTTTCTACAAACAAAAACATATACCACCAGAATAATTTGATACATGCAATAATCAGAAAAACCTCTAACATAAGAACAATGTCCTGTAGTTGTAGAAGAAATTATTTTCACAACAACAAGCACCTGGTTTTCCAGTGATGACTGACTCAATTTTTTGCAGCAGGTTTGTGAGGTCACACAGGAAGATGAACACTCTGTGACACTCAAGCTCATCCCACCCTGCGATTAGCGTCTGTAGAGTAACCAACATGACATATGTTAAGCCTCAATAACACAAAAGATTCATATTTCCTGGCCAAAATGTTTTGAAGGCACAAAGATGGCCAATAACCTGGACCAATAGCTTTAATTGTTTCCACCAGCTTTCTGCAGCTAAAAGTCAGATCAAAAGATTAGCTGTAAGGAGCAAACTTCACAGATCCATAGAAAAGTAGTTCCATCTTTAATGTCCCCCGTGGGAAATTTGATGTGCATCACAGCAAAAACGGACACACCAAATCAAACTCATCTGTCAGTAAAACAGATTTAAAAGCATTTTCCAACAGTCTACATCAGTGCTGTTTATCTTCATCATGTCGCTTTTCTAGGTTGCAATAAAAAGTTTATCTCTTCAAGAAAGAAATGAAGAGCTCTATTAACTCGTGGAATCTCCAAACAATCATATTGTGTTTAGATGTAACTGATGTCTGATTTTATAACTGCACTGAAGTTTCAATTTGTTATACAATTTCCAGTCTTCATATGAGGTCTTTTACCTGCAGGAAGGCTCCATAGCTGGATAAACCAATGCAATCTGGTGCTGAGCATTTCTCCAACATGAAGCAGGGGACCTGAAAGAGATCAATATATGAATATTTAAAACATTTTTTTTAAAGTTGTACATACGATGCAGTTATGCAACTTTTATGAATATCAAAAAATCTAAATATTACAACATTGTCCCTATATTGTTTATCCCTAGAAAATATGCATAATTCAGTTGTAAATTACATGCTTCCAATTGTATTTATTTCCATACTCTCCAGTTCTGTCCTGCCTAATCCAAAATGTAGAAAAAAATGAGATATGCAGCCTAATCAGAAATCAATAATCTATCTTGCCTTTAAAACACTTGTTGGTCTTCTCACCTGTGAAAACATGCTAAAGATAAACTTTAACCTGTCCTTTGTTGGTAGCAGCAGGGTACATCTCTTGAACAGCAAACCTGAAAAAAAATTGAATACAAATGCAGATCAACATGCTTTCAGTAATAAATTCACCATATATATACTATGAAGAACTAAATATTAATTTCTGCTTACCCAGCTCTCTGTAGTGTTCGATAGTGGAGCTCTGTTCAAGGCAGGTGGAGTGGTGAAAGCTTTGGATGATCATTTTATTCTTCCAGGCCAGCGTGTTGATATAGTCCACAACATAACCAGTGATTTGCTTGGACACCATGCTGAACACACTGATCTCCAGCACTGGCAAACACACACACATTGTTATTAACCACATATGTGTATGAATGAACCTCTTCAAGCTTAACTTAAAATGTACTTTTGATGCATATTTTTCTCTTGAGTAAAAGCTGTGATTAGGACTTGCAAAGCTTTTACTAAATTTAAAAGTAGTTTTTAAACTGAAAATTTCATCCAGCGTTTGCTCATAAATACTAGTATAAATACACAAATATTCAGGATATTAATTAGAGCTGCAACAATTAATCGATGGACATAAGATTAATCACCATTTCTATAATGGATTAATTATTTTGAGTCTTTTTCAGATAAATAAGTACTAAAACTCTGTTGGTTTTTTTTGCCTGACTGATGGTGAGACAATTCAGTTTTGGGAAACTGATAGATATTTTTAAGGATTTAAGTATTTTCCACTGGTTCACAGAGCTGCCTATAAACGTCATGGTTTTATATTATTTAAATATAGCTAGATAGATAGATAGATAGATATAGAGGTTAATGTGTTCATAGTTTAGATTATAAAACGAGCCTAAACCTACCAGACAGTTTGTCCAGGACCATGTGAAACACCTCTGCCGGGAGATTCTGGAAGAAGCTGCCGCTGCTCTTCACTCGGCTGCGGGTCATGATGGTTCTGACCGGTCGGTGATGAGTCCTTTTATAACGCTGAGTCTTGTGTGTCAAAGTGTACTTCACAACGTTTGTGGAAACTGCTCTCGCCATCATTATCGCCACTTAACCGACTGTATTAAATAAAATAAAAAAAGAAAAGACGAGCAAAATTCACTTTAAAGGGAGAAGAAAGTTAAAAACTAACCCAGCTAGCTTAACCGTGCTAGCTAGTTAGCTACGAGCTACGTTAGCAAAGACTGAAGGATATTTATCAAAAACTTACAGGTTTATCCAACCACATATTTACACAGATAAAAGGAATACTAGCTAAAGTTAAATTAAAAGAGTATATTACCAATAGTGTTACTAGTTATTTAAGTTATTAGTCTTAGCAAAGTAGTAAGCCAGCTCAAGTGTTGGACAACGGCGCGAAATAATCAATAACTAGCTAACATTAGCTATGTTTGATATCAAAGTCTGCACAGGGAAACAACGTTGAAAGTAACCATAGTGTTAAAATCCACTGAAAACGAGAAAGCATTAGCAGTGGATAAAAGGTAAGTTAAGTAGTAATAAAGTACTAATGATTTTCTAACAGTCCAGTTTGGTTGCAGCTGAATACATTAGTTAATATGAGCCAGTCATATTGTGTTTTGTGAAGGAGAAAAACATATATATATATCGCTTCAACCATCATATAAATGTAGTACTTAACGGTTAATTTCCCTCCCTGAAATGTATTAATCTTCCATTATATAAATATTAACTATATATTAACATATAGTTAGTTTAAGTTCAACCCATGTTTGGTTTGGGGGTCAGATTATGTGTGAAATGAGTAATTTATTAAACAGGTGTTCTCAGTTATTATAACTTTATTAAGGCTCAGCACTGTGTGAGCATGTGCAGACGGTCTCTCCTCTCACCTTTGTCTTTATTATAACTCCTTATAACCTCACATAACTCCCATCATCGCTCCAACTGAGGTCTAATCAGCCATACAATGACTTATGTATATATAATATTGTAGAAAAGTATGCATATTGTAAAAAACAGAAATGACAGCCTGTATGCTACACACACACACACACACACCATCACGGTTGTGTTATCCTCATGCATGGTGCACAACAGACACAGCTATGCTCGGCTGCTAATCACAGGATTATTCAGTTTAACTAAGACTATTAAGCGTTCCACATTCAAATGGCGTCTCCCACAGGGAGACCTTGGAGAGGATCATCCCGCTCACTATAGAGCTCTTACAGAGAGCTGAATACTACTCGAGGGAGCCAGGGGAAGGGCTGGGAAAATGCCCTCATACCAACAGCATGTCACGGTGGGGTACACTTGGCCCACAGAGGGAGAGACGGCGAGGAGATCTGCGGAGGAGAAGGATGATCCTCGGTGTTAAAACTGTACTTTTGAATGACCTCACCTGGCTTGTTGTGCAGTATGTACCATACACAATCACACAGACAGACTGTACACGTTTACCATCAAGTACAGTTTGGTTTTAAGCTTTGCAGTGTTGATTGAATGTAGTATTTCTTTTTACTGTTTAAATACTTGCTGATTTAACCCTGCGCTTAAATATTAATGTTTTTCTACAAGTTGGAAGAATAGGCTTTTTTTTTTTTTCTCATTCCTTTCATTTTACATCATTTATCAACAGATCCGGGAGATGATTTTAAAGTATTGAGACAAAAACAACACAACCAGTGAAGACAATGTCTCTTCTGTCTGTCTCTGCTTTGTAACAGATCTCTGCCTCTGTGTCCACGGTCGACATCGGTCCCGTTTATCTGTCCGGAACAACAATCCATCACGGGACTGTCTCTCTCATGTCATAACTGACAAAGATGCTGCTGATGAAGAACAATCTCTAACACTGGCCAGTAACATACTGTCACATACTGGACACCTGTAACCATGGCTCTTTAATCCTGGAGTAACCTCGTTGGTGAGCATTCAAATGTGGAGAGTTTTTGTCATGTTACAGACTGGCTTTTGCTGTTAGTTGGGCTAATTTAGAGGCAAACAAATGTGAAACAATGCTTGTCACAGCCATTCCCTGCTTCCTGTTGCTCGCTTGTCGTGCCTTCATTGTAGTCAATCATTAAGTGAGCACAATGAGGCTTGTATCTCTGATATTTTAAAAGGGCCCCAACAGTGCCAGGTTTAACACTGAACAATAATCAGGCTTTATAAACAGGATGCGTTCTCTGAGGCGGTCTGAACAATACCTCTATATATAAGCACAGTTTGGTTTCTTTGCTTTGAAATTTAAAGTTACTGTGTTTTAATTCTTGTGGACTCAAAACAATATACTGTGTTTACAGGTGGGTTCATTAAAAAAATATGTTTGCTGTTGTATTTTTTTTCGGAGACCTGGGTTGTCATCATTGTCATGAAACTCGCAGCTCATGAGTTAAGATCTTTTCTCCTAGAACATTTTGTTCAAAACATTAAGACGGAAAGGCAAGTGAACAAAAGTAAATGCTTAACTACTCATGTGTTTTACATGTTTCCTCTGCGGGGGGAGGTTGTGCGACGGTTGAAATTATATAATTTGGCCAACTATTACATCCATCATCTCTTATTGTCCCACTTGATGGCTCAGTCGCCAGACGTTTATCGTCAAAGTCATTCAATCCCTTTTTCTCAAATACCTTCTTCCAGGGCTGTGAACATTTTCAAAGTTAGTTGTTTATAACAGTACTCTCAGCTTGGGTGGTTTCTGTAAATGTTTAATTTCCTCTCTCTTTTTCCAGAGGGCTGGCGGGGAGCTTAACAAATAGACTGCTGTGATTTGCCCTCCAGAGGAGAGCGTCAAACAGGTGAAGCTGAACACTGAACACATTAGTTACAGATGCAGACACCTGCCACTCACCAGAGACAGATGCCTGAATACTGAAAGTCTCCGCAGCTATTTTCCACCTGCACTCCAGAGACACTCGAGGAATGACTCAGAGTCCGTGACTGGATGTAAGCTCAGTGGAATTTACTGTACTACTGGGGACCATGCAGATAACAGGAAGAATTCAGCCACATCTTCAGCCTGCGGGACTGTAGTTAGGTTTTTGTTTGAAAGTGCATCTTTTTATGAGGCGGTTTGTAATTACTTTAAGTTGTTACTATGTGTTTATTTTCCTTACATCTTCTTCCAAAATACATTATTACTATGTTTTTGCTTGCATTTTGCCAATATCCAGGTCAGATACACTTTTAAAACATCACAAATCTTGAAGTGTGTGCTTACATGTTTGTGCAACTTTATACTTTTGCAGTTTGTGCATCTGTCCGAGCAAGTGAGCCAATCATGGCCAGCATGGCGGTGCAGCTCCTTGGCTTCTTCTTAGGGCTGTTGGGGTTTTCGGGAACTGTCGTTGCAACTGTGCTCCCCCACTGGCGCAGTACAGCTTATGTTGGCTCTAACATCATCACAGCCACCGCCTATATGAAAGGCCTGTGGATGGAGTGTGTATGGCACAGCACAGGTATTTACCAGTGTGAGCTGTACAGATCTCTTCTGGCGCTGCCACGTGATCTACAGGTACTACACGTTTTATTTAAAGCACTTATGTTGAATTATAAAATTACTTGTTAGTCCGGTTTAAATTCCTAAGTTTTAAAATTCTTGTCTTTTCCCCTCCACGTTAGTCTGCCCGGGCACTCATGGTGCTCTCTTGCGTCACCTCAATCCTGGCGTTTGTGGTTTCTGTGATGGGGATGAAGTGCACCCGTTTTGCCCGTCGGTCATTCATCAAGTCTCCACTGGTGGTGAGCGGGGGGATTTGTTTTATCTGCGCTGGCATCCTCTGTTTGGTCACCGTGTCCTGGACCACCAACGATGTCATCGTGGAATTCTACGACCCCTTCCTTCCCAGCGGGATGAAGTACGAGATCGGCCTGGCTGTTTATCTCGGTTACGCCGCGGCCTGCCTCAGTGTGACTGGAGGACTGGTGCTGTGCTGGAGCAGCAGTGGTGACAGGTCAGAGAGCTCCCTCCATAGGCAGAGGAATCAACCATCATCACCTCCTCCCGCCTTTAACAACATACATACCCCTGCTCCCCTCTACAGGCCCCCTGAGGCCCTGAAGGGAAATCATTATCCTTCACTTTGCTCCCTTTCCAGCAGTGGCTACAGACTCAATAACTATGTCTAAGACTGAGAAAAATACTAACACAATAACAGCAAACTCAAACATGCACTGTGCGTTAATCAAAATGATACCAAAAACACTCAACTGAACACTTCTACATATTTTTAATACATTTTAATGTCGTTCATACTAAACAAAATAAGTAGTAGAAAGAGAAATGATGACTGAGAAGGCGTCGACCTCCCTGCCATGTGGCTAAAAGACCAGATGGTGGCATCACACTGCAGCAAATAGCCACAGATGACACTACATAACTCCATATTCTGTACTGCAACAGTCAACAACAGTGTTAATGCTTTACAAATTGTTTTGTCACTTCCTTTTCCTTGGGAATATTTAACTCTTTGTGAAAACTAACCACTACAAATATATCAGCACTTTAAAATAAAACGGATGATATTTTGTGTCAGTAGTATTCAGTCTTTAAATACTTTTCACACCAAAGAAAATAGAAATCAGTTACTAGTAGTAAAACATACATAATAAAGTAAAAAAAATATTTTTTCAAATACTTTTATTAAATGTGTTTTTACAGACATTTCTCCTTCTATGACAGGTCATAGTAGGAAAAACACTAATTGAAAACAACATTTACATTACATTATATTTTGTACTGTTCATGCATGTGACAAGTCAAAATATCAGCTGTGAAAAGGGACAATTGTTAATTTGTGTTAAAAAAAAAAAGTGGCATTTATTGTTGACTGAAATCAAGAATGAATTGTTGTCAGTTAAACGCTCAGGAAACCCAGCTGTATTTATTTTTTAAACCCTCTACAGAGATGCTAGTAAAGTTTGAGAAAACCACTGGGTGGAGACAAAGCTCTTTTGAGTCAGGAGCCTAAAGCCCCCAAGTTAGAGCTCCCTTTTATCCACATCATACTGTATGTTAGAAGCTGCCTGAATTGGTTTGATTTTTAACACTTTTATAAATTGCACCTTCCCGGAGTCTAAATCATTAAAATGATCACCCTTCGTAGATGCAGATTACGAAGTTGTTTGTGACGTATTCCTCGCGGGGCTGCCTCTCCTTAACATCCTGTACGATTGTGCGACATATTTCTGTGGTTTATTACATAGAAGAAAGAAAGTCTTCCAATTACAGCTGCCCTCTGTCTGGCAGCCTGTCAGCCACACAAGCACTAAATTGGAGGACAATTCAAGCAAGTCACTTATCGTATTTCCAGCAGTCACACTACAACTTATCAACATCCTCATTCACACCAAAAAATATATATATATTACTGCATATTACTGGTAAACAGAGCAATACATGTCATGCAATTTTGAATTAAGTAAAGACAATTGTTATACAATTTCCTATGGATGAGAAATATAATGAGACAGATAATGGATCATGATAAAATAGTTATATAATAAGATAATTTAGTTTATAATTATAACTAACCTCCATAATGTGGAGCACAGACTCACTCACAGGACCTGAATTTAAAAAAAAAAAAAAAACATGTTATGATGCAGATGTTCTGATAAGAAAATGTTTGTGTTGTGGGTTCGAGTCCCAAGGGTTTGTTTTGTTGTTTTACATTTCAGCACCATGGACAGCGACGTGGCTCCTCTACAACAGTAACACAGTGTTTGAAGTACAACATGTAGTATGATGGTATACCTGGTGTATCAAACCAAATCGCCCTGTGGGCCAGCAGTCATTGCTTGTTCCCACAACTTAACCATGTCTGTTTATACGAGTTAATATGGCAGTCCTGATCTTTAAATCTAAATGACTTGGGAATAGATTGATGCTCTCGAAGGAAAAAGGGCTTGACAGTTGTAGGCGTAAGGTGACTCATAAAATGAAAAAGCAATCGAACGCATGGCTCGCCAGCCTCAACATTACAACCATACAGCCGTCGTTTGCAGAATAAAAAGTGACGCTTTAGTCGTGGAGTAAGCTGGGCCTGCGCAATCAGCATAAATCAAACCTGAAATGTAACCTGGCAAAGTAAATGTTCCATCCATTCCCAGTATGATATTATGATATTGGAAAGCTTTCCCGGAGAGGTTGTGCGTCATGCCACTCTCTATTAGGTGCTATTTTCGTCCTGCCCTGGAAGACATTCATTCACCATCAACCCACCCTGACAGCACCCAATAAACCCACCACTCCCATTCATCTCCACCCCTTCACTTCCTTCCACTTGCTCTCCCCCTCCCTCTCTGTCTCTCTCCCTCCCTCCCTCTCTCTCTCTCTCTCTCTCTCTCTGACTCTCTTTTCCTGGTTACTTTAAAAAAAAAAAACAACATAAGGGAATTGTGGTTGGACGTTCAAGAGGATTACATTGTGATACCTCTAACATCTGACCAACAGAAATCATCTTTGACACTTTTTTTTATTTTATTATTATTATCTTCTTTTGGAGGTCCTGCTCCTGTAATCTATTTGGATCTGTTTCCCCAAAGGAAAGGTAAAATATTGTCAGTTTCGTATATTCTCTTGTTTAACTAATATGTACTGGCTGAATGTAACTGCATTTTACCATAGTGACAGATGTGGATTTAAAGAGAGATCAATAATTCAATACCGGCCTCCTGGAACCATGGTGTCAGCGCAACAGGGAGCTGAAACCCTTCTGTTTGATCCCAGCGATGCAGCACGTCGGACACAAAACCCTTACGCATCTTTTTTTTAGGTCTCTTTTTCAGTTAATGGTTCACATTTGCTTTTAAGGTGCGTCACATTTTGGAAGCATTAAAAGACTTTTACGCACACCAGCACTACAGGACACAAAGTCGTGTTGGTCCAGATTTTTTACATCATATTTGGCTACACAGCAACCTTTTCAATATATGGTAAACGGTCAGACTTTACGCGCGTAAACTGTGCGTAATTAGTAGAGACAGTAAGACGCGCGTAAATGCCTTCTTTAACACTGAACAACAAAGGCAGCAATAATCAACTCATCTGATTCATATATTTCCTAAGTTCATATCTGTTGATTTGATGCCGCATGATGGAGTGTCGGTTGTTTCTCTTCATCTGATGTGTGCGTCAGCTAAACATGGTAAAGTACAACCATAGATTTAAAGATTTTAAAAAAAAGGATCCAAATATGGTCTTTCGAAAGTATTAAATAGTATACATGAGTATAAAAATCTCAGCTCCAGTTGGTCGTTTATCCAATGATTTATTGTGATGACTGGCAGTTTTTTATTTTTTTTAGTTTGCACCTTATAGTATTGGTGGCAGGAACTTAATCACACCTTCGTCTAGTAATTTGATTTCACCCCTGAGACGTTGATAAAAATAAGTGTGAAAATACTTTTTTTTCCAACTGGAAATGTGAACTAAAAGCAACACTACCCTTGTTTTTAGTAGATTGGAATCCATTAGTTACATTTTTTATTTTAGTGATTCCTCTTGTGAGAGTTGAAAGCCAGCAAATATTGTGTGTGTGTGTGTGTGTGTGTGTTACTTTGATCCACCAGGGATCTTGTAATTATCACAGCTAGGCATTTGCAGTTAAGAGTGAACATTATTTCTATGTAAAAACGCTCAATATCAGTGTTGTAAAGTTGGTGAGACGGTTCTTTTTGTCGTGTGGAAGCAGTGTAATTACACTTTCTGCTGTTAAAAGTCATATGGCACAAGTAAGGCTTCTGTAAACTGATTGATTTTGAGATCAACGATTTAAAAACCAGTGATAGAAATGTGTTTTTCTCTTTTTTTCTTTCGAGCTCTCTCCATGAGTTTTACATTCCTCTGCGCGCAATAGCACTTGATCTCACCGGGAGGAAGCGGACGAAAGGGAAGATGGCAATCCACGCTGAGGGTCTCGTGGCTATCGTGATCTTTTACGTTCTCATTCTTTTCGTGGGGATTTGGGCCGCGTGGAAGAACAAGAACGCCGGAGTTAGTGATGGTGGAGACCGGAGCGAGAGCATCATGGTCGGGGGAAGGGACATCGGGTTGTTCGTGGGTGGATTCACAATGACCGGTAAGTTAATTTTTGTTTGTTTGTTTGTTTGTTTGTTTGTAGGTTATCATCGCTGTTTGAGTTATTCTGTCGCCTTTAGATGAGTCATATAAAGTCAAGTAATATTTCTTGTACAAATAATCCTTTTTTACGCACAGGCAGCGCTGCAAATATCATCTTCTGCCACAACTTTCATTACATTAAACTGTTGTGATTTTGTGGCACCTGATGAAGCTTTAACCGATGACTGATTTTTATAGTCCAAATTATCACCTAACCGTCCCGACCCAACCTGTTGTCAAATCTGTTTCACTCCCCAATGCAGTTCTTCTCCACATGGATTCTCTATGATCCTCGTTTAATTATGATCATAACTGCAAAGTCATCCCAAATAGACACTAGATATAGATATTCTTGTGAATAAAATACATGTATGCATCATGAATAGTTAAAATAAAAATAAAAACATATAAAGTATGTCCTTTTTTAATAAGCATTCTTTTCTTGTTTTTTTAGCCACCTGGGTGGGTGGGGGCTACATCAATGGGACAGCAGAGTATGTCTACCTACCAGACTATGGCTTAGCTTGGGCACAGGCACCGTTTGGGTACGCTCTGAGCCTGGTAGTAGGTAAGAACCAATGTCTTTAGTTGTTCATGGTACTATGAAAAACATTAACAATGAACAATGATTGCCCTTAAACTCACCAGAGAGTCACTTTTACTGACTGACTGGTTGTAAAAAATACACATCCTTAAAAATGATCTCTGACACTATTTATATTATCTGTCCTTCCTATAATATCTGATATCATCCAGGTGGCCTTTTCTTTGCCAAACCAATGCGGTCGCGTGGATATGTCACCATGTTGGATCCCTTCCAGCAGCTGTATGGGAAAAGGATGGGGGGTCTACTCTTCATACCCGCACTCATGGGAGAAATCTTCTGGTCTGCGGCCATTTTATCTGCCCTGGGTAGGTGATTATTGAACAGGATCATTCTTAAATGTGAGCATCTTCATGTGACTTAAAAAAATATATGCTTTTACTCCATTTTGATTGTATCTACTGAACTGACTGTGTTGGCCCCATAGGTGCCACTCTGAGTGTGATCGTGGACATTAACATCAACATGTCGGTGGTGATCTCAGCCCTGATAGCTATCTTCTACACTCTTGTGGGAGGACTCTACTCCGTTGCATACACAGATGTGGTTCAGCTCTTCTGTATCTTTTTGGGCTTGGTGAGTTTCACCTACCCAGCCTGGGACTCCATATATGACCATGAATACAGTATTATTAAAGTATATGATATAGATCCCACTTACAGACAGAGGCTGAACTGAGGGGCTGCATAAAGGGTCAGTAAAGATAAATAAGGTGTTTTTATACTGTAAATCATGCAAAGACATATCAGTAAAGCCCCAGAATAAAAATATAGACCTGGAAATGTGCATAATATAATCCCTATAAATACAGTTTAATCAATATAGACTGGAGGTCATCCAACAACTTTGAGACACTAAATATGTATACAACAATAATAATATTTGCATTTCTGATGCCCTCCTCACCTTTAGTGGATCAGCGTACCTTTCGCCCTGTCCAATCCTGCCGTGACGGACATCGGTGTTTCAGCCAAGGAGGTGATCTACCAGTCACCCTGGTTGGGGAAGATTGACCCTAAAGACAAATGGCTCTGGGCAGACAACTTCTGTTTGCTGGTAAGCCAGAACCATCACCAGGATTCATCGTGAGACAATATATTAAATCGCACGCAACGTTTTTTTTTAGCTTTGGGTTTATGTGAAGCATTTATGGTGCGGTTGTAGAGTTTTGTTTTTTCGTTTGAGATGCAGGTTTTCCTCTAAATGTTTCAGAACTGATTGATCACCTTTGCTGTAAGAATAAGACTGAGTTCAGTGCTGTGTTAGAGGTGGACTAGCTGACTGTTATGCATTGGTTTGGTGTCTGTATTTACTATGGTGTTTCTGTTTCTAGATGTTGGGGGGGATTCCCTGGCAGGTCTATTTTCAACGGGTTCTTTCTGCCTCTTCAGCTACCTACGCCCAGGTCCTTTCCTTCCTCGCCGCCTTCGGCTGCTTGGTCATGGCCGTCCCCTCTGTCCTCATAGGAGCTATAGGGGCCTCCACTGGTAAATGCACTCACACACACTCTCATATGCTCTGGGCCATCACTAGACTTAAAGCTACTGTACAATTGTAAATTTCATCTAATCACTTTTACATAGATATGTTCAAAATGCACCAAAACTCAAGTCAGTCACTTCATATTTATTTATTTAATCAAATGTTGTTGCATGTATTATATTAATACTCTCACACTTTCATGCTATTCAAATAGCTTAAGATCATTGTATTGTAAATGGAGATAATGCAAGTATTGATTTTGTTTTGATCAAATAGCTATTGTTTCAATATATTTACCTCTGCAGGATCATCCAGTATATTATTCTAAGCTCTAATACATATACAGAGAAATATCAGGATCGCAGCTGTTATATCAGATTGCAAATGATGAACACACACATATCAGACACTGACCCATTAATTATGTGTGTATTATACACATAGAAACACATTGATCAAGCAGTTAATGAAACATCACAAGGCAATCGAAACATCCAAGAATATGATCTTTTATTCAAACAGGAAAGTCTGATCAAAGGGAATACAGGGAATTCCTCACTGGGTTGTTTACACCACAGCAGCCTTGTTTTTTCAGACGTGTAAATGCAGATGCGTATTATGTCACAACGAGCAATGGAGAGAGAGTCAGCAGACCATGCAGAGTTAGTGAATATTACATCTGAAGGAGAGCTAATTAATCTGATCCGTCTGAAGCTGTTTCATGTACAACCAGCAGTAATCACGGTTTCTAGACCTCTGGAGGATGAAGAGAAGGAAGGAAAAAAGGATGTCAGGCGGTTTAAGAGGACAAAAAGAGATAGAAGAACAAATGGTGTCCCACCGAATGGGAAGGTGGTGACAGCAGTGGATAATGGAGGAAAGTGCAGATATTATTCATAACTCAGCTGGGATACATGAAGCGTCTATGGAGTTAGACCTGCCAGTTTCAGTTATATAACTGCTCTTACACCCTTGAGTACTGAAATACGTCAGATCATCAGTTTGATAATATTCATGGCTTACTGGATGAAATGCTTGCCAGTATTTCAATCATTTTTTAATATTACTTTTTAAAGATGTTGCAAGTATTTAGTCTTTCCCTCTAGAAAAAAGGCCACAATAAAGCATAATTCTGTATTTAATAAGCTCAAAATGTCTTACCAGAATCAATAGCTTCCCATAGACATTAATCATTATTAATGAAATCATTATTAATCAGATTTACAATGAAAATGCAAAACATTTGCAAAATGCATTCTTCAACACTGACTCATATTTTATGCCTTGTTGGACCGTAGTTTTGTATTATTACACGGATGGCATATTTTCAATAATTCCTCTTACTTACAGTACTGTGGCTTGTGTTGTATTTCAGCACAAACATGTGAAGCCCTTTTGTTTCTCAGCAACTAAAACAGGTGTATTGACAGGGGGCATAATAATAATAAGGTCTCAAAGTGATACCCTTTGTCTGAAAAGCCAAGGGATAAGTGGAAAAATGTAATCTAAGTATAAATCCACTTAAAAAGTTGGCAAAGAATGACAACATAGGAACATGCACAAGCCTCATAATGATCTGTGTGGTATTTGTGTTGTCAGGGAGGATGCAAAGAAAGAATTTCATTGTTCAGTGTGACTGTTTGTCTTACTGGGCATATGACAAAAAAAATAATAAAATATAAGTGTAGTAAAATTGAGTTGAAAGCATTAGCACTACAACTACTATTGAATCATGTGATAAATGCAGATAAAAAAAATAACTTTTATTTTTTAAAACGATCCAGATAATTCGTGACTGTGTTTCCCTTTTCCTGCTCCAGACTGGAACCAGACGACTTACGGGGCCCGTCCTCCGAAGGATAAGGATGAATCAGACATGATCCTTCCCATAGTGCTTCAGCACCTCTGCCCACCCTACATCTCCTTCTTTGGTCTGGGGGCGGTGTCAGCTGCTGTCATGTCATCAGCAGACTCATCCATTCTCTCAGCCAGTTCCATGTTCGCTAGGAACATCTATCACCTCGCCTTTCGACAGTCGGTAAGATAGCAAACAATAATACAAACACAGTTTGAGCCAGTGGTTGCAAGTGGTTGCAAGCATCAATCGATAAATCTATTTTAGTTCCACTTCAGATTTTGTCTTGAAACAACAACAACAACAAAAAAACTGCACAAATTAAATTTCAACTTATTGTTATATACAGTACAAGACCAGACCCCAGAACTTTAGACAACGTTCAAACTAACAATAGCTATGAAATGTGTAGTTTGTTTTTAGGCATGCTAGCACTGTGGCTTCATGTTGTCTGTAAGTCCACCACAAAATATCTTGACAACTGGATGGATGCAGACATTCATTGTCCCCAGATGAGGAATCCTGGCATTGATAATCCCTGGCTTTTCCTTTAGCACCGCCACTTTCAGGTTGACCACCATTTGCTTGCCATGAAATCTGGCACAAAAATGCATGTTCCCCATTCAGGTCAAAAATCGCAATTTTGGCCGTATGACCAAATATCTGCAAACATTGGAGTTAGCATGCTTATGTTAGCATTTAGCTCTGTGTCAAAGAGCTGCTCGCATGGCTGTAGATTGTTGGTCTTGTTCTAATTTGACATCTCTTGTCATACATTCCTACTTTTGTC
Source organism: Pampus argenteus (assembly GCA_036937835.1). Classification (NCBI taxonomy): domain Eukaryota; kingdom Metazoa; phylum Chordata; class Actinopteri; order Scombriformes; family Stromateidae; genus Pampus; species Pampus argenteus. Next base: position 7,329,188 of record CM072872.1, on the reverse strand, counting down.
CTTGTCTTCTATACTTTTCACACTTCCCTTTTCACTTTGCTATCCCTTTCTTCTTTCCTTTAGGCCTCAGATCGTGAGATTGTTTGGGTGATGCGCTTCACCATCTTTGTGTTCGGAGCTCTCGCCACTGCTATGGCATTGTTAACAGGATCAGTGTATGGCCTGTGGTACCTTAGCTCTGACCTGGTTTATGTCATCATTTTCCCCCAACTTCTCAGTGTACTCTTTGTCAAGGGCACTAATACCTATGGCTCTGTGGCTGGCTATATCTTTGGTCTTTTGCTGCGAATTGGTGGCGGGGAGCCCTACCTCAAATTCCCTCCCTTCATCTACTACCCCGGCTGGGTGAATGAGGAGAAGGTCCACCACCTCACTGGGAATGTAGAGTACTTTGTCCAGCAGAGGTTCCCGTTCAAGTCTGTGTCCATGTTGGCATCCTTTTTGGCAAATGTGGCCTTTTCTTACCTGACAAAGTACCTATTTGAAAGCGGTATGCTGTCACATAAGTACGACTTCCTTGATGCTGTGGTATCCAAGCACAGCAAGGAGATCATGGACAAAGCCACACTGGTGACCAACCATGACAACATCATTCTTTCAGAGATGGCGCCCGTCAGACAGACCCTGGGTGCATCACTTGCAGGGACTTTCATCAACACAGAAGTCCTCAGTGATGATGGGGGGTCTAGTCCTGAGGCTTTTCACAATGAAAACTAGGCAAGAAAGGCACAAAGAAAACTAGAACAAAGGAATTTGAAGAAGAAGGAATAGTCAAAGAGGCATCGACATTCTTCAGGAAACTTGCTACTGCCCCACTGGAAGACAAATCAACAAAAATCTGTCTTCCAAGTGATTCCACAAGTTTGTTTTATGCCGATGACATGATGCCTCCTTCTTTTTTGAGATTCTTTGCCGAGAACCAGGACGTTGACTTTCAATCAAGCATACCGTACATAGTCTTGTTTTTTTTGTTTTTTTTGATCATGACTCTGTGAATCTCTTTGTAAAGGAAAACTCCCACTACAACCATTGTTTTAAAGTGCTGCTACACTGATTGGAAGGACCTTTAATACTGCAGGGGATGTACAGTGTGTGAGGAAATCTACAAGAGTTTGCTGAGGGTGATGAGAATAGTGCAATATCTAATCAAGAAAATGTGTCTGTCTACATAGCAGTGTGTTGGAGTGTGTTTGTACATGCATATATGTGTAATTGGTGTCAAGTGAATGCTCCAGAAATCTTTCCTGACTTTTAAGTTTTCATTTGCGTAGAGGAAACTTATGAATAGAGCAATAATATTTTTTTGGACCTATGTTGTCCAGAGATACATTGTACTGAGTTTGCAGGTCATAGATGTTGTTTCTTATAGAACAATCATTTTTTGCAAATATATAATTAAAAACCGCAAACTAAACCCTTTATTTGCCAAACTGAGGTTTGATATTGGAAGATTCTGCAAAGACTCCAAATTACATTCAGTAACTTATATGTTAACTGCAACGTTTTTTTTGTTTTTTTGTTTTTGAAATGAATTGTTTTTACAATAATCAAATGTTGCAACTACAGTATGGTTGACGTAACAATTAAGCTTGAACCTCTTTTTGGCCAATTGGGGGCAGCACAACTAATTGCAAACACAATATTGACCTCATGAATTTGATATGGTGAAGGTAGCTTATTTACACACCTTGCTGACACAGAGCAACATTAGAATACATCTGGACACATGTTTCTGACCTGATGAATGTAAGTCCAATATTCATCTCTTTTAACCAACTTATGAGGGACATATCAGGCTCTTTAGCTGATAAATTCTCCACTAAATGCTTCACTAGCTAGTTGGTAACTTTCTGCTGTTTGCTGTCTGCTGGGAGAATAGCATATGTATGGTTTTTAAAGCTTTTTTGATGAAAACAGGTTGATGAGAACAGTGACACTAAACCAAACATTTGCGTTGTGGGCCATAAAACCAAATCAATGACCTGAAAGAAGCTAAAAAGCTCTGCAGAGTCGGGTGATGATTCTCCGTAGGTTTATCACTAAAAGCAACCCCGATCAGATTCAAGTACACAATATGAACTGTGTCATAGTTTTTTTTTTACATAAGGTCTTATTCCATATTACCCTCCAGCCAGCTGTTGGCTTCCACTCATTTCCATACTCTATGAAAATCAATGTGCAATTTGCATCGTTTATTTTTCTCAAACTTGTGCAATGGTTACATAGTACTGTAGTGAAAATATTTCTACATTTGTGTGCATTACTGCACAAAAAAAAAAAACATTTACATCAATAAAAGCAGATGTAATGTTTGATATGTTGCAAGTTGATTTTCATACTGTTCATTAAATGAATTCAACCCAGTGACTGCCTGTAAAGTACAGGTGCAATTCAGAAATCTAAAGCATTACAGCAAGATTTGAAAATCATTGGCATTAATGGGCAAATGTTGAGGCAAATGATGATTTGTGACACTGACTACATAATCATCTCCATGTAAAGACAGTAAAGTCTTAAAAAGTACACATAACACAGCAAAAGTGTTCTTTTTCTTTTTCCTCAATTCCTACACTGAGCCCCACGGTTGGGATCCACTGACGTACAGTATATTTGATTTAAATCATTTCATGATAAAATGATCTCATGGAAGTTATTTCGAAAAATATGTGCACGTGTGTGTATCTAGATAGTTTTTTTATTGATTAGCCAGCCACAGCAGGTTAGCGAAGACAGGAAATGATTGTTCCTTCCAGGATCATGTCAGTAGCACCAGTCATTATTGATCCAATCCCTAGTCGTTTAGCCTTCAAGACATTTGATTAATGCTGCAAAGAGGTTAGAAACTAACATTTATGCAGGTTAGTTTTATGGTGTATTACATACAGTGGTGAAAGTTGAGATGTTGTCATTGCCTATGCATCCTTACATTTCCCCAGGATTGGCTTTTTCAAACTGCCAGGTACACTGCTGCTCTGTATAGGGAGAATCAATTATAGGTGTTGTTTGTTTATGCAGTGATTTTAGGCATTGTTGAGTGTTACTGTTGTCCAGTTGACTTCTTTGTGTTAATCTCCTGTCAGCAACGTTGTGATTAGTTGGTGTCTTTTTCAATCTATAGACTCGCCTTAATTGAAAGGGTCAGCGTTGGATTGTGTTAGAAACACTCACAACCATGTAAACGAAGACAATTATAAAAAGAAAATCATTATCAGTCAGGGTGGTAGGATGTAGTCAGTGCCACAGCTGGAGAGTGAAGTAGGATTGATTGATCTCCTATGCAGCCTCATCTGCAGAGGTGCAGTAAGACTAAAACCCCAACCTGTTCCAGTCCTAATCGTGTCCCTTCTCTAAAACATAAGTAATAGTTGTGGGATTGGTGATATGTCACCAAGAACGGGCTGACTGCCGCTCTGATGTTATGCAAAGTGTCAGGCGATCTCATTGGACGTAAATGTGACTGTAAACTTTCTTCATATTGAGTGTGTTGTATATTAGACTCATTCACAAACCTGAACACACGCAGAAAATAATCAAAGTCAGGTGCTGGACTGACACATTTGTGGCTATGTCATGTCGTAAATTGCAGTGATGCTGTATTTTTTGTGTGATAAATGTATACACCAAAAAAAAAAAACAAGAATAAGTACTTTTAAATGCAGCATTGAAAATTATGTTTGTTGACAGTGAAATTACACATATTTATTTATCCATGCAGTGTCTATAAGAGTATAGATGTATACATATGTGAGGTCAGTTGAATAAATTATATTATTTAGCAGACTCACAATTTGGTTTTCTCTCTATTTACGTACTCGCAGTATTACACGTTTTTGTACTTTTCAGATTGCATGGATTCTGTTTTATACATGACAACTTTCAATTCTTGTTTTATGGTAACACTTTACAATACAGTACACAACATTTTGAGTTGTTACTAAGGAACAAGAAGGAAAGAAGAAGAAATCAGAAACAACCTAATAATTGATGAATCATTAATAAGTACTTCCTGAGTGTTGTACATGAGTAAATACTGTAGTGATGATTTATTTTTGTAATGATTAGTACACTTAGTATCTGGGAGTTGACACACTGATCAAAAACTCCCACTTCTTGCAAATGTTTGCATTGCCTTACAGCAGATTAGTGGGCGCATTGTTTTACATATTCTACATCAATGTCAATGGAACTAGTGTGAAAATAGTTGCATTGAAAATGTTGAGAAATGGTGTTGACGCATATTTCCCTCGTTGTTTGTTTTCCTTGATCCTGTTCCAGGTGACAGTTGATTCAACATACTTCTCAGGGTCATATTAAGCACCACTGTTGACTTGATGGGGCACAAAAGGGTTGCTAATGGTAAGGCAATCGTGAAGAAATGAGGGACTACTTAATAACTACTCAGTAGTAATTAATGAATCATGAATAATTAACTAGTTAGTTACTAACTGACGAATTAATGAGTCATTACGGTTTTGTTCTAATTGTGTGTGTGTGTGTGTGAGAGAGAGAGAGAGACAGAGAGAGAGAGAGAGAGAGAGAGAGATTGACAGCCCTGACAGTTTTGGCAGTTATGAGATTCTGAGGTGGACGTTTTGATTGACGCAGCCAAACAGGCAGTAAAGATTAAACCCTCTGCTCGTCAGCCTGCACGCACGCACACACACAGACACGTACTTCGTAGATTCTAGCATGACTGAATCAATCTGACCCCTGACTGATGGAAGAAACCTTCAAATTGTGTTTTTCCATCCAATTCTACGATCTACCTTCCAAGTAGAAAAAAACAAAAGGTGTTAAGAATGAAATCTGGTGGTTGTACTGTATCCAACATAGATTTCTTCTTTTTTTTCATTATGCTGAAAATAGGATCTACTGATGCGCAATTAAAACATGTTTGGGAGTAAAAGTGACGGACTCCTGACAGACAACATGTAACATCATGGAACTGAATGAATGGACGAAACAAACTGCGAGCATCCTAGTTAAACTTTTCAAATCCTGTTATTTTCTGACAAATATAACTATTCACCTTTTACTTTTCTATCATAGCAAACCTCAGTTCAACTAACTAGTCTACCTTAATGTAAAGAGAGGGTGTTACATGAAACGACAGCATTTCAAAGCGTAATACGTCTTACATGAGTACATTTTGTTCTTTTCCCTTTCTTCGTTTACACCTTTCTCTCACTTTTTAATGAGGAATTCTGTATATACAAAGAGACATGAAAGAAACTGAAAACTGGCTTCTTTTTTTATTCATCAGCAAATAGAAAGCTTCAATGAGCCATTATGGCTCCGTTCAGAGCCACCTGTATAACAGTCACTGTTAAGTCTCAATTTAAAACACATTTCAGACAATTATGTTTCAGGCTCTAAAAATGTAAAATAAAAATAATAAGAATATTAAAGACCATAAGTATATCTTAATTTTCTTATGGGTTTTTTGTAGTTTTTTGCAAAATGACTCAAGTGAATAATTATTAATAATAATTAATTAGCTGTTTTATTCTCTTTTAATCTTGTAGCCAAACAATTTGTACAAATTAAATTTTTTTATTATAAATGACAAAAAAAAAAAAGACTACTGTCTGGTAGTTTCTATTCTATTTTTTTATTTCTTATTTGGATCCCCATTAGCTGCCACTAAGTTAATTTTGTTATTCAAATAGTATGCCAAGAATCAGAGTCAGGATCAATATCAATAAGCATAAGTGGACGTGCTAAAATTCATACTCAGTCACTGCTAGCATTAAGGTTTAGCTCTGCACAGCGTGCTGGAAAGTAAAACTCTGTGTTGTACAAAGTAGCACATATAATGCAAGAACAGTGTTTTTTGCATGATAATGCGAATGCTCCACTGACAATTATCAGGTTCAAATAAATAAATCATGTGTCTTATATTTTTCAAGTGGAGCTTTTTATGTTTAATGTATCACTGGCCTGTACATAATCCTTCAGATAACACACAACATCTGAAGAGCTACAGTATGTTTATCATGTGTTTATCACCACAATCCTCTGACTGAACCCCCCTTCTGGCTGAGTTTCAACCCTAAAGCCAAGCTGCAGGCTCAATTATTGTCCTCACTGAAGTTTCCTGTGTGTTTAACACAACAGAGAATTCCCTGAACGTCATCAGTAGCATGAACTTAAAACACATACACACAGAGACAAACACACTCATACGTTCAGCCCTGCAGCCCTGCAGCACTACTCATGACTTATTCTCTCTAAAATGACAAAAAAAAGTCAGGAGGACAGATGAAAAGAGACATTAAATACAGTCCTGGACAAACCTTAAATCTTTAATTTATTGATTGTATATTGTCCTACATTTTACAAGCTTTGAGCTTTTAATAATTAGCTATTACGGCTATGATTTAATGCCAAATTATAATTTTCTATGCCTTCAGACGGTTTAAATAAATTGCCTCCTTGGCTGTTAAATTACACTGATATTAATGTACAGTACCAGTCAAAAGTTTCAAACTGAAAATATAATAGAAAAGATATAATAGAAAGAACGTAGTAAAATAAAAATAGTGTATGTGTTAAAACGATTACTTCTTTAATATTAGGATACCTTTGTTGTCATGGTTACAATAATAACCACGTGGTTAAGCTTATGGGATGATCATGGTCATGTTTTTGGTTTTTTTACTGTGGACTCAGGTAGAATCAGGAACTAAGCAGCCGATTTCCTCATTTGCTCCCGTCATGAATGAAAATATATGTTGTTTTGGAGCACTTGAATGAATTACTGAATAACTGGGTAGGAACAGGTGTAGCTGAAAGGGAGTGAATTAAAGAGCAGAGAAGAATAAATGAACTGACTGGAAGCTGATGTTTATCAGGTCTTTGATTAACAAAAGGAACTGTGGGACATCATCTTCAGTACATTGTGGTAGCACAAGGGGAACACATGTTTATTACTATCATAAGCTTTTAAAAATCTATTTAGATGTGTTGGCTGTATATTCATCTCATGGTTGTTTTTTTTTCCCATAAAGCAGAGTGAAGTGAATTTGTCTGAGAGACAGAAAAAGGAGACCGGAAAAAGAAAAACCCATGAAATTAAAAGCAGAAAGGTTAGCAAAAGAAAAAAGAGCAAGATGATGTAATTTATAGCAATAAATCTTGGCCCATTTACTGCTTTTTCAATAAAGCCAGCGGATACGGGCTACACTGGAAAACAGTCATTGTCATTATTCACTTTAGACTAAGTGCTCCACTTCTAAGGATAGGAAAAGGAGGAGAAATGAATAGAAAGGCCAGACATTTACTGTAGCACCCTGAGCTCATATAAGGGATGGGCCGATGGACTGAGCGTCTCCACTCAGCAGCTTGTGCTGTCCTTCTTTCTTTCTTGTCCATCAGACTTTTAGTCTATAATAAAATATTCATAGTTTAACATTTAAAAAAAAAACATTTTCTTTTGTTCCCACAGATGAGTTGGCAACCCAACAATAAGTCAAGTAATAACAGTGCACATTTTTTAAACAGTGACAGATATATTTGTGTAAAGAATGATAAAAATGGTCAGAGAGAGAAGTGTAAACTCACAGCTGGCCAGTCCCGGTGTGTCGTTGGTGTCACAAGGTTTCAGAAATGGCCGTACACAGCTGCACCTAAATTACCTAATCTGATGCCAGAAAGGTGAGGGGAGAGTGAGTGAGCCCCTCAAAGCTATATATATATATATATATAATCAAGGAAATATCTAATCAATACGGTAAATGCTACTATTCCAGAGTAGATCAACCAGACAATGAAAGTACTCTAATTCAATTCAAAGTCATCTAAAGAGGCTGCACACAAACACACACACACACACACACACACACATTGCCTCCCAGTCCCCCAGGGGACATTTTATTAATGCTGGCAACACTGTTGACAGGAACATAAATTATAGTACAATTTATTAGAGCTGCAGTTATGGGGAGAATATTACAGCTCCATAACAAACAGCAATTGGAAAAAACATGTATCACTTAGTATACACACTGTACTGTTGTTATGTATGCAACACATGCATTCACTGAACTGAACTGTTCATACTTCATATCGTTTCTATGAATAATGTATTACTGAAATATTCCTGCTTCATGCAAAAAAAAATTTTTAAAAAGCAACAGACACAAACTTTAAGAATAGAATCGACTGAACCTTACGATAAAATAATGTTGATCTTTGAGGTAGTATTTTGATTCTTGATAATATTTGATACAGATGATGTGTATATGAAGTACTGGTACTGTGTGTAGACAAATTCCCTCATTTGGAGGAGGAGGTGATGTAAAGCAGTAACCCAACAGCAGGCTTGCTGTTCATTTCCTGTTTTAAAACTGTGAGTCGGGACAATCTCTCTACTAAAGAAAGCAAATATGTGTATTTTCCAACTATTTCCTTAACTGGTACAGTCAGTGGTGTTCCAGTTAATTGAGTAACTCTGCTTTGTGAGACAGCTGGGCAGGTACTGATCTCCACTCATTATCTACATCGCTTTTCTATAGAATCTGCCTTGTTCTCATAATGGCCAGATTAGATTTTCATTATACTTGGCCTGTGAAAGACTATGCTGCAGACTGTCTTTGAAAAAAGATAATAATATCCTCGCCAGATTCTCCAGATATAATATTCTGTCATTTTAGTGAATACTGCTACGCCCGGGAAGCCAAAGTATCCGTGTCTCTTGATTCCTTTGTGTTTCAAGGGAGTTCGGCTATATGTCATTAGCAGCCTGCTTTCAGTCTCAAGTGGGTCTTATATATATATAATATACAGTTAGGCACAACAAATACATATACACAATTAATTTGTGGTCAATATTAGAAATGTAATTTCATAAAATGACATTATAAATTACTTATTTTTCCCCCGAGATCTGTCAAATTTCAAAGAGTCAGTCATGTCAGGACATCTTTAATAGACTCAGTATCATTACCATGGTTGATAATGTCTAAATATATCTCTACCAAGAGAAGGTTTTCATCCAACAATGTAATGAAATTATGCCTGTGGTCTGGATATACTCTGGACAATACCTTTGGACAGGTGCAGTATCAGGTTGGATAATGAGCCATGGGTAATATCACATGGCTAAATCGAGTTAGCTGATAACACGCAGTGTAATTTATCACAGTCACTCTCCATGACACATCAGTGCTGACTTTTAGGGTTGGGGGGGAAAAAAATATGTTACAAATTGCAACTGTACATAAGTAAGTTTATTCCTCTGCCCACATTTTATTTGCAGCATGCAGTAGAGTTTGATTTTATGATGATTTTACTGTTTGTGTTTCCTGATACTAGATTAGGTAGTCATGGTAAAAGGAGTACATTCACCGTAGTACCTATAAAGTCCTTTGTTTGTTCGACTCTGGACAGTTTATCAAACCCTCTTGACTTTGCAGAAAGAACAGGTTCATCTATAACACTGATTCATATACTTGATTGATTTCTTCAGCTGATTAGCATTATGGAAAACATCCGGGAAAGATAACAAGTGATTAGAATTAAGTGTTTTTAATGTCTTGGTGTAATCATGCTCATGCAGTTTACAAAATAATACAGTATTTGTACAATATAATAGAGCAATATAACAATAACCTCAACGCAATACAATAATGTCATTATTTTTGGTCTGTGTGTACATGCGTACATGCAGACACATGTGTGTGTTGATGTATTGATTAAACTGTCCCGTTCATGTTTCCTCCTCCTGCTAAACATCAAGCCTTCAGCTGTCAGACACACTAGGACTCATTTATTAGACTTTAAAACCTTTTTCCATCCAAATGCCTGATAATGGTGCAACATCCTAAAGGAAAATTTTGTTTTAAAAATGTTTTTGTCTTGTCTTGTCTTATTTGGGGGCATGATCCATCACGAGAATGAGCAGGTCATTAGGACATGTGACATATAAGGTCACGTTGAAAACTAATCTCCTGTTTATATTCAAACTAAATTATTTAGAAGTAATATAAATGGGCCTCAAAATATTCCTTTATTATAGCCTCCACCTACTGTCATTTTTTTTCTTTTTGTAAGAGAAACCACATTTTCTCTCAATTTTTCATTTGTGAATCCAAATTTTTTTTTTAAATCAATTGTTCTCTCTAATCTGTTTGCAAATTGATTTATTGATTTATTTTTCTAATTGGAACAAAACACGCTCTCAAATTGTTTATTTGTACCAAATGCAGAGTGAGTTTTGATAGAAGACTACAGAGGCATATTTCACTCATGTGATGTGATTGGCAGTGTACTGTTGCGTTTTTGACTGATACACTGCGCCGATTGATTTCCTATCACTGTAGCACACCTCACAACAACACATTTCAAGGGCAGTTTCTTTTCTGTGTGTTTCTGTGTGTGTTTGTGTGTAAAGGTGTATTGTATGTGCCCACACATTTCCTCCATTTTCATGCATCTGCACCCACCATAGCAATGATTTTAATGTATTGCAGTGCACTTTAAGTAAAATGTCATTTTTAGTTATTCAGTTCACTTAAGGAAAGCGACCATCACCCATCAACATTATGGAATATAATTCAGCTGTAGCATACTGCCATTCTGCAAAAAGTGCCTCTGTCTTCTGACAGATTACTGCTGCACTCACTGATTGCTGCGGTGGCTGCCTATGTATTGAACTGCGGTAAGTAATGAAAATGGTGTGTGTCCACTGTTGGTTCTCCCATTGATCCCATCAGTGGTAAGTAGCTTGGCTCCAATTAAGCCTTAATAGGCCCAATGACAAAGAAGAGGAGAGGAGAGAGGAGCTTGTAAATGTATCAAATTGTATGACTCGTGAATCAAGGCCTGTAAAAATGAGCATTTGCTAATTTTAACAGACCAAGGCTCAACAAAAGTTTTACCTGTAAAACTGTGCTTTTTACATTTTACACTATATCAGTATATTGTGTGAAGAGGAAGGAAATTACCTGACAGCCAAATCATTACACCTTAAAGTCTAAAGTGAAAACAAATGTACCCTTGGCATAATAGTAAAGACTAGCGATCTATTTGAAATGTTAGTTTTAATGCAGAATCAATGATAATTAGCCAGTGTTTCCTCTATTTCTCGCTCTATCACCAACAGAAAGCTTCGGAAACCAATTTATACCGCCATCCCCGGCTGCCTGAAGCTCGCTGTTCCTTCCTGTTGTTGAAGAGCCGACAGGAGCCGACTCTCTTCACAGCAATGCTAATATAATCAACTGAACCCACACAACCTTCGATGTACAAATTATATTACACCTCAGTTTGGGGATGGGGAGGTAGTGGCTCCTTCAGAGTGATTTAGTTTGTCTGGACTCACAATGAAATGGGGGGGGGGGGGGGGGGGTACAGCCTTGAAGCCACATACAGTATACGGCTACAAACCAGGCTGTGTGTGTGCGTGCGTCAGATCCTCTTTCTGCTTCAGTGCTGTTGCACATCTGGTTTCTTCAAGCAGCAGGTAACAACCGAGTTAAGATGCTTATTTCATGAAATAAACAATACAAACTTTCAAGGTAGAGATAAAAGCTGAAAGCTGGCAAGTGAAATTATGCTATTATTCATGCATTAATATGAAGGAAGGCATTGTTTATTTTTCTAACTGATGATGTCAATTATTATTTATTCACCTGGCACAGATGAAATGGTTCATCCTGTTGGGACTGATGTATATCCAAAACAACATTTATCCCACTTGAAATTATAATTTGAAGGTTTATATAAATATGAAAGTATGATATATTTGTAGCACGCTCGGATCATTCATCTTCAGTGTGCTTAATGTGGGTTTTATTTATGCTTTATTGCCTTCTGAGCAATGTTATATAGATCTAGTGGCAAAAACAACATATATATATATATATATTTACATTTAAGTGACAGAAGCCACCTAGCGACTGTAGTAAATAGAAAACCATTTAATATAAAGCTACAGCTAGGCGATGACTAGCTTAGCTTAGCTTAGCTTAGCATAAACATGGACCAAATTTTCTCTAAAAGCTAAATAATGAACTTGTGTCAAAGTCCTCGCTTCATAGACTTGGTTTATTAAAAGGTAAATAAATGTCATTTGGGGGCATTACAGCATATTGTAACAATAGAATAGAAACAGAGTCAGAATTATCGGTTTTGGTTTTTCTCCCCAGTTGTGAGGCACCTGTTGCAGCAGGCAGGATGTGTTTCTGATTAGAAGTGATGTTGGCTGCTTGCTAACAGGCTAACAGGGAAGAGACATTTATCTGGCTAACAAAGCCCTGGCAGGGCTCCCTCTCCTCCACTCTGCTCTCCGTAATGCTTTACGACACTGTCATTTAAAGGTGACATATGATAGGAGCGGGATTTAGCTTGCCAATATCCCCCTTTATCACACACACACACACACACACACGCAAACACACAGACACAGGCAAACACACGGACGCACAGCTGCTGAGGAGGCAGCACAAGATGGACCACGAGGCAGAGATGCATGAGCAGCTGCTCTGTGTGTGTGTGTGTGTGTGTGTGTGTTGGCCAGTCATGGTTATTTATTTGATTATATTTGCCGGTTTTACATCTGTCATGAATCAAGAGAGATGGTTGCGGGTGACTCCGGATACTGGCTATCCTTCCTGTTATCACTGTGTGCATGTTATGTGTGTGTATGTGTGTGTGTGTGTGTGTGTGTGTGTGCGTGCAGAATACAGTATGTTGGGCCTGGGTGAATCCCATAGGTAATCACTAATTGAACAGACACATTACTTATTAACCAATCAATTAATAATTGATTATTAACAAGTGAGTCCAGTGGCACATCAGAGGGTAATTATAGTACACAGCAGTGACAGAGTATACAGTTTTCTTCGATAGATAGATTAATCAACAGAGGCCGACTTTACGACTTAAAAGCATGTGTTTTGAGACAGAAATTGCCTTCTTCGTTTGACTTTCTTCGTTTTGAGTGTAGCCTTGGGCTGTAAATATGTAGAGCACTGAGTACAGGGATGTTTATGTACTGCTACAGGGGAGTCAGTGTATCATCTGCTCGTTCAATTATTTCATTAAATCTGCCAAAAACAACAGCAATTTCACATACTTTTTTTTTTTTGTTGGTGAACTGTAATCAATGGCTACAGTAGTATTTCAAAATTATGTAGGAGACTCCTCTACGCAGTGTTTCTGTATTGGGAGTATTACAAGTCAACCTCAAAGTGTATTGTTGGATGGCAATTCAAGTTCCTTATTTATGTGGAGAAAAACAAATCAGTGTGCAACTTCAGCTGCACTATTTATGGATCGATGTCATTCCAAATAAATAAATGAGCAGCAGTTTTTTAACGTAGAATTATGTCAAAGGTGAACTTATTCATTTGTTATTGTTCTGCAGCTAGTGTAATTGACAGAAACGCCAGCTGAAGTGAGCTAAATTGAAACGAGAGACAGAGAGCATTTCCACAAGCTCCAATTACAATGAAAGAAAAGAGAAAAAGTCAGAAAGAGACACGTGGACGCATACAACAACAGTTTCCTACTTGGGGTACTGCTTCAGTTCAGATTCATGTCTTATTCTACTCCGTGCAGGAAGCAGCAGAAGACAATCCGATTACCTATTCTGAATAAGGAAAGATAATTAAATTTAACATGAGCTAACTCACTTACCAATTTATTGCCAGGTTGGAACACCCTTTCCAAATGCAGAGGAATGGCCTTCACATTGAGATCGATAAAATGGATATCGCATCGAGTCACATTCACATTCTTATCCTTTTCTAAGATTGTTGAGTTATGATTGTGTTTACATGCCGCGAGGTATTAAAAGAGGTTTTCAATTGGCAATATATATAAAATCTATTTTCCATTTTCTGTCCATTGATTCTTGTATGCATTATTTTCAACAACTGGAGTTTTCTTTTCTTTGATTGTAGCAGCGATTCACAGAACAGTTTCTTCTCTGCATGTTTCTGTGAGCATATTGACCTTAAGTAACGAAAGTGCATCATCTATGTCACTATAGAGGTGGGTTTTGGTTTGGGGCTCCGAGAGTAGAGAGCTAAATGGATAAAGCCCTCAAGACGAATGATGATAAAGCTGGAAAAACAACAGACAGACACATACACACACACACACATATATAGACACCATGTTTCTGAGTGACAGAGACACAAAAGAGCAGTTTCTACAGGACCATCTGCTGTAGATACAAAAGCAAACTGAGAATTGATGCTGATGCAGCACTACACAATTTGCATAACCAACAAATATTATATTGTCTATGTATTGTGTATTTACTGGATAATAATAATAACTGGAGACTGAATCTAGGTCCGACCTGGACTAGCGCAAAAATGTGCATTGGAGTAGTAGGTTTCGTGACACACCTTCAGATGTGACAGCAGAGATGGTCTGTTGCTGTTGACGACGGTCTGGTCTGAGAAGCTGATGAAGCTCCCTGTTAAATTCAATTTTGCCTATACAACTCAGAATAGTCACAATACAAAACAGTGTTGCAGGCATTTACCATCACGTTGTTTGTTATTTTGCACAGTATGAAAATAGAATAAAATAGAAAACCTGCTTGCTCTAACAGAGAAACGTGTTTCACAGACAGAATGTGTAATAAATGCCACAATTAGCATGCAACCTTGATCCAGCAGTCTCTTCACCTTTTCTTCACCCTTTCAGCGTGTTAAAATGTTCTGCTGCATTGATTCGTTTGACAATAGAAAGAGCATTGATTAACCTGTTCTTAAAATAGGTAAGAAGCCATTCTCACAGATCCGGAGGAACTATTTTTCATTAATCTGATGGAAAGTCGTGGCATTTTGACACCTTTAAACAAGCCTGAGCATAAACACTTCGAGTCGTCACTTTAGCCTGTCAAGTCAGTCCACGTGATGGAAATGATATTGAATGAATACAGATTAATGGCATGAAAGGAGGTGAATGAAAAATTCTTGTCCCATTTCCAATCTTACAGTATTACATCAGCAGCACAGATGCTGTAGCAGTGCAGAGTAACTCTTTCTGGAAAATTAAATGGGTTCCTTGAGAGAGGCGGAGAGGCTATTTGTCTCCTAGTCCAAACAAGCTGAATCTAAGCAGGAGATCAATACTGATATCTTTAGGCTGCTAACTGCTCCTTTAATATATTATTGATGTCTGGGTCTTGCTGGATTGAATTTGGGCTGCACACAGCAGTTCATCTTGATCAACGTACACATAGGAGACGCACCAACAGATGAATATAGGAATCCCCTTGGATATGTGCATATGATGTTTATACAGTGCAGAAAACAGAAAGGTATTACATGTTGAAGGAACTTTTGAGGTGAGCAATGAAGGCTTTTACAGGCTGTGATTGTAAAAGGCCACCACAGCCTTTTGTTCAATTTGTACTGTCTGATTTGAGATGTCCAGACTATGGAGTTCAGTAAGGATAAATATAAAGGGCTTTGAGGTGAGCTGAGATAATTACTGCTTACCAGTCACCAGAACTTGGTACTGCACATGTTCCCCATCTTCATCAATTGTCTGTGTCAAATTGGACCATGGAAAAACTCAAACTGCACGACCGTCGACCAAAATGTCAGACTTCCTAGAAATTCATCCAGTCGTCTGTCACAGCCAGATCATTGATCCTTCAGGCAGTTAATCAGGCACTGTGACCCCCCCACAAACTCAACATCAAACAACAACCTTTTAAACTAAACCTTTGTGGTTTAGTTTAAAAATGAAGCAGTGGTAACCAATTGCCAACCAACCCCAAAGGGTTAAAAATTGTGTGTCTGGTTCCTGGGGTTTGTTTCTTATAACCACGACCACGATCTTTGTCTAATCTTAGTTTAGTAGTTTAAGATGTCAGTAACCACAGAGGTGGTAGATCAGAAACAACGTGACCTTAAAAAGCATATTGGTTCAAATCCAGTTAAGAAAGTGTTTATGAGGCACAGCTTGAAAAACTCTACACTGGCAAAAAATGAGCCAGATTTATTAAACTTGTGTCACTATGTGCCAAGATAGTAAATAGCTGGCTAAAGGCTGTACATAGTGTAGTAGAAAATATGCATTAAAATACACATTAAGCTAAAGTATCCATTACTGTGCTGTAAGTAAGGGTGTTGTTATCTTAGCAGGGTGCGGTTTAGTGAATAGACTGCTTTGACAAACATGGTTTAATACTTGGTGTCAACACAGTAAAGTCCTTTTTGTTATCTCAGAGTGTCTGTGATGACTTATAGTATATAGTATACTGTACACAGTACATATACACTGATATACATTGTAAGAGTATATATATATATATATATATATATATATATATATATATATATAATCTGTTGCATTGAGATCCTCGATCAGATCACTATTTCATAGTTGACACAAATATTCTTCATACATTAGTTACTTGAATGTGCATGTGAAAGGTTGATACTAAAATGCTCAGTTTTCTTCATAGATAAAATGATGTGAAATCAACACTTTAAACACCTCCTTTTTAAACATTTTCTAAAATGTCAATTTTCAGTTGTAAAAAAAAACAAAACAGGCAAATCCATATATAAACTTTTTATTTGTAATTCAAACATCCCCCATGCTGTTGTTTTAACAGGAGCTCTCCTCCCTCAATTAGTGTTTTGTATGAAATATTCAGCCGTAGACGCATCAGCCGCAGTCTCCCAGTCAGCATATCTGGAGCTTTTCAATAAGGCAGCGCTATAATTGCTGTCTCTGCCCTTATCAACCTGAATATGCTAACAATTCATTATGCACACCTTAGTGGAGACTGTAGCCTTACATTTTGTTTTTTAGGATGAGTCATTTTTTTTTTTGGGGTGTTTCTCGCAGAAGGCATAATATACTGTAGCTGATGGATTAGCAGTTGGAACTCATTAGCTTCCCTCATTTCCCCATCTTTCTTTGCAGCACTCTGAGGCTGCTGTAATTCCACTAATGGAGTCCTTACCACAGTTACAGTTTTACGACAGTGACTGATGCTGCTTAATTGGGAGGTGCAGGAGCTCTCAGCATCATACTCATAGACATGTTACACTTAAGCACATCCAGTTATGTGTCACACGGAATAATATTAAATGATAAGTTTACACACTTATATTGAACCAGGCCTTTTCATATCTCATGAAATAAAATGAGAAGTCATCATAACTCATGATACACACTTTGGAACCAGATCAATTAATGACAAAACGTATGTCAGTAAAACAACTGAATGAAATGAACGACAATTCTGTTTTAATCAAAATGACAAATTATAGTAGTGTAGTTATATTCATACCTGTACTTTGTCACTTTTAGACCAATAATAGGTTGTGTACAGGTAGCTATGATGAAATACAAACAGAGTTTTAAACTGCAACAATCATTTTTGTCTTTGTCTCAGTAAATACTCAATTAACATACAGTAGATCTAATTTATTTACACTTCCATAGCTTGCATATTCCTTTGCAACGGAAAAACACTTTGCTGAGTAGCATTTTTAGTAAAGGAAAGTTTACAGTTTACTATGAACACTGAGTTTGTCTGGACACACTGTTATACTTCTGCATGCAGAGCATGTAGTGCTAAGGACTGAGCTGAGCGTTGGCCAGCAGTTCCATTAACTCTGATTGAAAGTGAGGCAGTGCAGATGAAATACATTCAAGTTAAGACTCTTCCTCGCACACTAACACACAAATACACACGCACACACACACAGCTACAGGCCAATGGTTATAGGCCACATCTCCACTAGCCTGATGATGAATGACAAGAAGCAGCAGAGAGTGGAAAGATGGAGAGAAAAGAAACCTGAGAGGAAGGAGGCAGTATTTCAGTCACACTTTGCGAACGGCTGTCACTGGTGAATCCAGATGCCTCATCACTCTCTCAGACATCAGCTACTGTGTTGTGTCTCTAACACTGCTAACAAAATCAACCCTGGCCTGCTGCATGCATTTGTGTGTATGCGTACGTGTGTGCGTTCGTATGTGCATGTATGTGTTGTGTGTTTTAAAAGCACCCTGATTAAACGGGGCTGTCACTTCAGGGCTCTGCCTCACTAAGACTGAATGAATATGTACATTATCTTCCATGGAGACTGTACAACAGAGTCATGTACACGCAACGCAACACACTGACATTGAAGAATATCATACTCCCTGATGGTCTTAAAAGCCTTTAACCATCAGCCTGTCTGCTAGCCTTCAATCCATCGGCCTGCCTACTTGCAAGCCTTCAGCCACTGGTCCTGTTGCTGGCTTTTAACCATCTTTTAACGAGCAAACGGAAATCACAATCTTCATTCCATGGATGTTCTGCAATTCGTTGTCCCCAGAGTTTGCACTGAAATGGGAAAGAAAACGTTTAGATTTTCAGCACCGAGCACTTGGAATAAGAAGCATGAAGAACAGTTGCTAGGTTGTTCTTTTGTTATTCTTGTGAGATATCCAGCAAACTTGTAGATAAAAAAAAAAAAGATGTAAACACAACCCTGTTTTACCTCTTTTGTTGGAGGAAATGTGAGTCAACAACATCTGTACAGGATGTGCCAAATGTGCTGTAAGCATGCAGAAGCAAAGGGCAAAAGAAAGAACTGAGTGGGGAGAACGAGGAAGATTAGTAACAGAGGAAGACTGTTGTAATCAAGGCTGAGCACTAGTGCAGACGGATGCAGGTTGTGCCCGTGGTTCTTGATGAAGTGCCGTTCTCCTGCTGAGCCACCAAACTATTTATATACAACACACTGAAAGCCGATGGGCATGGAAGAGAAAACTGCTACACATACTGTTCTTTCTTTGTTATTCCTCACCTCTTTTCCTCCACTGATTGAAATGAGGGCATACATTTACAGTACACTAAACAACTCAATTTGTCGACAAATCATAATTTGTCAACAAAATCTAAAGAGAAGCAAGAACTGATAATCTGACTGTTGACTTCAGTGGCACGTAGTCTAAAGAAGTCTATGAATTGTTTCCAAAAAACATTTTCCTTGTCTGTTGTCACTGACTTTTTGTAGTGGACACTGTAGTTTCAGCCTCAAAAATAGTCAGGACAACCTGAGAGACAGATCATTGTGGGGATTAAAAGTCAACTATGCAGTTTGGATTCATCAGAGGCCCAGTTATACTTGCACACACACACACACACACACACACATCTAGACAGATATGCCATGTTTTATGCAATTTTTATGCCAGCAATAGCTCAAATGCTCAAATGCAATGTTTTCCAGTCTCAGGAAAGAAGGTCCCCTTGTCTTGACTCCAACCAATGTCAATGCCTTCTTTGGTATTAAGCAAATAATGGAGCAACCACAAGTCACAAATTCATAAAAATATAAATTCAACCAACCTTCTATAAAATTCTCATTTACAGCATCTATGTTTGATTAATGATATACAACCCTGATAGATTACCCTCTCTGGAGATTATGACACACAGACTTTATTAACTATTAAATTATTACGTAAACGTAGCCAACATTATTAACAGCCACTCAGAACATAATGACATATTCTGTCATTTTTGGTGAGTATAAGCTTTGGTCATTTATTAAAAAAAAAAAAAAAAAACTCTTTCAGGGGCCACACTGAAAAGAACAATCAGAGAGGTTCAGTTCCCACAATAATACATTAAAATGTCAAAGCTATATGTTAAAATGTCAGACCTATTAATGGTACTGCCAGTCTGCGGAGGTAAAATGTCAGGAAGAAAACAAATGCAGGAGGCAATGAACAAAAAAAAAACAAACAAAAAAAACTGGTTGGACGTATAAATGCTGAGTATATCGCAGGTAACAATCTTATCTGAAAGATTCATTCAAGCAAATGCAAAAAATGTTGTGATGAAGGCGGATGAAAAATCATTAATCAGCAATAATTACGCTGCACTCAAGTGAGCAAGAATCAAAATGAGCGTCTTTGAGGCCAAATTGTTTGTTTATTCAAGCAATAATCAGCGATTCCATCAATGCTGGTTTCTGAGGGTCCCACTGAGAGGCTTCAATCACACTGTAGGGGGTCAGTGACATAACCGCACCGAGCCAGCACCCATCTCCAAAGTCACCTTTCACTGATTGGACGGGAGGTTGAGTGCAGTGGAGTGGAGGAGCAAAAAAAAAGAGGAGGAGAGGGGGGAATGGTGTCTGGAGAGGATGACAACTTCATTGTCCTCCACACTTCACTGAGACTACAAGTATGTCCACATGAAGCTGAACTTTTGTTTGTACTGAAACGTCTCCAGAGTGTATGAATTTTAAAAATGAAAAACTGAGCTGACGAAGGACATACTGATTAAACCAAGTTTAGATAGATCGATCAATAAATCTGATGATCCAGTCATGCTTATAATGCTGTTTTAAGTTTTTAGGATTTTTTGGGACTTTGTCCTAGCTGCTGGTCACAACTCAGTCAAGGGGAAATGTACCACTGAACTGCTGAAGCTGGCAATTACTTTATTGTTGAGTTGTCTGTTCCTTGTTTTTTTTACATCCCGAATACCATGTCAGCACAAAAAAGCCCATGACAAATACTGTGCATTCAACTTTTTGGGCCATTCATACAAGAACATATCAGTTTGATGCCATAGCACAGCTACAGTTTTAGACCCAGGTTCATAGTTATAGTTTGAAATGTGGAAACTGTTGAGAAATAACAAACAGGAAAAAGGGAGAAAATTATGGAAATGAAGAGAGATAGCAAAAGAAAAAAGAGATAAAAGCATAAAAGAGTGTCTCTTGCTCCTCCTGATAGACCCAGCCAGGCTATTCATTACTCCCTGAACACCAGCCAGTGTCAGTTATATTACAGCAAAGTCGTCCCTGACTGACGGCCACGAGTGGGGGGAGAAAAACGGCAGCAAAATACTGCTAGATACCCTGGGAGAAAACAAGGGAGGAGCTGTGATGGATGGGTGTGCTTGACCCAGGCGGGGTGGAAGGCAGAGATGGGTCTCTTCCACATGAGACAGGGAGTCGGCAGAGCCTCTGCCCCTCTGCCCAGAGCATCCCAGCCTTGTCAGGATGAGAGGCATCTCGCTAAGCTGCCTCCGTCAGTGCTTCTATCACTCGTGTCAAAACAGTCGCTCTCCATATTCAACAGATAAAACTGGACCTTATGTGATGGGAATACAGAAGAGCAGCTAGGCCATCTACTGAGTTTGTGACAGGCCTGATGTCAGCATCAGGGCAGATACCTCTATCTCCCTATAGAGTTAACAGCATGGTAGCATCAAACAACGTTGGCCGGATTTTCTGCCCCCTATCCTGTTGAGTGATCCTGTTATAAGAGTTAGTCTTCGGCTCTCTGCTACAGTACGTACTGGCAGGAGCCTGTGTGTATGCCTCTGCACTGCTTACATCTTGCTAATCAAGGTCTGTGTGTTTTGTCCATTCTGTTTTGGGGTTTTCAGCCATGCTTCAACATGCCTCTGTGAACCTGCAAAACTAATGACATTCCCATCAGCCTCAGCCATACTTTGTGTAAAAGTTGTGAACATAACATCACTATTCACATATGTAGCAACTATGCTTTTTAACCAACACACTGTATGTCACCTTCAGAAAATGTGCAAATGAAAAATATCCATTTTATTGGACTATACTGTTGGTCCTGGTAAGTGCAAGACTAACAAGCAACAGCGTCTGAAATCCCGACTGCATAGTTGCATTGCATATCTGGTCACCCACAGTGACAACAGCACAGGGGGACGACCCACAGCAAAAATCTCATTAACCACAGAGTGACTTACCTGTCTACCCTGTTTTGTGAAGTCCTGTCTGCGTGGGTAAATACAGCAATGTATAGCCTCAGGTGATACCAGGTACAGCCATACATTATACTCTTGCTAATAGAGTATAGAGAATTTAGAGTCTCAGTTCATTGCATTCAGATTCAGTTATAATAAAAGCACATAACCTGTGTGACCTGAAGTGAATATTCACTGGAGGGCGGGAAGAACTAAATGTATTCAAAATAATAATAAAAAAAACAACAAACTGATCCTGCTGATTCTGCCTACAACAAATAATATACTGTACAACACATTTTGTGTTGTGAATATGATATTTAGGAAAATGTATATGTTTTCCATCATGCAATGATAATACAGATTTCTCTATCTTAATAATGTTGTAAAGGGACTATAATAATTTCTTTCATTTCAATACTTCAACGCACATGCTTCCCATATTTAAAAAAAAAAAGCTTTACTGAACAAGTACACAGCAAGTTTATATTTTAAGGATCTAATAAAAGAAAGTTAAATAAATATCTTTTAAGGTTTACATTATATTTTATATGCATTATTCAATATGGGCAGTCAGCTCTGGAAAAATGTGTTTTATTTATTGATTTGTGAATATAAAATTTGGTCAAAATAGTAAGAAAATTAATTAAATAGAAGTGGGAACAGACTGTCCTGTCATATTCAGTGAATAGTGTTTTTCCAAAAGTCATATTAAGTGAGGGTGGATATAATCAGCAATTAATTGTGACATTTTACCACACAGTTGGGTAAAAGTTAGTATGTGGTGCCAAAGACAATAATAAATGTAACCTACCAGCATTTTTCCAAACTCCCATTTTAAAATATCTCTCTAATAATTGTTTCCTGACATGATAAACCAGAGGATCATTTCTGACTTTGATTCATCCTACATCATCTTAAATTATCGACTGGCATACAATCTGCAAAAAAAAAAACACAAAGCCAATATGTTGTCAATAAGGACAAAACGACGGATGTTGATTTTAATCCACGTTACCTTAAACATCCTGTTGGCTGCGTGACGTAAAATGCGCTGACGTCACCCGGCTGACGACTGCGGAAGCAAGTCGTTGCTTTAGCCTGTTAACTGAAAACCAAAACACAGGGTTTATCTTGGTGTTAAATCCTCAAGGAAACGTAAATTATCTCTGATATCGTCTTGACTCTCTGTGTGGTCGACTCACCTGTTGTCTCCTGTCGCTTCCTGGGCGGTTGGGAGCTAGCTAAAACAGCTAATCGACTGAAATGGAGGTAAATGTCCAGTATCGAGGAATTAGCTTTAGCCAGTCTTTTAAAACTCAGTAATGTAACCTTATTTTTAACCTAATTAACCCTATAATGAACCTGTTAGTTAATACACTGTGTATATAATGATATGTCGTTCTGTTTTCAATCTTGTTGTACTTAAATAAAGAAGATATGTGACTTTGCAGCAGGTTATTTATTGCTATTTAGCACTTAATATGTTAATACGATGAATATAGAAAGTATACAACTACCTACTCGGTGTTATTCTGGCACAACATTTATTTATTTACCACATACCGCATTATTCACTACTTATTGGATTTGGGTAAATGTTGGAAAAGTCTGGACTTAAAGCATATTAAATAAAAAAATTAACTTGATGTATGTATTAATTAATGATACTGAATATCCTTTAATAAATGTATTCTCAGTAATATTCATAGTAATAATTCATAGTAACATTAAACTTAAAATATTTAAAAGGAAATTCTGTGGTGACTGTTTTTTTCTCCTGGATAAGAAATGCAGCACACCTGACAGACAGCTTGTATATGCACTACTTGCAACCTGCGCCTGTTTCCTTTAATTGCAACAGGAACCTGGTGGTACAGGAGTAGAGTCTATGGCTCCATCACCTGGTGCACCTAAGTCAAAGGTACTATACAACTTTAACATGTTTAAAATATCATTGCCTAAAACCACAGCTGTGTACGTCTAAATTTGTATAAACATGGTTCACTGTAAGAGATATATATTGATATAGATTCATGGTCTTTTTGTGTCTTTGTACTGAATTCTCAGCTGGACACACTGTCCAAAGATGACCTCATCAAGTTTGCCAAGAAGCAAATGGCTGCTTTGCAGAAGATGAAGAGCAAATATGCAGGTAGCTAATCGTTCTTGTGTATGTTTTGTTATGTGGCTTTGTGAACCTACAGTATACTATTCATCCTTTTTCAGATTTAGAGAAAGAAGTCGAATCTATTAAACAGCAGTCCAAAAACAGTAACAGCAGCTCAGAGGACTCCACGCTTATACAGGTTTGTAAGTTTTATAGCATCATCTCATCATTTTATGTCATATGTTATAAATATTCCTTTGTTAATATATTTAATTTTTATGTCATATGAATTATTAATATTGGCTGTGTTTAACAGGAGCTGACTGAGAGGATGGATGTGTTACTACTGGAAAAGGCAGAAATTCAGCAAAGCCTCTCATTGTCTCGGAAAGATTTAGAGAGGACTAAACAGCAAGCCAAGGTGAAGTAAAACAAATATGATGTTTAACACAGTTTTACTGTTTACTCTGATCACTCTATTACATTTTTTGTATATTTCTGCAGATTATAAGGTATATTCATTGAAGCATGTATGTTTATAATTAAACCGTCACATTATGTGCATAACTCATATTTTTAACAGGCTGATGTGGCAGCGCTGCAAGGAGAGCTTGACCGAGTGATAGAAGACCACCAAAGGAAGATCACGAGCCTAGAGAGCAGCATCGAGGAATCCAACAATCAACATCAAAAAGACGTAGTTTATTTCCAGAAATTACTGAAAGAGCGAGAGGAGGCTGACAGAGAGAGGGAGAGTGAAAGAGAAAAGGAGCGCCTTGCGGAACATGCCAGTGCCAAAAAGAGCGCAGAAGAAATCCAACATTGCTTAGAAGCTCAGATTGAAACTCTTCGAGCTGAACTTGAAGCGATCCAAGAAACAAAATCCCACGGGATTGCTGAGCTGCAGGAGAGCCACCAGAGGGAGTTGACTCGAGCCCAGCAAGAGGTGGAGAACCTGAAGGAGGAGCTGGCTCAGAGGAGCCTTCAGCACGAGGAGGAAATGAGAGCTCTGGAGGAGGACTGTGAGATTGAGAGGGAGCGTCTCCTGTTAATGCACGAGGAGCTGACGGAGCAGCTCGCTCTCAAAGGTACAACAGCTCTTCATTTAAAGAAAAACAGTCAGAATATGAACTACATCTGTTACTGTTTTCTGTAGGCAGTTTCACTTGTTACAGCAATGATCCAATGTACTCATTGCAGCAGAGAGCAGAGCCAACTCGAGCAAACCAGTTAACCGTCTATTTATCTCTACCCTGCCCTATAAATTATAAAGGAGCATCTGACGATACAATGTTCATATGTTATGTTGTAAATCCATGTTATAAAATCCATGTAGATACAAACCAGAATGACTTTTCCAACTAACACTGCCCTTATTTTTCCAGACAGCTACCTGCAGGATGTGCAAGAGGAAGACGAGGAACCAGTCCGTGGTTCAGGGATCGCCAAAATGCTGCAGCTGTCTGCATGCAGTCAGGTTGACTCCAGCCATGGTGTCGGAGAAGAGGCAGAGACTGGAAAACTGAGAGTGCCCATTGAAGATCTTCAAGGTCAGAACACAATGTTACAGGACGAACTCACCTTGCTCAGTAATGTGAAGAGCGAGCTTGAGGCAGAGCTGGAGAGAGTCAAGGAGGAGTTCCAGGTGGAGAGAGATGAGATGGAGTTCAAAATCAATGAGTTGCAGATGAACCGGGAAAGTGCCACTTCTGACACAAGGGTAACCCTAAATCACAAGAACACTGACCAACAAGAGATCCAAGAGGAGTTTTACCAAGAGGGTGAATCTCACAAATATGGAGAGGATGCACCTCCATGTGAATCCAAAGAGTCATCAGTGAGTCCTGTCCAAGACCCAAACCCCCTGAATCCAGAGGAGCAACAGTGCCTGAACCAAGAGCTGATGGCCCTGTGTGACACCTTGAATGGGGAGAGGGACTCTGCCCTGGCTGATTCCCACCACATGAGGGACATACTACAATATGTGGAGACAGAACTGGGTCAGAAGACAAAAGATTTTGTTCTCCAGTATAAAGCCATGAAGGAGCAGGGGGCTAATACTTTACAGGACCTCCAAGATAAGATTGAACAACTTAGCCAGGAGAGGGATGGACTGTTGGCGAGCGTCAGAGAAGTTACAGAGGAGAAAAACACACTGATGGAGGATGTGCAAGACTTGAAGACGAAGCTTCAAGGTGGAGGCGAGAAACTCCAGGCCTGTCTAGAGGAGCATGCAGCTTTAACCTGTGAGCTGAGGCAATCTGTGGAAGAACTAACCAAGCAGAACGAGGAGATTCTCTCCCAGCTGCAGATGAAGGAAAGCCTGACTCAAGACCTGAGCGAGATGATCAATACGCTCACCGAAGAGCGAGACAAAATACAATCGCTGCTTCAACTTAAAGAAGAAGAAATGCAGGAGCTTAATAATGAGAGAGCAAAAGAAAGCGAGAGGCTGCTGGAAGTGAAGGAGGCACATTTACTGAGAGAGGAGAAAGAGAAGGAGTTGGAATACTTAAAAATGGAGAGAGAGGATGAAGTGCGGCATTTAAAAAAGGAAAGGGAAATAATGGAGATGAGCCTCAAAGAGGAAGTGGGAAGAATACAGGTAACAGTTTCCACTTTAGAGTTGAGCATCAAAGACATCTCCGCAGAAAAGGCTGAACTCCAGCAAAAATTAGAAGAGACACTCTCAGGGCTTTCCCAAGCCCTCGAAGAGAGGGAGCTTTTGGGCTCCAAGCTGGTGGCCCTGGAGGCTCAGCTGGAGCAGGAGACGTCTGAAAAGCATCACCTAGAGGCAAAGTTGAATTCATTGGCACAGGAAGCGGAGGAGGCCCGCAACACCAATAGCACTCTGGATGAAAATCACTCTGAAGAACTAAAAAACACAAAGGAAGAAGTTGAGGAGCTCCGAATTCGCATAGATGAGCTGGAAAAGGAGAAAAACCTGTTGAGGAGTAGCCTTGAAGAGGCTCAAGGGGAAATAAGATTAGAGGAGGTGCAAAATGAGCTCCAAGCTCATATCAAGGACTTGGAACAGGAGAGAAACATGTTGAGAAACAACCTGGAGGAGGTGGTGAGGGATACTGAAGGGCTGCAGAAAGACCTGGAGGATATGAAGTCAGTCAATGAGAAGATAAGTGGTGAGAACCAGAATTTACAGGCTCAAATTTCTCTGATGTCTCAAGAGAACGAAGAGGAGGAAAAAGGTGAAATGGAGAATATGCAAAAAGAGAGGCAAGACCTTAAAGAGCAGCTGACAGAGAAGGATGAGCTCATATCTCTGTTGAGGAGCGAGATGGCTGCTCTTCAGGTCAGTGTGTTTCTTGATGTTTCAGGTTCCTCTAAGAATAATGTTACTCCACTAGAATATTTGACAGACAGGGTTGCATTGATTCATAATTGCTGCTTTTTGTTTTGTTTTGTTTATGACTGTCAGGAAAAAAAGCAAGTCGTCTCACGACATCCCTTTGGGCTCTGGCGGCTTCTGAGTGCCATTATTTTTCAGATTTTATAGACCAAACTCCCGTCTTATACAAGTGACAAAACAATCAGTAGATCAACAGCATTTTTTTTCTTGCAGCTCTAGAAACAGTTTTATGTCTGTCATTTACACCTTTTTTTTCATTATTAATACTCATTATTTCCTTGTCTCACTCTCTCCTTTGGTGTCCATCAGGACTCTTCAGCCCAATCTGCTTCCTCTGAGGAAAATGTAGCTCTGGAAATCACAAAGAAAATGGGTAGGAGATAACAATCACTTGTCCATTTTAATGAGTAAAATAAACTAATATTTCAACCTGCAGATTATTTTACTAAAATGAACAGCCCAACATTAGCTTACCTGCTGTGATAAATTATAGATAATAATTTCAGACCTTTGTAACTATTGTCCCTCAGCTCTCTTGGAGAAAGAAATTAAAGAAAAGAATGAGAAGATGAACAAAATCAAAGCAGTTGCTGTCAAAGCGAAGAAGGAGCTGGACACCAGTAAGAAAGAGGTAAAGTGAGGCATCACATTTCTAAAACTATATGTTTCTTATTTTAATCCTTTCAAAAAAAACAAATCCAAAACGTTCAGGCTCTACTTTTTTAAAGTGTATAATATGAGAAAGCTGTTCAGGTCAGTTTTCCATCAAGGAAGGTAAATATATTATGTATAGATTATGAATTTTCTCCTTTCTTTTTTTCCCAGGTTGCAAGCCTTAAAGATGAAATAGCGTCACTGAAAGCGGATAAAGAGAAAGTGAACAGCTCAATGAAAGATATCATTCATGGCGCTGAAGGCTACAAGGTAGGACTGTCTGGACGAGAACGAACGTCTGAGTCTCTGCGATGTTATAGTCCTGAACCGATAGACACATATAAACAACCTGGCAGTGTCTTCTTTAACACACAGTCTGCTGTCGGTTTTACATCCATGTGTTCATCCATACAATAGTGTATTTTTGTCAAATTGAACTGTTTAAAGAAAAAACATTGATGGTTTGAGATGACAATTGCAGCATTTGTGCAGCTACCTTATTTTATATCAAAAGATGCAATGCAATTTTGTTCACAAAATATGAAAGAAAAGACTCATAAAAAGACAGACAGTAAAAGCACCTAGAAACTTAAACTAAAACATGCTTAATGTACAAATAAGAGACAAGAAAATCACCTTTTAAATGAGTCAATGTATTACTATTAACGTGTTAATTTAGAATTAAATAATTTGGTAGTTACTGTGGCTATTAGAGAGTTTGACCTTGATGGAGAGCTTTAGATTGATAAACATTTAAGTAATTGTATACATCAATAATAAGTTGCTAATTGGCAAGCAGAAGCGTGCTCACTTTGAAAGAAACTCATTCCCAGTGGTTCCCATAAGCAGCCCCAGACTGCACTGTGCTTTATGACTGTGTCGCCATTAGAAAAGAAACCACTCTGTTGTGTCTAATGAGAGTTTTACTTAAAAGTAAATGTTTGAGATGCATTATGTTTACCTTCACCGAGTAATCTGTGCGTGTGTGCGTGTGTGTAGAACCTGCAGATAGAGTACGACAGGCAGACCGAGCAACTGGATAAGGAGACAGAGAAGGTGGACGCGGCAGAGAGGCAGATTGCTGAGTTGACCAAACGAGTCAGCAGTGCTGTCACGCAGGTAACATACACACACACACATTGCCACGAACAAACACACAAACTACTTATAGTCTCCAGTAAATCTAAGAAGCGCCACTTTGTCTAGCAGTACATTTCACATAACTCAGTTTCCATCTGATTTACAGCGAGTCATTTTAGCCAGCTCTGGTTGACAGCCCTGCACCCACATATAGCCCATAAGATGTGACTGGGTGAGCTAGAGAGAAATTGTTTTTATATATACTCCTCTCCCCAAGCTCATAACTGTCTCTTTCCAATGAGAGAACAACAGGCAGGTAAATGGAGCGGAGTATAGCCTCCATCTGCTGTGTGCGAGTGCAGCACCATTTTCTGAGACACAGGTTTATTCTTGTGTGCGCTCATAGGTCTCAGGGGGGAGCAGGCGGACTGGAAGCTAGTCAGGGATCTCTCAGTATGTCCAGACATCTCTCTTTATCAATTGTAGTTTCAGTGTTTGGCTGACAGATGACGGGGAGGCGGCTGCTAGTTGCTGGTTTAGTGTTCCTTGCAGAGAAAGCCCACAGAGCCTGCTGCTGTCAGATTTGCATGAATGACTTTCAAATGTGTCACGTGTGTTTGTGCAAGTTTGGTGTACTTGTCTACGTGAACATGTTCAAGCTGAAATCTTTAATGTGTAAAATGATAATGTTATAAGAGCATTTTAAAACAGCCTTTTTTCAGATATCCAGCTTTTTATGTTCAGTGGTATTTTAAAATAATCATACAGAAACATTTAATATATAAAATCATCACATCAGGCTAAATACAAAAAAGCATTTTAGCTCATTGTTAATCTTGGAAAGACTAAAATAGTTTTTTATTTGTTGGACAATGAGGAAAAGACTCACAGGGATCATTACTTCAAAATATACAACAAAAAATATATACTGACTCATGTCACGAATTATCATTAGCTCACATGCTCTCTATTGATAAATGCCACAGTGACTGTAATCTGGAGTATTTATGTTTTTACAGATAGAGTTGCTGACCAGTGAGAAGGAGAACCTGCTGGCTGGTATAGAGACCACGCGGGCCACGGTGAGACAGCTGGAAGCCCAGAACCAGGAAGTGCAAAGACGGTCAGCAAGTCTGGACAGAGACCTGCTGGCTGAGAGAGCTATGAAAGAACAGAAGATGAAGGTAGAAATATAGCATACTAATTGGATGTCATCTCAGCCTCTGCTCCCAAGTCCATATTTTAGTTAATTTAATAATAGAAAAGATAGTGAAAAAAGTATTTATAGATACTTAAAGTATAATGTCTGCCCAATGTTACTAATCTTGGCAACTCTGTAGATTTAAACTGAATCTTGATAAAATAATATTAAAATTATAAACATTAGGTTTTTAATGAAAACCCCTTTGTGTGTGTGTGTGTGTGTCTCTCTCTTTCTCTATCTCTCTCTCTATCTCTCTGTCTCTGTCTCTCTCTCTCTCTCATTCTCTCTCTCTCCAGGAGTTGTCATCTGCCATGAAAGAGGTAGAAGAGCTGACAGCCCAACTCCGCAAGCAGCAGCAGCAGTCTCAGCAGACTGCCCAGGAGCTGGAGCAGCTACGCAAGGTACACACATTCACTCACACAGGCAGCTTAGAGTCTCTCAGGGCTTGTCCAGTCAAGCGACTGGCCTGTGATGGCCGGCCTGCAGCTACAGCAGCACCTCTCAGAGAGAAAGAGAGCATTTGTTGCCCACAGCACAGGAACTGCTCTTGGTTTTCCATTAGCAGAGACCTAACCAGTGTAGCAACATACACTGAAGCTGCCAGGAGGCCTGACTTTGTCATATGTTCACATTGTTAGTATAGCCTAACAGTTACTGGATATTTGGGGGTGAAAAGATAACAAATAACGCAGATACTATAGTTTGTTTTTTTTAAATAATTATCTAACACAAATAGTTTTTTTTTTCCAAGAATACTTTAAAATTAATAATGGTCAAATATGCATTAAAATATTGTCTTGATCATAGTTTTATATCACATATATAAGATTTAATTGCGTGTCTGCAATTCTAATTCATTTATGTTTCAAGAAATTACTGTTACCGTCATGTTCAAAAGTCGTGTCAGTTTTTAAACTACTTCTTAATGTAATGATCTGGTATGTTGGCTGTACCTCTAGGAGGCGCAGCAGAGCTCTCTGCTAGACATGGAGATGGCTGATTACGAACGCTTGGTGAAAGAACTCAACACCAAACTCTCAGAGAGAGACGAGTGTGCTGAGGAGTTTAAGGCTCAGATAAACACACTGACCCAGAACGAGCAAACGCTAAAAGAGGAAATCGGTATGGTTGTCACATTTTCTCTTTAATGCACAGATTGATACAATTTCTTTTCTGTTGTAATTAATAATTATTTGGGAATTTCATGAAAATAAGCTTGACTAACTTTTTTTCCTCTTCATATCACAGAAATTGTTTTTCAAATGTAGATAACCTGTGCACTATTGATCAATTCTAGTAATGGCAAAAATATTAGATAATATAAAGAAATATTAATAGAAGGCCTACAGTATGTCTTTCATCTAAGCCGTTTGTATGTGTGTATCTGTCTGTCTCCAGATGCTTTGAAGTCCCAGCTGGACCAGGGGGAGGAGAAGACCTCCAAGATGAAACAGCTGCTGATGAAGACCAAAAAGGACTTGGCCGATGCCAAGACACAGGTCTGTTTGTTTCTCTGTCTGTCTGTCTGTGTGTGTGTGTTTTTGTAAGTGTGTCCTGCAGGATTTCCTATTACCGCATATAACAATGCTGCCTGATGAATGTAAATGGTGTTATGCAACCATGTGTGGGGGCATGATTTTCAGGGAGGCCTTGAAGATGTTGGTAGTAGTTAATCATTTGTGTATGTTGCAGTGTTTGTTAAAATGGGTGTATTCATTTAAATTTTCACTTTGTGTGTGTGTGTGTGTGTGTGTGTGTGTAGGAGAGCTCCCTCATGATGCTTCAGGCCGCTTTGAGTGGAGAGCTGGAGGCTAATCAACAGCAGCTAGAAAGCTTCAAGGTAGGATACCCAGTGATTCGAAGTGAAGAAATCAAAATTTGCCTTCAAAAGTCACATTTTAAAGTGTGTGTTTTTGTGTGTTAAGATCGAAGTGTGTGAGCTGACAGCTGAGAACCATCGTCTGCAGGAGCAGCTGAGGTCTGCATTGGAACAGCAACAAAGAAGCAGCAGCTCTCTGCAACAACGCATTACCAGCCTGCAGCAGGAAAGAGACGCTGCTAAGGTACACAGACATTCATGTGTGTGTGTGTGTAAGCAAATGCCCTCCATATACATACAAGTATAAACACACTTACGCTGACCACTGAATTGATCCACTGGAATAGGATGGGGGTGAAGTTAATTACTCAAGGACACTGCAGCTCATGCTCAGCACTTAGAGAGAGCAGTGTGATGTACGGCTAACATTACTATTTCTACTGCTCAGCTACTAACCTCTTGGCTACGTTATTCAGCCTTTGCAGTTTTTCATCTTTCTCTCATCTCCTTCTTGTCCTCTCTCATCCTCATATTTATATGTACCAATATGTGAATGTGCAGCCCTGCTGTAATGTTTTTCCAGAGAGTATGTGGACTGAAGGAGAGCACTTAGGGAAAATCAAAGAATAGCAATTTGAATCAAAGACTCACAATGACCATGTTTATGGGAAGTACGCCAGTCAACAACAAAACAATACAGTTCTTGGGCCGGAGACAGAATACAATTAAGACCATGACATTTACTGCATATCTCTGCTTATTCTTTGTGTTGTTTGCAGGCTCAATGTTTGGCAACAGTTGATGAGTTTGAAAGTTATAAGGTGCGAGTCCACAATGTACTCAAACAGCAGAAGAGCAAAACTACTGCCCAGAGTGAAGGTGACTCCACCAACAAACTAGAGAGGTAAGGACAATGCACATGAAGAAGTATGTGGGTAGTTGGTAGATTAACATTAAAATGATCAGGCAGACAAGCCTAGCAGTGTGCAGATATTGTAGTTTCTAAAAAAAAAACTTATACTTAAAATATTTCAACCAAAACACAAGAAGTTGCAGTAATTTGCATCTGATATCAAAGCTTGGTCTTTCACTGATAAATGCAGTTGGTGGGTAAAATACAGCAAATAACCTACGATAAATAATTACAATTTTGAGTAAGATAATTAGATTAGATAATAATAAGATAATTAGATAATTAAATCGCAGAGAATCATGTCACTTGTTGACATGCACCAGCTTTCAGCATCGAACTAAAACATGTTTTTTAACTTTAATGCACTGTGCTACTAACTGTGTGTGTGTGTGTGTGCGTTTGTGCGTGCCTGTGGCAGGGAGCAGTTGTCCTCTAAGATAGATAATCTGAGGTCCAGGCTGGCAGAGAGTCAGCAGAGCCTCCAGAGCAGCACAGCAGAGCTGCAGCAGCTCCAGAATGAACACGACACTCTGCTGGAAAGACACAACAAAATCCTCCAGGAAAATGTTAGCAAGGAGGCCGAGCTCCGCGAGAGGTGGGCTGACTTGGCTTAAGGTTTTTGATTCACATTTTGGAAACACCTGATTGGACTTCGCAAATAATCTTCCCTCATCTGTTAACTTTTATGTTATAATCATTTTCTATCCTGAATAAAAACTGTGTCTCCACCTCCAGGCTGCTATCAGTGCAGTCGGAGAACGTGGCTCTGCGGTCAGACCTGGCTCAGGCTCAGGCTGACCTGTCCACCCAGATCGAGGCCCAGCGACAGACCTACAGGGAGCAGTTGAGGAAGCTGCAGGACGAGCACCGGGCCACCGTGGAGACCCTGCAGGGACAACTGAGCCGCCTCGAGGAGCAACTCTTCAACATGCAGAGCCAGAACAGTAAGCACAATGGCGAATTACAATCTTGATCCATTGTAATTTATCAACCAATGAGTAAGTGATGCTGTACATCAAGTATCATTTGAAAAAGATCAGGTGACACATGTATTACTAAACAGAACAAGCAAGACAGGAACTTCTGCTGGAACATACAGCAGTAAGTGAATAGTGTCATACTAGTACATCCATCAAATCATCAAGTGTTTTGAATGTTAAAGTTTTGTTAACTCTTCCGTAACAGGATGATGTAAGAGAGAACAGAGTAAGGGCGGTTGCTGGTGTGTTTGTCAGTCGAGCAGCACATTCATCACCTCCCACACAGCTGCCCTCTGGAGTCAGAGCAACAGCAAATACACACATAGTGTGTGTGTGTGTGTTGTTTCTCCTCTGTCACTTATGACCAGGTGTTGGCTTGGTTCCTCTATTCCCGCCTCTCAGTGTGGCAAACGGCTCACTGTGGCATCTGGAGAGACTCATCATTAGTGGCTCACACATGCACACCAGGATTAGCCCGATACTGTTCATGAAATGTCAATATCTGCTCGTACTGAAAGTCATATTTGAGTCCCTTTACCTTTATATTTGGATTCATTGGCAATTAAAATGCCGAGTGGTTTAACATCAATGTATTTTACTGGCTCTATTGGCCAGGTGGCCTTTGAAACTACAGGCCTTATATTTTTTTAATCAAACAGTAAAATTCATCTTGTTTTTTATGTCATGTCATTTCTCCTCTATCTTTAATCCAATCAATTATACAGTATATAAATACAAGATCCCCCTTATGATTTTTTTTTTAATCAATTGTCCAAACTAGATCTACATAAACATTCTGTGTAGAGAGGGTCGCATCCGAAAACGTTCTGTGACGAACGATTAAATCAAGTGAATCGTACACTTTTGAGTGTGCCCCTTTCTACAGGAAATGAATTCTGCACAAAAAATTAACAAATGAGTGAAGCATTGAGCTGCATGGGAAGAAGGACCAGACTGGAGGTGGAGAAGTGAGGGATGTGGTTTGCTGTCTGAGGTTTAGGTTCATCAATCACAATGCTCTCTTTTTGTCCACCAACACCTTAGCCGTCCCTCTTGCCCTTTTCCTCACCCTTGCTGTCACTGCTAAACTGGTAAAGACCAGAGTGTGTCTGGTGCCCCCTCATGTCATAATGAAGTAGGACATGAACTCACAACTTAAAATTAAGAGGGAAATTAATTAGTGTGGTAAGGGATTGATAATCTTTTACAAAATAGATATAAAAGACTTCAGGCTGTCTGCAGCTTTGTAGATTCATTGGCCTGATTCTTGTTGAAAATCTTGTCTGTTCAAAAAAGTAGTAAAAACAATGTAATGCCATGATAGTAACTGTAATCAAACCATAATTAAAAAAACGCATTGTTTGTACTGAATGTACACAGTTGAAAGCACAGAAACGGTCATGAAAATGAAAATGAATATAAAAATGAGTTTTAACCCTTGGAGCAAACAGGGTGTTAATATTTCAAATAAATCTTATTTTCTTTTAAAGCTTGGTGCAATAGAAATGTGAAATAAACAACTATTAATTAACTGAATGTGAATTTATGTTGTTTTTTTAGCCTGATTATATGCTTTTAATATTTATGTTCCTCCATCACACTCTTCAGGCTCAGTCTTGGTCCAGTCCAGTCGTAAGTCCTTGGCGTCAGACTTCCAGCGTAGAAATATGGATCACAACCCGGCTGGGCAGGGACTAATGACCCTCGGTGACCTGCAGTCTATGGCCAGGGAGGAGGGTGAGGGCATGGAGACCACTGAAAACGAGAGCCCCTCACCCGCACTTGCACCTTTACCCTCTCTGGAGCAGCTTCTCACGTCCCCGGACCCCAAACAAGGTGTGTTTAAAGACATTAACATATGTTGTTTATAAAAGGACCATACACTTTATAAGTTGGAAAGAAGTAAAAAATATTCTACTTCACTGCAACAGGAGGATTTTCTTTCACCCCTTAAGTTAAACAAACTGGAGTTAAACAGCTTCTACTTTGATCTTTAACCCGTGTGTGTGTGTGTGTCTCCAGAGCCGTTTGTGTGGACATTGGAGCCCACCAAAGAAGAGCTCAGTCAAAAGCTGAACACAGCCACACGCAGCATGGAGCATATGAACACTCTCCTGCATGAAACCGAGGCCACCAATGCCGTTCTCATGGAGCAGATAACTGTAAGTGTACTGTATGCAAACACAAAAAAAACTATTTTACTCTGACAGTGTTTGGGTCTCAACTAATCGTCTTTTTAACTATTATCATTGATCAATTAATAGTTTAGCCATAAAATAATGGAAAATGCTGATCTCAGCTTCCTTAAGCCTAAAATTACATATTCAGATTTCTTGTTTTGTTTTACCAAAAAGCCTCAAACTCAAAGATATATATATACTATTACATAAAACAAAGAAAAGCAGCAAATCTTTACAATCAGGGAGCTTGAAACAGAGAATGTTTGTTGTCAAAATAATTGCAGATTAATGTCAGTCAACTTATCACTTCAGCTATAGACAGAGTTGACAGGCTGTGTGTGCCATGTTTCATACCAGGCATTAATGAACCGAAACAAGTCCGTATTTGATGATGTGGATTTTATTTCAGTGAGGAGACACAATCAAACAGAAGAAAACGTGTATTTATTTATTCCACAACTCAGAGTGGTCGATATGCCCCGACAGTTACATCAAACAGTTTGGCATTATTCACTGTCCCTTCTTTGTCCAGAAGAAAGTAGAGCTTGTGTCCTTTGATCCTGAGAGGGATGAATGAGGGGGACTCGTGTCTGTGGGCATGACAGGCTACCTGGGACAGGGGGACTGTTATTTTCCGGCCTTGCCCTGCTCCTAGAGGTGACTGTGTGAAAACTGTCACCATCTTCCCACCTCGGTGTAAAACCACCTGGCTGACAGAGCGCCGGCAAAACAAAACCCCGAGTCCGACTATCCCTGCTCCTACAGCCAGGCATCCCAGCGTGAAGCCGACCCTCCAGGTGTTGGACCCCAGGTTCATCTCGAAACTCCACATCCCAGCCAGCACGGTGGTGCTGCCGGTGGACGCCTGGACCTTTTGTTTCTCCGCGGTGTCCCCCGTGTTTTTGAGCCCGGTGTAGGCGAAGTGAGCCAGGTAGGTCCAGAAGAGGAACTGTCCGCCGCAGAAGGCAGCGAGGAGGCGGAAGAAGCGGGTCCTGTCGTAGACAAACAGGGTGACATCTCTGGAGGGTTGGGCCGCGGTGCTGAGGCTACGGCGGGCTGCCAGCTGGCTGTGAGCCGCAACGAGGAGGCTTCTTCCCGGGACAAACATCCGGCTGCATAGCCCAGTTAAACACACACGGTGGCCCCGGTAGGACACGCCGCTGCTCGGTGAAACATGCACCGACATGGCCGCATATTGAAAGAGTCTCTGCTGGATAACGAGACGAAACTGTCCGCACAGGCGCTCTAAGCCCATTTTGTATTACGGTTAACGGCTTTAACCGGTGTTTGGAGTGAGAAACACCACAATACACTAAAGAAATCGTTAAATAAGTCGCATTTTAACCGTTCTTCCTCTTACCTGTGAGCCGCCATATTTACGTATGACGTTTCTTTTTTTTTTTTTTCGTTCAACTTTATTAACAACGCAGTTATATTACAATACAAACAGCAGTGCAGGGTGCACTGGAAAAAAAATATAATAAACTAAATACAAGCATAAATAAAATACAATGTAAAAAGATAGATGATACAGATATTACAAGAAAAAAACAATATATAACTTTAAAAGGTGTTAGATTTGAAAACAGTATTTTTTTTATTATATATTATACAGTATTACAAGTTTCTTTTCCTGTCTCTGTGTTTGAAAAACAAAGTAAATTTTTTTCAGGCAGCATTTCTCTTTAAAACAAGATTGGCTCAAATGTTTTCTTAGACAATAGTAAAACATTCATCGTGTAGATCAGTCAGCTGAGATAACAAGATACCAGTCTTATCCTCAGGGTGTTGACAAAACTTAGGGTTTTGTGATTTAATGTTGCTGATATCCTTTCACCTGCTAGTTGTTGAAGAATGAAGTGCGTCGTTTAGAGCGAAACCATGAGAGGGAGAAGAGCGTAGCCAACCTGGAGTATCTGAAGAACGTTCTGCTGCAGTTCATCTTCCTGCAGTCTGGCAGCGAGAGGCAGGCGCTTCTTCCTGTCATTCACACCATGCTGCAGCTCAGTCCAGAGGAGAAAAGCAAACTGGCTGCCATCGCACAAGGTACAGTACATGCTGAAACATATCAATGTACTGTATGCACAGAGCTCCTGCAATGATCTCCTAAAAATATGTGGCTTTGTGGCATTGCAAAACAAAAGCTAACACACTAAATATATGAATATTTCTTAAAAATATGGTAACAATAGAGTATGACCAATTGAATTACATATAAATGCTTATATATATTGTTTTAGTGATATTGGTTTTATTACTTAATATAATATATTATAGATAAAGGGTTTGTATGTATGTGTGAGTGGCTTCAATGTCACTCACACATACACTTTAATGACCACACAGCTCGACTGATTTTTTTTCCTCTCCAGATTTGTCCCCAAGTGAAACAGAAAGTAATTATTTATCCAGAATTTCAAACCAGGTGCTTTTTTGCTCTGCTTTGTACAGGTGAGGATGAGGCGGCCGGGTCTCGGGGGTCAGGCTGGACCTCTTATCTCCACAGCTGGTCTGGGATCAGATAGACTTGATGACCAACCAACTGCGCAAAAAAAAAAAAAAGAACTGTGAAAACCTGTACTGAGCAATGATACACCAATAAATCACTTGACTTGGGCATTTAACATATTGGGGGCACAATAGAAGGGACCAATGAATGTATAAATAAAGAATAAGGAATTGTGTGGGAGAGATAATGAAAACCAAAACATGTGACTAGTTTATTGGTTTAAATTTACAGTGCAATAATTACATAGCTTTCTTATCAATGACCGTTAACAACACACACATTTCTGTCTTCCTTAATATTGACGCATGTATTTATATTATAACAAGATTCACTGGACATAAGGATTAACTTCTTTGAAGTGAAGCTCACAAGGCATTGTAAGACATTAGCACACTGAGAACATTGTAAGAGTATACTGTGTATCATATCATAATGTTATAATTACAATATTGTACCAAACACACAATGTGCACAAATTATGGGAAGAGGAATCAGTTAAAGGGTAATTCCAAATAATGGCCTGATATTAACTTGCATATAATTTTCAGATGATTTATTACATTGCAAGACGTGTTTTGCTTGTACTTCTCATGGGCTTTTATATTGTGTACAGTACTCTTAGGATTATAAGTGTTTTAGCTCTTTTTGTAAAAAATATTTCTTCTATATTTCTTTGGACATGTTTCAGTGACATACTGCAGTGTCTTCATGTTTTTTGGTTGTGTTG
Source organism: Pampus argenteus (assembly GCA_036937835.1). NCBI lineage: Eukaryota > Metazoa > Chordata > Actinopteri > Scombriformes > Stromateidae > Pampus > Pampus argenteus. The sequence goes on along the minus strand of CM072872.1, from coordinate 7,289,918 downwards.
TTACTACCTAAGAGGCAGCTATTTTGTTTAAGTCCTACATCAGAGTAAACTTCATGTCTGCCTTAATTTCTTTTGCCAGTTGCTGCCCAGAAGGTAGAAAAAAAATGCGCAACCTGTTTTGGATAAAGATCACCTGCCCTGAACATGACTGACAGAACATTATCATATTGGTACATCTGTACAGACTGACTGGTTTTTGAAGGTGTCACTAATGCCTCTCATTCTGAAATCATAAGCAGTTATCACTTTAATTCACTGAGTTGTAATTTATCACATCCTCTAGTGATGATTATTTTGTTCTGGTTTGTGGTGTGTAATTCATTGTTACTGTTAGTTGTGGTTGTTGTTATTCTTTTAATTGATCCTACGTCTTTTTTGTATTTTTTTTTTCCAGTTGTTTTGCCGTTTAATCAGTGAACATGAGAGATTTGTTGCTACTTAATCTGTCTTGTTGAAGGACGGTCTCCATGACAGCTACTACATTCACACTGCTAAATTGTCATTGACCCAGGGTTGCTGCTTTTTACAGTGTGTGACCATGACCTCTGACCTCTCTGTGGAGATGAGTGGAAAGAGAAACGTCCACACAGAAGTCCCCCTCTCTGTAAAATCACCCTCCCTAGCATTGCGTTAATACACCTTTGCTATATAATGAACATACCGTAATTGGCCTGTTCATTTTCTCATTCCAGTGGCAGCTTTGTGTGATTCCTTCAGTGTAGGTGAATGTATTTTTATCCATGGCTTATATATTTATGACGGCAAATATCATCAGAAGATATGAGAGATTACAGTAACTGTAATAAGAGTGAATGAGCATTTACAGTGTGTAAATGCAAGTTGCTTCCATGTTTGACTTTTGTAAAGTGACACTGAAAACTTTTATTTTCCCACGAGGCAACAACTTAGTTCACAAATAGTTCTTGTTTTTTTTTTTTCGGGATTGTTTTCAACTTTAAGCAATAATAAAGTCAACATAGATGATAATGTTTCCAGTTACTTTGCATTTGACCTTGTTTATTCAGTCATTAAAAGGCATTTTGATATTAAACATCCACAGCTCACACAGTTGGCACCATCATGCAGAACTTTCTTTCAGGATGAGATTTTAGGTCTGTTGTCAACGCATTTGAAACACACAGATTTTAAACATTACACACTGAATCAAGATAAACAGAAAAATCCAACACAGCAGGATTGCAAAAAAAAACAACATTCAAGCACAGCAGTATTAATGTCTCCTTTCTGTATTCACACGTCTTGAGTTTATTCTCAACTTCAGTCTTGAATCCATTTCTAGTGTGAACTGATGTATTATCCATAGTTTCCTTTCTTTTTTTCCATGAATGTCTTTTCTAGCTGTAAATGTCCTCGACCCTCCTTCAGGAGAGAAGGGGGTTGTAGGGGGCTTGCCTTTTAAGGAAATAAATGTGGTTTCTAGTACTGTGACGCAGTCAGGGGAGGAAACAACAAATAATAGCTTCTATATCTGTCATTGGAATGAAAGGGAAACGCACTGTGATGCTCATACTTCCCTGAGCAGCAACAAAATAATGATGCAGTTCTTAATAAGTTTGTTTGATATGTTTCCCCTTTATCTTGCAAAGCTTGATTCTAGTAAAGATAACTGTGTCTTTATTAACTTGAGTTTCAGAAGTGAAACTGTTAGTCATCACAGTGTGGAAACATGAGCAACACCTAACGGAAACTATTACAATCAATTAAGAAAAGCAGGTTCTTGGACTGTGACTGGTTTTCTTTAGTTTGTAGTTTCCAGTGGCCAGAAATTGAAACCTTAGACTTTCCATATATCCTGAAATGATGCTTCTTATGTAATAAGATTACTGAGGAGGATACAGAAGCAGCAGCCTGCGTCAAGTCGAAGAAACCAAATTGTTGATATAAAGACACTAAGTTTGCAGGGTGGGTCTTTCTATTTTTGTCAGTAAACAGCTACAGTATATTGTAATACTGCAGCGGTGGAAACTCGAAAACTGCGTGTAAAGTTGTCACAGGTACACAGAATAACATCACATGGAAGCTCTGACCTTCAGAATAACAGCATAAATACCTGTCAGCCATTAGAACTGCTCGTGTATAGATCTAGATATCCCTTTCTTTTTTATAATTTATACTTTTAAAAAGAAAAGTTTTTTTTATTATTAATATGAACAACGACAATATTTTAGTTTTCCACTATGGGAAACTCAACTTCTTCAGCTTCTTGTAAGTTAATATGTTAACTTGGGCTTTAAATTATTTGCATTTTTAACTATTTTCTGAAATTGTATACACTGAACATAATTGTCTGTTGATAAAGAAAACTTTATACTCCTATGATGGATTAATACTACCTTGTTCTTCTTCATATCAGGCTTATTAACCGTCCTGTGTTAGTTGAACTTTTTAACACCACTGGAATTTTGCAGAATAGTTAAACTTTGAAAGTCAAAAGCGGAAGTGTGATAAACATTTGAGTGCGAATGACGGCTGGTGATTTTTTTTGTCCCCTAAGACGGCGAAGTCATGACTCGCCCTTCTTTGCCTCTGATTGGCTTAACGTGATTTTCTTGCCTTAACCCTAACCAATCCTACTCCTCATATCGAAACCTAACCAGCCCAACCAAGGAAGCTAGAACCAATCAGAGGCAGAGTAGGGCGGGACATTACTTCACCATCCTAGGAAAAGAAAATATTGGCAGACGGTTGCTGGACAGAGGCGAGGCCCCTTTTCAGCCATACTGCTCGCTCTGTATCCGAGACTGTCTAAACATCTGGGCATCTGCAACTGAAGACGGAAAACGCAAGTCTGGTTTGAGAGAGAGCGGAGTGATGCTCGGCATTACGGAAATGACAAACGGGTAAGTTGAAAGTTTGAAAATATTTCTGTAACGAAACATTATCCCTGAAAACTTCGGAAGTTGACAGTTTCTAACTGAAAAAAAAAGAAGAAAAAACGCAGCTCCGGGAAAACTGTGATTTACCTCTGAAAATAAACGCATGTAACTCTACCAGTTTTGCCTTTTATATGCTAAAACGAAGCTTACATGTACCGGAAAAAATACTTTAATAACGGAAAGGCACGTACGTTACACATTAAGTAGTTAGCTTTAGCATTTAATTCCTCTGTAGCAACAACTTAGCTGCCTTTCTAGCGCCCTCCACCGTCTTCTTCATGGAGGCTGTCAGCTGGTGAAATAACCACTGTATTACTACAGTTGGATATTGTCTTGAAATAAAACAGATAATAAGTTAAAATGGGAGTTTGAAAAGCTGGTGTTAGCTATGTGTTTGTTATACCAGTGGTGGAAGAAGTCATTATTCATAAATAAATGTAGTTCCAGCAAATACAAAAACATAAGCTAAAGGGGCATCTTATCCCAAATATTGGGGTAAAATGCCCCCTGTAGTCATTTATTAACATAATGCATCAATCTCATCAAGAGCATTTGGCTTTATAATTTCTCTCTACCATAAAATATTTTTTTATAAAGATCAAGTCTATTTAAATTGTCAATTTTTAATGAAGTTTAGGTCTCAAATAAAACAAAATAAGAAATTGATTTTTTTTTTTTCAATTTTGCCACCATTGACCTGAAGGCAGGTCAATGACTAATAGCATTATAAGAGGATGAGTTGATTTTTAAGCCCTTTTATTAAAACACTATGTAATGTTATAGTTTATTAGTTTTTTTTCCAGAGATTTTGGCAGTTGTGCCTTTTATTATTTTTTCCACATCATCACAGAATCAGACAGTACTGAAACTTATGGCGGTGGTAAAAATGGGAGATGGGAGAAATGACTGTTTGGTGGAGCTGTTGTGACTCATAGACATCTGAAATGTGACCCTGACTACACACTTCTTTATGTAAGACGTTAAAAGCCAAAAGCATTTTGTGAAACCACTGGTTTAATCATTAACAATGTGTTGTATTTTAAAAGCTTGTTATATCCATTCATATGTGTGCTTGGTCTAGAAGTCAAACTGCTGCCCTGCTGTGTTCATGCTGTGTTTAAACTTTGCAGATTGCCATCTTATTGTAGATCAGCGTCTCAGCTTGATTAACTGAAAGTTAAAGTTGGACTTTGTAAAGTAAAATTGTTATTTATTAGTAATCTGGACAAGTATTCAGGTTTTACCACTAGAAACCTGTGTTTCTGTCAGATTTACGTCAGTCCTCTACCTTTCTCATTTACATGATATTTCAGGTAATAGGTGGTTGTTTTCAAAAGCCAAGAATAATCAGGTTAATTATCTCCAGGGAGCAATAGAGACTCTATTGTATAATTTCCTTATGAATTGACCTTTGTCAAAGCGTTCAAAAATAATTGAATCTTAAATCTAAAACTGTTAGTTGATGTTCCCTTTCTGTCATCCACTTCATTTCATGACTGTTTTGCTTTTGAGCTCATTAGTTAGTCTATCTAGAAAAAAAATCTAGAAAAAGCCATTTTGATAGTCCTGATAGTCAGACTGAATTTCCATTACTTTTCAACTCATTCATTCACATGAATAGCTGAATAAATTGGATATGGTGGTGGTGATTCAGAGGTCTAAAATCAGGCACATTTTAGACTCTGTATCAAACACCGACCACACTAATTGCTCAGTGTATAAAAGGCCAGCATCATATTGACATAAAGGCAACTTGGTGTATTTGATAATAAGGTTAGACGTACAGAACAACAATGAGGCAGAAACCTTCAATACAGAAGGAGGATGTTCCTTAATTTTCTGCAGATCAACCACCTCCCTGTGCAGGAATGTTCACACAAACTCACTGGACAGTAGTTATTGCTTCCCAAACCACTTCCTGACCATCCATACCCCAGGGACTGCTATTCAGAGCAGTATTTTTTTCCGCTAATGTGAATGCTACTGTGTTCACTGCCCAGTTAATTATGGCCTGAGATGAATCTGGCTTTTATATAAAGCACTCTGGATGCTAAAAGCTGTAAGAGGGCAAGTCTTGTAAAGGCTAGAGGATTGCTGCATTCCCAACGCATTACATTTATATCTGATTCCACACTGTTGATACAACAGGAGCTTAGACGAATGTCTCAGTCTCCAGTGTGGACTTGTCCTTGTTTGGAAGAGCAGTGAACATGAGAGATGTAGGATTTGGACTCTGTGTGTACTAACTAGATGCATGTGGTGTGAGGTAATGTGAAATGTTTATTTTAACTCGTGCACACTGCAGCTTAGCGATGCTTCATTTAATTGTTGACTTTTAACATTCATCAGTTTCTATTGTGGTTTTGTGTTATTAGAGTTTAATTTAGAGCTTGACGCTCTAAAGGTGCAAAATAAATTTGCCACATCCTTTTCATCATTCATTTATTATCATTGTCATATTTATATTTAAAAGGGTCTCAATCCATCATTAGATAAACGTTCTGAAGTTTAGTTAGAAAAAGATATATTTTTAAGATGCATAAAAATACTCTGCTTTGAATTTGAATAATATTTTGTGTCTCGTGTTTATTTCCACAAAAAAGGGTTCAATTACCTCATTAAAAATTATATTTCTTCTTTCACTCTCATTGAAAAATCTAGAATATATGAATATGCAAATATTTTTCTTTTCCTAAATTAACTGCTGGACACGAGATGTCTCCTGCTTCTCTAAATAGTCCTATTCTCAGTATATGTGCACTGGATGGCTTCATGTTATACAATACACGTGTATAAGTTGTGTAGTCAACCATGAAAACATGCTTGTAGGTATGTGAAAACAGCTTTATCATATCAAACTCTGCACATACATTATTCTGTTGTTGTTGTCATACTGAGGTTTTCTTTTTAGCATTTTGTTTACAGTATGTGTAGTACAACAACTAAAAATAATCTGATCATTGCAGGAGGAAATATGGAAAAACAGGATGTGCAACAGTTCCCTGATGCTTATTCACAGCGTTTCTTCATGGTTGCATGTGTGTGTGTATCAACACTTTATATTTCAAGACTATTAATCTTTACTTTGCTGTAGTATTATTTGTCTCTGCAGATGTATGACCCGACGAATACAGCACCAGTCAAACGTCTGAACACGCTTTCTAATTCACTTGAATGAGAATGTGTGTTCAGATGTTTGACAGGTACTGTATCTCTGCTGTGTTGTAGCAGGATTTTACACAACAGTTTTCAAAGGTTGCTTAACCCTTCCAGTTAACAGTGGAGAGTTTTAACGTACATGTTTTGTGTACTCGCAAGCCTCCATGTCCTTTCATTAATAGAGAATCTTTCTATACTGCAGACATTTTGCAGTCCTCTATGCATGTGTTAATACTGGTTTAGTTTACTGTTAAACTGAAAGAAGTCAGAGGTATATTTCTACCAATGTAATTGCAATGAAATTGAGTTTTATTCTACTGTATTTCAAGGCACACCCATTATTATGATTCATCAGTGTAACATGTAATCAGTGTGGTCAGTGGGTTTGGCCTTTCAGCAAGCTGATGAAGGCTAGAGAGAGTTTTTTTTTTGCACCTCCTTATGCCAGAAACACCATCTTTTATCTTCATGAATCTCCCTCCTTCTCCTCTCACCCTCCCTCCTCACTTCCTGAAAATGACCCCACTCTGTTGGTTAAACACAGCCTATGTGTTTTGGTCCTCACTCTGTAACAAGTACAAGAACACACACACACAAGCACACACACACACACACACAACAGCAAACAGGAAGTGATGTGGCCATGCAGCCTGAGATAACGGCAATAGGAGTGTTTGCAGTGACAGTGAAGTGACTTTAGCAGCACCCAGAAATATCCTCACTACAGTCTGACACAACACATTGGTAAGATGCATATATATTATTATTAATATTATTGTAATTACAGTGGCATTAGCAGCCAGACTCTGTTACTCACTTCATGCCAGATCTACAAGCCGCATTATTATGTTGTTCACAGAGCGGTACATGGTCTGACACTCCACTGGGCTAATGCATATTGTATTGTGTATTTATTCTACAAAGCTATTAGAGAATCAGTTTGATGTCATATGATGAGATATTTTTGCATGCATTTTTGCAGTAGCTCAACATTAGGACTGATTATGCTCTTATTTGTGTACTTCCTCTTATACATATGAGTGATGGCAGGATGTCTTCATAATGTATTGCAACAGTGTAAAATTTACCTTTTAGATCTTTGTTCTGTACCTGATGAAAAGCTATAGAAAAACGGGTTCATTGCAGTTATAAGATACATCAGTAGATTAAAAAAAACATTTCAGGAACTTGTAAATAATGTTTAGTTGTGACATTTTTGAAAACTCAGGTGAAGTGGGTGATTTCAGGTGTCCAACAAATAGTGATTCCACAGTCAGCTGAACATTATATGACATTAATTTGAATCATAACACCGTTAAACTGTGTTGGCAAAGACATTGTTGTTACAGATCATATTACTGTGATAGAATAGCTGTTGTACCGCTGTTGTCCACACGGTGGCAGTGCATTCATGTGGTTGAGAGGATGTTGGCTCCATATAACTTTAATCCAAAACCGCATTATTTATTTTAACCTCAAAGTGTTCATGGTGCCATCTTCACTTTCAGTCTGTCAGTTAAGACAGATTGATATATTGTAATGTTACTTGTATTAACCATAAAAATATATATTTTTAAATTTTATGACAACTTCTGAAATTAAACTGTGAAGAAAGTAACCAAAAAAACTAAAAATGGTGCTGAATTCAAAGTAAGTGGAACGTGCATTCATGGCATACGCAGACATGTCGGCCTCTGCTACTGTGACCCTGTTGCAACTTCTTCAAGATGTGAAGCTGATATTGAGTGTGTGTGTGTGTGTGTGTGTGTGTGTGTGTGTGTGTTAGTCAGACCCATGTGGAATGCTGAGCAGGTCAAGGCAAGCTGCTGAAGGTGAATCTGCATGGTTTGTAGGACATCTACCTGTCTATACAGGACTTAACACCATCAGATTTTCACATTTTTTGTCTCTAATGACTGATTGGTATACACAGAATGAGTTATAACACTTCGTATGGTTATAGGGATAGTTGCACATGGTCAGCTGTAATGTAAAGTGTTTGTGTTTGTCAGAACTGCTTTATACTCAACCACAGTTTGCTCAGACTTCAGCTGTTCTGCTCTACAGCGCTACAGCCTGAACTCTGTTTACATCTGTTTCTTCTTTAGCTACTTGTTGACTTGTTTGGTTCCACGTCCCGTGACCAGTGTCGTCCCTACTTTGATGACATCATGGCCTCTTGTTTTTAATTAACCGTATTTGAGAGAAAACTTCCCAGCTTGGTCTAAAATGTGCATCTGTTGTGTTGGAGAGGATCTCTTGTTCCCACATAGCATTGCAATGAATTATTCATAGATTGACATTTTCTCTTTCTTCAATAGTTTCTTGTGTCTGATGGGAAATAATCTCACAGTTTACAACAGAGGAGCTCAAGTCAAACTAAAGAGCAGTGTATAGCTAACCATGGACTAACCATGCTGCATTAAATCATAGTTTTACTGTAAAGAGCTTGAAACGGTGTGTTTATATATGTAAATATGCCTTTAATTTATCTTTATAGATGAAATACTACAACGGTGGCCAATACTTCTTTATTTATTGGCTGATGTAGCATTGTCATAACATCCATGAATAGTCGAAATGTTATCAAAATCACAATCGCAGTTGTCAAATCGCAGGAGGTGAAATATGTGTCAGAATACAATAAATTGAATAATGTTGTGCTGTAGAGATGTACTGGCCTACACATCATATTCTACAGACTTGAGAAAACATCTTTGCTCGGTACAGATCCTCACAGAAATCACACCACAATCATTTTAATATATGTATATTTACTGTCTATCGTTGTATGAAAAGGCAAAATTGTGTTTGTCTTTTTCTCACTGTTGTTTCTACTCTGTCTACTGTCCTCAGCTTATTTTTTTCAAACAGAAAAGGAATGTGCCTTTCAGATGTAGGTGGCAAATAGAGACAGCGGAGGCAAAATCTAGAGGGCTCTCTTTCTTCTCTCGTCTCTTTCTCCCTTTAACTGAGGCATTCCCTCTCTACCTGCTGAAGGAGGGGTGGAGGAGAAAGAAGGAGCTGATAGGTGTGCAGGCTGTGAAACCACACCCCTGTTACATGTCTTCCTCAATAGTGTGTGCCTTGGAGGTGTGTTAGAGACAGAGAGAGAGAGAGAAAACGGCAGTGACACAAGACTAAATCTTTTCATTTGGATCAAACATTGACAAGAACACTTTCTTTGGAGTATTTCTATGTCTTCGGCTGAGTTTCCTTCAGCAGACAAAGCGTAGTAAGGAAGGAAGGGAAGGAAGGAAGGGAGTGAGAGAGAGAGAGAGAGAGAGGTGAAGGGAGATGAACTCTTTGAGGCTGAAAGAGTTGTCGAACTCAGACTTGTACAGACGAAGACAGGAGAGACCAGACAGCTATGGAAGTCTGGCTAGGGACAGCTTCAGGTGAGTCTACCTTTGTGAAGCTTGTGATCTTCTGTCAGATGTCAAATGTCCTCGATGAGACTGCATTTAAGAAGTGCTGATTCACCTGTATGATGACTGCTATTTCTGTTTGTGTTTTCCACCACCTGTACATAAATCATTGTCACTTTGTACCTGTACACGTGTTTTAACTTTTTAAAATGTGTTCTGTGTGGTACAAGAAAACAGTTCTCAGGTAGTTTTCTGTAGCACCTTATGTAAATAGTACATAGAAACTGAAGCTGATTGGATTAACAACAACCAATAGTAAGTAACAATACGTGTCCAGCATCCACATATCCCATATTGTTTTCAGAGGTGTTTTGCCAACCAATATTGATTTATTTCTCCAAGGTTTTCAAGGTCCACTATTCAAAGTGGGCTTAAACTTGTGTTATGAATATGATGTTATAATTAGCTTTTAATGTAGTGTCCTGTGGTCTGATTGTTTGATTATGCTTGGTTAACATTAGCTGATGCTTATCAAAATTGCCATGTATTTTGCAACAAATGAGAGTGGGTTTGTGTTAGTCTGTGTGTAGTGTATTGACAGGGATAGATAGGTGAGATTTGGTGGAGTATTTGATCAGTAAATACTGCAGCTGGTGGCTGAATTCCTTTGAGTTGTTTGACCAGCAAGCGATATGACATGCTCAATATGTGCAGACTTTTGCAATAGTGGTTTCACAATACATTAACATTAGTCAGTTGTGAATGTTCTTTTCTCGTCTTTCACAACCCCACAATCTCTCTGACTCTCTCTTTTTCTGTGTGTGTGAAGATGAAGTGATTGGAGGACTATGGGCAGAAAGAGTGAGCTCTCTCTTTAGAGGTGTCCCAAACAAATGTTTGTTGTCAGATAGGTTCATCATGCAGGTAAACCCAGTCACATGATGTGTAACTGTGCCTATCCTAAGCACAGTATTTGCGCTATTCGATAACAATAAAGCTTTATAGAGGAGATGCTAGTATACATACAGTAGTGCTCAATGCAGTCTGATCATCATATATATGAGTATTTTTTACGAGGTTCTCCTGGAGTTGCGTCAGCACACTGTGAACAAGCAGCTGGAGCAGAAACATGTGAGAGATGGACAAAAAATTTAACACGGAGAAAAAGACAAAAATGAGAACAAAATGAGTCAGAATCAAGAAAGCCTGCAAGTGCCGATGAGGAAAAGAATATAAATTGAACAAAACATATCAAAACAAGAATCTCTTTCTCCTGTGTGGAACCATTTCAGATTTAGCACAGTGATAACAGTGAAAGGCACGCTCTGCCACAGGTGCATCACTGCAGGCTGATAAACAAATAACAGAGATGACAAAGCCCTCAAGACCATAAAAACAAGCAAACAAACAAAAAAAATCCTGCCTGAACAAAACTAAGCATCTTCTTTGCAACATTGTAGGGATACATTAGGTGTGGTTTCTGGTTTTTCCCTTTCAGATACACGTTGTCAGAACTTGAACTTTAAACAAGTCATTAAATTAACCATTTGGTCAAGATGCTGCTTAAGAGTAATAAAAAAGTAGACATAATGTGTAACTATCATGCTGTGGGCTCTCTGTGCTCCAGGCTGTCCTGTAGAGTTAAGTGGACCTGTGATAGTGGCCAAACATGGGCACAGGGAACAAAAAGTGCAAAACAAAGGAAATATTAGTCATGAATTATGTTTGCAGAGTCACTGTGTGTGCATGTGTCTGCTGTTGCTGTGTACGTACTCAATGACTCGCAGAAGGAAAAATGGCCCAAACAACCCTAATGTCTGTTTCCATGGTTGCTATTGACTCTGTGTGTATGGGGCTGTGTTAGCACGGTGTGAGTCTGCTTGTCTCTCACCGGTCCGGTCGAGGGTCAGGTCTGTTTCTCTCACACATCTCTTCAGCTGATCTTAAAACGCATTTCTTGTGATTAAATAATTAAATATTATATCAGAATATTATCAATATTATATGGTGTTTATACTGTGATCATTTTGGCCACAATCTATATATTGGTACAATATCAGAGTGACCTGAATATGAAGCAATTAGGTGAAATATTTCTGAATATAGTAGCCAAGCCCATATGCCCACATGAGAATGACTGCAGTAGATTAAATGCACAAATCCCCCTCTGTTAGAAAATCAATAGCTTTAACTACATAATAGCAACACAGATTAGATCATATTTCACATATTTCAGGTCAGGTCACCTGAGTCTTTGGCATGGGTGACCTGACCTGTGACCTCTCCAGTGACCTTTAATGACCCCACAAGGAAGTTTTAAAATCCTGTCATGCAGAGGAAACGCACCAGAGACTCTGTCGACTGCTGACAGTTGCTGTAGTCATTTTTAAGATCAGGTTGACATTCATATCAGCACTCGGTTCTCTCTGTCTCACTCTTATTCTCTCCTCTCTGTCAGGCTCTAAAAAAACATCTACTCTTTAAGCCGAAATATCTGGTTAGTACTTTATCTGAATATTAAAATTATAACACTGAGAATGACAAAAGACAAGTCACAGTATTTGTCCAAGAAGCCTTTAATATGATGTTGTGACCATCTTGAAATGCATCATTGCTGTGTAGACTGATCTCTTGTTCAGTGCTACACTACACATGCTAAGATTTTTTTTATTTTATTTTTTTTTATTTTCAAATAAATGCGAAATTAGAGCTTTTTATTATTAGTTAGTGCTTGACTGAGATGAGCGACTACAGGGTCCTCTGAGTGATGGGACAGCTAAACGTCCAGAAGCAGAGGAGTCTTGGGTTTTCAATCCAGTATTTTTAATGATTTGATATCAGTCTTTACTATTTACTATGGTTGGCACTGTTGTCAGAAAATTCCCAAAGTAAGATTGTCCAGCACTGGCATAACAATACTGCAGACAGGAAAGTCCTTAACTGTCACTAGGGAGTTTATCCTTGAAGCAGATGCAGATATTTACCCACAACCTGATTGTTATGACTACATCTGATTCTATTGTGTCTAAAATATATATGTTTAAAATGCTTGCTAATGTTAATTTGACAGAGTTACATACCATCATTTTAGGGTGGGACCCTGCAACATGGCGATGACTGTAATCAGGAGGAAGGATTGTGTGTGTTTCCTATTACACACCCACCCTCTGACCATTGTACCCCAGTCACTCACCGCCGGTTCCCTGTAGATTAGATTCGTTACAGAGCAAAAGCTCAAGACAGGTGACTCTTCTGCAGTCGCTGTTTTTTGAAAAAGGCTCTGTTGGTGCCTGCTGAAATGTTTAATGGCTCATTATGTTATTTCAGAGCATTTCAGGAGATCAAATTGTTTTGTTTAGACAAATACATATGGTAATAAAAATATGGCACATTTAGAAACTTCTTTAAAAATTATAAAAATCTAAAGTCAGTCCGTTTCAGAGAAGGTACTTGGTGCACAAACTCACACACATAAAACAGCAGCTGCCAGCACCTAGTTTGGAGTTGAGGCTCCATTGGGTGTCTATTTGTAGAATGATGGAGTCATGTAGAGGACTGAAGGACTTAGAGACACACACATACACTTCGTGTTCATTGTTCTTCTTTTTTCAATATTAACACAGCTGCTCTTCTTCTGTTTGTCTCATTGAAGTGTATTTCCAGATCTGACTTAATGTTGTTTTTTTGATGGTTTGGGAAGTGCTCATTAATTTGAGATGTCAGTTAAGTCTAACTATATAAAGGGCTATCATTTAGCTGAAGCCAACACTATGGGTTTATAGAAACGCCTGCGCTCAGACCAACATGGGCTTTCTAAGGACGATTAACATATTTTATAATTGTAGCTCCACATAACTTTAAATAGATGTTTTAAAAACGATTCTCAGGGTGTCCTTTTGACTCACTTGAAGAAGAATCACAGTGTGTTTCTGTTGTGTCCTGAGTTTGAATCCTTCCAGGATCAGAAATAAACACGCCATAAACAATCTCATGATGTTGTTTACCAGTTCAGAGTTAGAGGGTATTTGGAAATTGTAAACGTGAAAGAAATCCAATTCAGCATCTGTGGAAACATGAAAGACATGAAAGTCAAATTTGCTTGTTAGCTTGTTATGTAGTCATTTTGTCTATCGCTACATCTCAAATCCTATCACAGTTTGAGTATCATGTTGCCCTAAGAGATCCATATTTTAAGTATGTGAAAGACCTCTAATATTTCAACGAAATGAAAGCAGTACTCCAACATACTGCATTATATACATCCAGTATCTATTCCTATTGATCTTAACCCAACGGCGGCTTGAACTTCTTCCAGTGTGTTTATTCCATGATGTCAAACACGAGGTGAAAACAACAGTAATTTGTTATCTTTTCTGTTCTTGTTGTATTTGTATTGCACTTAAGAGTCTTTGCTTTGCAGTATGACATTCCCACTTTGCGCAATACTGTGTTGGAAGAACATTGTTGTATTTCCCAGAGAGCCAAGAACTCCATCTGTTCGACACACACACACATAAACTATTTCCATTGGTACATATTAGCTGTAGGCTAATCTACAAGCTACACTTGGTTTATGCGTGTGTGTGTTAGTGTCATGACACAGTGACCTCTGCCTGGATAGGCGTCAGGGTGGGCTCTTTAATTTCAGTAACCTACCCAAGAATAGACAGCATGTCTGACAGGAGGGGAGACCGAGTGTGTGTATGTACGTGTGTGAGAGAAGAAAAAAAAAAAAGAGAGAGAGTTGATGTGGGAATGAGACGAGAAAGAGGGAGTATGTCCGAGAGAGAGAGAGAGGGTGTGTGTGTGTGTTTGCATGTGTGAGAGAGAACGAGAGAGGGAGAGTAGTCCCAGCGCCGTCTAATCAGTGTTTCTGTCTCTGTCTTGCTATGTGGATTACAGCTCCCACAACTTACTGGAGTCTCATTACTGGAAACTAACATTGAACCAGCACAGAGGACTTTTTTTTTGTAGCGTTTGATTTTTGACTTTTAAAAAAAGGTAGTTGGTGGACTTTTGAAATCAATTTAGCCTGCTGTAGATGGTGCAGAGATGAACGGTTGTGCTCTGCCACCATCAATACCTGAAGATGAGGAAGCGATGGATCACGTTCCTCATGGGGAGATGAATGGATACCACCAGAGGTTTCGGGGTGGTGATGGGGGAGAGGACGAGGTCCCGGTGTCCAAGTCCCAGAGGCGGAAGAGTGATGTCATGGTCTATAAGGAGATTTGTGATTTTTATGCTCGCTTGTAAGTACACAGTTTAGAGGGCAAGACGAAAACTGTGGTTAATTGTAGACCCAAATGATGATGATACTTTCCTTCAAAAACAAAAAAAATCTATCAGAAGTTGCTCCTTACACACACTCGTGAATATGTTTTATTATTATTATTGCTTTTATATATGAGATGTTGCCAAAAACTCCTGCCAGTGTGGTCTGAAAAGATTTTACCCAGCAGCCTGTAAAACCTGGAGTGGAACCTGCCTCATACTCTTTAATTAAATAGTATTGATTTAGTATGGCTTTAGGTGTATAGATAACATATCATAACATCAGAGGACACACATCCACTTTCAATCAAACCTAATGGAAGAATCTCTGGGGGACTGTTTTGGGTTCATTCCCTGGTTTGGTTTGGCGATTTTCATTGAATTATCATCACAAATTAAATATACTACATTTTAGTACTACCAAATAAACCAATGACAGTGCAGGTACAATGGTCTGAGGTAGTGGAGGTATGTGTTAAGGGATTTTGCTGTACTGTAGTGTTACCGAAAGTGAACATTTCTGATATTCTAGTATTCAGATTTGCTTAAGCTGTTTAAGGTGCCATGTTTGCGCATGGATAGCTCTGCTCTCCACAGGAGGGAGCACACAGGAAGGGCTATTTCTGTGCCAAGGGGGGAGTTGTTATGAAAAGTAGAATATGCCAACTGGTATTTCAAGTATGTGTGCATGAGGGACAGGAAGGCTAAATATACATGCTGTATTTGTGACTGATCTGGCTTCATCGTAGACGTAGAGTCACCAACAGGTTTATAAAAAGGGACATTTTGAAGTGTGAAGTGTTATCAGGTGCTGGAGACAGAAAATCTAAAAAAACTCAGGTGATAGAAGAAAGTGGCAGCCATCACTGAAATGATAAGATGAGAGTCCTGTCAGTCATGGAAACATGAAAGCTGTGTTATTTATAAATGATTTACTTTAGTGACTCTTTGGGGTAATTTAAAAAAAAGACAACACACGTTTGAGGTGGTTGAAATAATTATTGATGGATTATTTAACTGTCCATCAAGTTAAGGACCACAGTCGTGTACAGAACATTGGGAAGAAAAAGAAGCAAAGATAAAGGAGATGGAAAAGAAAAGAACAGACGACAAGAGGAGACCGGAGGAGGGAGGGAAGGTATTCATAACAGAAGTGATAGTCTGGATCCTGTCGCCGGCTGACAACCAGCCTCCATTTATAGTCACAGGCTAAAACATGATTTGTGTAACAGGTTGGAGCTGTAGGATAATGATGAAAATATTATTCATATCAAGTATATAAGACGATATTTTGGGATATGTTGTAGTGTCCATCACACACACACACAAAAGTAGAGGTACACAATGGTCCTCAAAATGTGCATGTTTTGCTGATTGTCGAAAGTATGAATACACCACTGCTGCACCCAGCAGCCAATCCGGCAGCATTACTTCTGAATTACCACAACTGGCAGCTGATGGGAAGGTGATGAGGGATCATGTTGTTGTTATAATACTAATGACCCCTCCAGACTAATTGGTCTGTGTACACTTCTGTCTGCAACCTCCTCAGGCCAAGAGTAGAGTTACCAGCAACACGGACTGAGAGATTTATCCATTGCCTTGAGTTTAATGACAACAACCTGTTTTGTTTCAGTCCAACAACGGCTCATAGGCTTGTCTCTAACTCACGCAGGGTGCTGGAGGCTGATAGGAGGGTGGAAATGCCTAAGAGATGTATCACTTCCTCCCACAAATCCTTTGGAGAGGGCAGGGCTATCAGTGTGTGTGATATCAGGTCAGACTGGGCGTATAGAACAATATGTATCTGAAACGTTTGTGAGGAGCAGACCCAGATGGAAGCTGCACTTATTCCTGCATTTTGTTTTAATGTAGTCAGTATATTTGAAAGTGTGTGTGTGTGCCAGCTACATGTTTTTAAGTTGCAGAAGATTCTTGAAGACACTTGGTAGAACTGAGATGTGCATTTTTAAAGAGCAAAGACCAGGAAATGAGAAGTGATGTGTGTCTTTAATTACTTAGTTTTTAATATTCTTATTACGGTAATTCCTGAATTGATCTATTTACCGTAAGTTAATATGAACAGATGGTGTGTGTGTTGCCTGGATACTCTTTGGTATTCTGACCTTTTAAACAAAGCGGATAAGCCAGGATGGTTCCACTGTTCTCTCTTCCCCTTTTGTTTTTCTTTATTTACATCTTTGTGTGGAACATGTTTACTTCCAGTCTGCATCGGGTATGAGGTTGTTAATTGTGTACATCTGCATTGGTACACGTACTATCGATTAGCTATTATGTTATAGTTTTTATAGACTGGCTGCTTTTGGTTTGGAACAGTTTGATAATATTGTTTTCAGGGACTTTTTGTGTCGTCCATTTATTACGATGAGATCAGCATGGATTTGATCCAAAGTTCAGCCTAAGCAGAAATCTGTAACAAAAGTAGGGTTTGGTCATATAACAACACATACCGTGAGATGATATGAGATGATATTGTAGTACCACATTAATCCGTGAGAATTCATTTTAAAAATTCATTAAATTATTTATTCATCAATTATTATTTGTTAATCAAGCAACTGTGAGCAGAATTTAAATGATAGCAGGACTTGCTGTATTTCTCAAATTCACAAACCTTGTCAACAACTATAAAAGCTAGGTGACTTGAATATAAACTGACGAACACTTCAGCAACTGCATTACACAGATCATTTCTATTCATTTTCAGTTTCCAGATCATTTTCCAAGTTTTACAGTTTGAAAATCAGGAGCAAACACAGATGATCAGTGTGTGTGTGTGGCGTTTATCAGGTGTATGAAGGGTCAGTCAGTTTTAAACAGACTAGTAATTTAAGTTTATGTAACTTAAGTTTTGAGCAGAAAAAGGCAATAGGTTATATATGACGCACTATGACAGGTTTTTAGGGTGTGTCATATGTTGTGCTGCAGTATCTGGCACCAGTGTGTCAAGTGTAAAAAAAATATTAGTCTGGGGCCCTGCCCTGTTGATATATTGCAGTCATTTTTTTACAAAGGTGAAATAACAATACTGATTGTTTAATGAAATAGCAGCACTGGCTTCATATGTAATACATGTCTAAATCTCATTATCAGCGTTTGTTTTTAAAACCCTTGGTGTCGAGCCAGAGTTTTAAAACCTTAAGTCATCGGACTGTGTTGGACTGTTGTTTTTGGCATCTTGTCACAGCGTTTTAACCCACATCTGTTCATTTACATCCAAACACACATCACTTACAGATACACTGCGAGTACAGACTTCAGTGCAAATGAATAGATGGTAACTTTCAGTTTTTCCCTCAAAAAAACTGAAAGTCTTTCTCCTTGTGCTGAGTTCATCTTTTAGCTGTTTTCATAACAGGAGAAACATGTGGCAGATCACACATGGCCACATTCAAATCCCACACATTATGTTTTAATTAACTTTAAGCTAGCTATAAAATATAGCACCATACTTTTGACTTATTATCTTACATCTTATGAAACGTCTATGCTCCCAAAATAATCAACAAAAGAAACAGTGTTTCTCAGTTAAATATTTCTGCCAGTACATATTGCTGCACGCACAGTTTATAAATTAACATTAAATGAAAATAAAGAATATATTGATATAGCATAATAGGAATAGAATTAATGTTTATTACAAATAAATCAACTGATAAAAACCTACTGCTTTGTTGTGTTATTGATGATTAGTTTTTCTCTGCTTCACAATATTTGTAAATGTCACACTTATTGCCTGCACTTCATCTATTTTACGTGTGTGTACATTTTATATCCATTTGATTTAATGTCATTGAGTGTCTTGACATTATAAGTCCACTCTGATGCTGATTATGATTTTTTTTTTCTTCTTCCCAGCAACATGGCCAATGCACTGGCCAATGCCATGTGTCAGCGCTGCAAGAGTGGTTTCGCGCCGGCAGAGAAGATCGTGAACAGTAACGGGGAACTTTACCATGAGCAGTGCTTTGTGTGCGCCCAGTGTTTCCAGCAGTTCCCAGAGGGACTCTTTTATGAGGTAACACTTTGTCCTCTATCTATCATCGTCTGTCTCTCAAAATATGACGCACTGACAGGTCTAAGCACACCTAGAGGGCAATGGAAGAAAATAATATATAAAAAGACAAACTGTTTTGATTGGTCTAAACATGTTTTATTAACACTGTAGCATACAGCTGCTGTCTACATTTACTTCAGGCCCTGTAGTAAAGATAAATAGCTTTAAAGCGTGTATGGACAAAGCGTGTAGAGACTGAAATTGCCTGAAATGCATTAGATCACTGTTTAGTGTAAATGGAGGGTTTTTTGTTCATGTTTGTTCCTTGGACACTGTTGAGGTAAATAAAGAACACAACCTTAATGCAGTATTGAATTATTGAATTATTAAGCCCATTTTCAGTAAGCTGTTTGCTTACCAGAACTGACACAAGGCCGGACATCTCAAACAGAAGAGCCTGATGCTCTTATCTTTGTCAGTCTATCACAGGCGAGGTGTCTTTAAAGCTCTGATCACATTGACCTTTGATTCCCTGCAGATAATTCTACTCGCCATAAATAAACAGTCAACTCCAGAGTTGTAGTTGCTCTGATTACCACTAGATGTCAGTTTTCACTGCGGTATTAAAGTGAAGGGAAACTTTTCTCTCTTTTTTTTCCTCTTTGAAATACAGAGTCAGTATTTTTATTAAATAAATTCATTTGTTTTATGCGTGTCTTGTTGATGTTGCTGATATATTATACAGTATATCGCTGTGCTTTCACAGATGAGTACTGGCATTAGCATTATAGCATGTAAATGTAAAAAAAAAGCTGTGTGCTGTGATTAATTGTGTGTGCATTGTTTTAATTCTATTACAGTTTGAAGGCAGGAAATACTGTGAACATGACTTCCAGATGCTGTTTGCCCCCTGCTGCCACCAGTGTGGTAAGTGTACAAACTGCAGTAAAATCATTTCTGCCTTTTGGACATTAAGTATCCACTGTTTTCTCTTGACAAAGCTCCCCATCATAGCCATCATGTTCTTCTTACAGGTGAGTTCATCATTGGCCGAGTGATCAAGGCCATGAACAACAGTTGGCATCCAGAGTGTTTCTGCTGCGATATCTGCCAGGCCGTGCTCGCTGATGTTGGATTTGTCAAGAATGCTGGAAGGTCAGTTTTAGAAATAGTTATCACATAAGTTAAAATGTGTTTTATGTGACACTATTTCAATATTAATATAACTTTATAAGTAGCAGACAGTTTCTTATAATTTGATGAAAGAAGAATTGCAACTCATATCAGTTGTAAAACTTGCCAAATCCCTTCCTGCTCCAGGGGAGCGTCCTTAGTTGACTGATCTTGCAACACATCAGATATCTCACGGATCCAACTCGATTTCAGATTCAAATCAAGTATGCTTATCTCTGCCTTTTAATGTTTTTTTTTTAAATATAATTTCCCTCCCTCATCTCTCTCTCTCTCTCTCTCTCTCTCTCTGTGCTTTCAGGCACCTGTGTCGTCCATGCCACAACAGAGAGAAAGCTCGGGGCCTTGGCAAGTACATCTGTCAGAAGTGTCACGCCATTATTGACGAGCAGCCTCTTCTGTTTAAGAATGACCCCTACCATCCTGATCACTTCAACTGCAACAACTGCGGGTA
Source organism: Pampus argenteus (assembly GCA_036937835.1). NCBI lineage: Eukaryota > Metazoa > Chordata > Actinopteri > Scombriformes > Stromateidae > Pampus > Pampus argenteus. The sequence continues at coordinate 7,269,557 of CM072872.1, read as the reverse complement.
AACATGCACACGCACACACACACACAAACTTGGCCAGCTGTGCCAGTCTCACAAATCATTCAGAGTAGGAAGGCAGTGGGAGGGCCGGGTGATAGATGGGGGAAGCAAGCTGTGTCAGGAATAATGAACAGTCCTGAACAAGCTTTGTGTTCACAGGTGGACGTCTTATAATCCAACATCAGGATCACATTCATGTGTTGTGCAGTCATATTGCTGCCAAGTTTATGCACACTTTTATGCTCAAATATATTCAGATTAAATACTCTGATTATCAGGTTTATTATTACACTGTAAGTATTTATTGCAGCTTTGATTCACTGATTTAATGTTCTTATGATTAAAAAAAACTTCTCAGATCCTACAAACATAACAGTCTGCAAAATTAGATCAATACAGCATGCAGCACTTGCAAAATGATGGACTTGTCAGTGCTCTCTGGTGGACAAACTGCATAATAGCAACGCTGTTTTCAAATTCCTTCAAAGGTTGGGCTCAAATAAAAACATGGCAGTTAAATGCAATATTACGAATATTTCAGTAAGGAAGCCTATATGAGTGGGTCACCACACTCCTCCATACATCACAGTCGTACACATACAGATCTGACCTCTTGTATGAGAAGGGTAAGGTCTGTAATTATATAACTGTGTTATTTTCCTGTTTTTCATTTGTATGAATGAATGTTGTTTTATTGTCGTTTCCATCCCTCGTGGAATTATTGAACAAAAATTAAAAACGAAATTAAAATTAAAAAATAAAAATTGATTGAATTAGATTGCAAAAGTGTTCCTAATAAAGTGCTCGGTAAGTTTACATTCAACTTCAACTTGAATGAGTTTAAAAGCCTTGTATATGCATCAGTTTGCTTTACTTGATAAAAAACAAAGCTAATGTTATTTCCCTCTGTCTCTGCAGTAAGGAGCTGACTGCTGATGCCAGGGAGCTGAAGGGGGAGCTCTACTGTCTGCCCTGCCATGATAAGATGGGTGTCCCCATCTGCGGTGCCTGCAGAAGACCCATCGAGGGCCGTGTGGTTAATGCTATGGGCAAGCAGTGGCATGTGGAGGTGCGATGTTAAAATATACACCTTTTGAAAACAACGCCAGTTACTTTAAGATTAGGAGACAATAATTAAACGTCTACGCTGGATTCACACTTCCTGTCAGATTACTTTCAGATCTATTTACATCTTGAAAGATATCATGTGTCTACATACTTTTTCATTTTTTGACAGCTAATTTTCTTTATATTCAGAAACACAACAGTGACCTATAACCCAAACACAGTATCTCAGAGGTTCCCAATATTTTTTAATTGATTTCTGCTCAAGTTTACTTGGAATAAGACATACAGCATGTAAGAAGCTGAAAGTAGTTTTAATTTAATTCAAGAGTAGGTATCTATGGTAGTTGTTTTGTTTTCTACTGTATTCTTTTCCATACCAGTGATAGCTCCTCATCATGTGTGTGACTCATACTTTTACCAGTTTTATCTCCACAGTTGTGTTCACTCATCTCCACTTCAACATCATTCCTCCTGCAATCAGTCTCTTTTATTTCTGTTTTCTTTATTTTATCTGTCTGGTGTCATTTAACTTCTCTTATGTTTATTACACATTTTATGGCCATTTTACTGTCTTCCCCTCTTCCACATGTAGCATCATGTATGTACTGTGTGTGAGCGCCCATTTCAGGGCCACCCATTTTATGAGCGAGGTGGTCATGCCTATTGTGAGAGACACTTTGACATGGTGAGGGAATTAAGAATTGGTCTGGCGCTGAATACTGCTTGGTGTCTCCCTTCTTTCTACCCGGCCTCCATATAAGGGTTACACTAATATAGAAGTTAATCGTTGGTGTTTAACTAAGAAGCTCTGTCTGACCACCATTGGTCCAGAGCATATCTTGATAAGAGCCAGATTGCCATAAACTTTTGTGTTGATGCCATTTATATTGTTCTTACCTCAAATGAGTGAATAAAGAAAATAAACATAATATTACAATCATATCATAATAATATCTGATATCACAAACAGTATAGGATTGAAATGGATTGATAATGGTCTCTGGAGTTTTATTGTCCAATCATATCTTATGCACTTTCAGGTGCTTTTTAATACACAACAAAAGTAAAATTCTTGTGGACATCTCTTTATCTTTATTTTGGGTATAAAAATGAAAAACATGAATATTGGTAGAAAACACTGGCTAACAACTTCCATCAAAATCATCTTTGTTTTGACTTTTATAAATCCATATTGGTGTAACCCTGTTACTCATCCATGCTGTCCTCATTCACAGACACATGAGGGATCCTTTTTCAATTATTTGTGAGGCTTAAACTAAGCTTTATCAGAAATATTTGACTTTTCACTTGACTTTAAGTCAAACCCTACCATTAATACCTCACTTGTCTGTTTGGAGGATTAGTCCACCCTCTCTACTCTTTATACTCAGTTTGCACACAGTAACAGGACAGCCGGTGTTGTTGACCTGACCTGATAATGTCTGAGCCGGACTGTGCTGCTGCTTGTGGCACAGTGGTAAAGTGCTATTGAATTGACTGATTGCTGTGCTAACCATGTGTGTTTGGCCATGGCTTTGTTTGCAGCATTTTGTGTGTGCTAAGTGTGAGAAACCCTTCCTTGGACATCGTCACTACGAACGCAAGGGCCTGGCCTACTGTGAAACACACTACAACCAGGTAACACTAACACAACAGTATTATGGGAATATTTGTGCTGAACACAGAGACAGTGATTGAAACTTTACTTTGTTTTATGTGTCATGAAATCTCTCCTTATCTGGATCCATTTGTAGTCTGCAAGTCACGAAAAAAAGATCAGTAGCAACCAACGGTGACGGCATTTGACTCCAGGGATGCTAAATTATGAAGTGATAAAGGAAGGATTAGAAAGGGGGAACATGACATAGCTGAAATTTTAAAGGGGTTGTCTGCTAAAAATGTTATGGATTTGAGAGCTCCAGTTAGAGAAAACTTATCTTTCAGTCTGTATGACTTTTTTTCAGTCAGTCCTTACTTTGAATCACAACAACATGACAACAGTTGCATGAAAAAAAGACAGACATTCATATTATTATATAGATACAAGACAACACACAGTAGCATCTACAGAAATTTCTTTGTCTTTTAAGTTTTATGAAGGAGTCTGAACTCTGAATCTAAACTGTCTTGGGTCAGAAAGACCACCATCAGTCACTGTATTTACTCTACCTAGTAAGCCTGTGAATATTCTCATCCATCCAGGTCATAGTTATCTCAAGGAAATTAAATCGAACGCAACTGGACTTGGTTATTTGTCTTTGAAGATGTTTCACCTCTCATCCAAGAGGCTTCATCAGTTCATGCTAGCTTGACTAGGCACTAGTTTTAATTTCGATTTAATTTCCTTGAGATACTCTACCTAGTGTGTTTTTTTTCAATACAATACTTCTGCCTTTAGGGATTCCCTTGTAGCCTGTGCTTGTTTGCATGGCATCTGAATACATAGTGTTCAGTGTGAACTACGATAAAGACTGCCGTTGCTGCATTGTGGTACATCATTTTATAAGTGACTCTGCATTGCTAACCCTCTTTTCTTCTCTTCCCTCGTCACGCTCAGCTGTTTGGAGATGTTTGCTACCACTGCAATCGTGTTATTGAGGGAGATGGTGAGATATCCTGTTCTGATTAGGTTCTGAATTCAAGAATAAACAATTTAACTTGTGATGCTCATCTAGGTCAGTGTCTCATGTGACTTACTGGTGTGTTTCTTCTATTTTTTCAGTGGTGTCAGCCCTCAACAAGGCTTGGTGTGTCAACTGTTTTGCTTGCTCTACTTGCAACACCAAGCTCACCCTCAAGTAAGTAACACACACACGTCTAAGAGATACACTTCAACATAAATACACTCACTGTGGAGTGGGCTCAATTTCACATTTTAACCTAGATTATGTACTCATTCTGTATTAATTGTACTTGTTGGGATAGGCCAGTCTCTCTCTGTTAACTTTGTAATTTCTCTCTTTCACAACTATACTACATCTGGGACTTTTAAGTCCTGTTAATTCCTGATTTTCTCACTTTTTTCTTATGACCTTTTGTCTCTGTGGACTTTTCTCTCCATCTCTCCTCCCCGTTATCATCCCTCTCCTTGCCCTCTTGTTTACTTCTCTTGCTCCCCTTTTCCTTCCCTTGCCCTTTCTCTAACTCTCACCTCTCCTTCCTTTCCTCTTTCCCACCTCATTCTTCTACTTCTTCCCTCTATTCTTACCACCTCTATGTCCTTCCTCTTCTCTTCCTCCTCTTACAATCTTCTCTCCTTCCTCACCTTTCTCCCTGCTCTGTCAGGGATAAGTTTGTGGAAGTGGATTTGAAGCCGGTGTGTAAGCACTGCTATGAACGCCTGCCGGATGACATGAAACGCCGGCTGGCCAAGCGTGAACGTGACTCAAAAGAGAAGAAGAAGAAAACACTGATACCCATGTGTCTGTGATTCTCTCTTTCTCCCTCTTCTCCACACTTCCACTCTTCTTCCTTTGGTCAGTTTTCATCTTTCTTCTTGTCTGTTCCTTAACTTTTTCTGTTTCATCATCATCGTATTTCAAACGTGCTCCATGCTACTTTCATTCCTCTTACTACTATTATTATTGTTATGCTTAGCCATGTTGATGACGAAAGCAGTGAGTGACCCAACACTGGAAATGTTTCAGTATATGACCACTTCTCAGCCAGGAACACAAGTAGAGATTAGGCTGGTAAACTCTGCTATGCAAACAGCAAAATGAGATCAGTCACATGCTGAAGGGACGGCTTTGTTTCTTGGGTCTCTTGGTCTGTCTGGGTGTAAAGGGTAAAGCTTTAATTACATCCGGCAGTTTCCTGGCCTCAGCTGTGGAAGTGCCCAGGTCCCACTAGGTTTGACACGTGCTCTAGTCCTGCCAGCGATTATCTGCTTTGGGAGGGAATGTCGAGGGGCAGCTTGGGGAAAAAGGTTTACAGACCTGAGCAGTGTTAGTGGAATTAAAGGCATTTGATACAGAAAACAACTATAAAGCACACATAAAACATACTGTATTCTTCCAAGCAAGTTCAGTAGTTCATTAAAAAATATGCAAGTATTTTTTTTAAAATCCCCTATAGATGATATTAAGAAATCCTTACAAACATTTCTAGATCTGCACTTGCAAGTTTTGGGTTGGAGGTTGATGTAGTCTAGTGGTTAAGATACTTACTGCATAATTTTGGTTTGTAACCTTTGTTATATTTAATCCACCCTCTCTCTTCCCATGTATCATGTTTGTGTCTGCAGTCAGTGAAGGATAAAAGGCCAAAAATATTTAAAACATTTAGAGGTTATATAACTAACTGACTAAAAAATAAACTGAAGAGCACAAAAATAACCCAAATCAAAGTATGCACTTCAACGGGAGTACTGAAGTTGTACTTAATTATATAATTTAAAAATGCATAAAATACTAAAATTAAAATGTACTATAAAATAATATATAAGTAATCTAAATACGTTTTTTTTCAGTAAACAAAAAAACTACTATTAAATATAATAAATACTATTCAGTATGATTTCCCTACAACAAGCATGTCACCAAACCATTATTGACAGAGACAGATGAATAAGTGACACAACATAACTGATAGAGCTCAACACCTAATTTCAGTGTTTGTCTCTCCTCCACAGGAACAAGTTTGTGGAGTTTGACATGAAGCCAGTGTGTAAGAAGTGCTACGAGAAGTTCCCTCTGGAGCTGAAGAAGAGGCTGAAGAAGCTGTCTGAAACTGTTGCACGGAAGTAAACACACGGTTAGCAGGAGGGAGAGAGAGACGTAGATGGAGAAGTCACATCCTCACATTTGACAATCATGTATAAGGTAGCATTTGCGTGTCTCATATTAGTGGTATGTTAAAGTTAAAGTATTTCAGTGGAACTCTCTACTTTTTGTCCCCAAAGAATTGACAGATGCGTCAACAGACAGTCAGTCAGTAGGTTTAACTTTAACCTGGTCAGTGCCTTTTGTATGTATAGTATGTTCACATACCTGTCTTATTTCACTGCTATATATATTAAAGCCAAACACACATGATGATGGTCTGTTATTTCATGATATAAACTTAGAAACATGGGAATAATAAAACCTCTGTTGACAGGTTTTTCAAGTGTTTGCAACTTCTGATTGACTTATGTTTCTGATACTCTTTTAACAGGAAAACCCAAAGAAAGTTGCAGTTTTATTGAATGTTTATATATCATCTATAATATTAGCTGTTTTCCACCGACATGTATTATTTCATGTTTTATGAATGCTTATTTTCTTTAATTTTATGCAAAATAAGTTTGTGTTTAGCGCTATAAAGTGTTCTTGTTTTTTTGACAGTATACTGTATCTTCCTCAATGCTTCAGTATTGGATTCAACCATCCCTGAAGTTTGTTGTATTATATTATATGCTATGCATTATATATGTGGAGCAATATCTATGCAAACTGATATTTACACCCAGTTACCAGTTTATTATGTTCACTCATTCAATCTAATATGATCCAATACAACGACCCTGAAATAAATCCCAGATTTAGTTCAGTTCAGTCCTCTCTCGTTTATAGTAAATACTTTGGGGGAAGAGAATATTAGAAGCACCTTTAAAAATAACTACGATTGTATGTAGAGCCTCAGAAATTACCTTAGAATAGATTCAACACCTCTTACACTGTGTCCACAAATACTGAACGTAATAACCTTCACAGTGAAAGGATTTATTGCAACTGGTAACTCTTGTGTGTGTTACGACTTGATGGTTTGTGGCATGTGCAGAGACCGGATGTGAGAGTAACGTTAGATGTTAGAACATTAGTCTCTGGTGTTTGCAATCCAAGGAAAGTGATCCTCTTAAGGAGGTATATCGACTTCCTCAGGGCTCAGACCCTCTTAGGAAAGAAAGCCAACAGTTGAAGGGTAAAAAAAAAAAAAAAATCATTAAAAGAAATGCTTCGCTTGAGCAGTATTTAACCATAAAATGTTTTTCTTAGAAGTTTATTGGAAAGACACATTCCACAAACCCTGTGTTTCTGTTCTGAACTTCTCTACTTATGCCACAACAACATTTCTCATATGTCATGTAGAGGTACAACTGTCTACTGGACTGTTGTGAAGCAGAACTCCAGCGGCACTAAAAATAGTCCAATAGAAAGCTGTGATCATTTACAACTTGACTGACTGAGATGACTCCACACATATATACACAGATGTATTTTATCTTCACAGTGCTTGTCAATATTTATTCATGTAAAAACACCAAAGTGCATGTTTTAGACTTGAATGCAAAGTTATTTTGCATTATATCAAAGCTAATTCTGTCAACTCATCTGAATAAACATGTATGTCAATGCTACCAGTGTGCATGTAGTAATATTTTTTGGTTTATAGATTTTCGCATCTCTCAGAGGGTAACATAACAGCATAAGCATGCATAGGATTCACCAAAAGCATTTGATTAAACCCAAAAGCAGGATAGAGTCCTGAGATTTAATATATAAACTAATACAAATAATTAGTATTTCCAAATTGTTTTCTTGCAGCTTTGGCTTTATTGGCCTACTTACAAGTAAAATATTCAGGGAAGTACTCTAGCTTAAATATTACTTCTTGCCAAAGTAACATGGCTTAAATAAGTATTCTGGTACAACTATACCTCCACGTACGGTGTACAAGGCACAGATAACACTGATACAGGGGTAATCCCTGCACTTAAATCACTTAACACATAGTCCTTGATAAAAGTTTCACATCTTAAATTCCATGTTCCTGGTCAAAAAGGGTGACGGGTCTTTTTCCATTGCTACTCTCAAACCTGACATGATAAAATTCTTAACTTTGTCATTTCTCAATTTACTTATCTATTTGTTTTTTAAGTATTTAATTGTATGGTTTTTTTGTTTGTTTGTTTTTTAAATTTTTTGTAAAGCACTTTGGTGAACTTCTGTTGTCTCCATATATTGTTTAATACAATCATTAGTACCTGTTTATTGTAATATAATAGACTTATATCGGTATTAATGGAGGATATTTGAATGACACCATTTCACATAACGTTGTCTGGGGTTCACTTCAGCCAGCCCAACCCTTCTTGAAAATAAAAGTGCGTCACTGTGCGTCAAACTTAATACTCGGCTCTCATTGGACAGAGAGCTGGATTCAAGTTTTGCGTACGGGCCACGTGACCCCTCTGCCATTTGATGTTAATGAGACTGCGCAATGTTATCATCATGGGAAGTTAACGCTTACGGAGTGACTACTACATTAATGTCAGCTTTTTATATTTTGTGAATTCTCGTGGTAAAAGTACAGCAGTTAACCGCTTTAGCAGAACTTGTTTGTTTTTTAAGAAGCCATGCGGCGGAGTAAGACTGAAGTGGACCGGTACGTTTCATCCGTACAGAGCTCCTCTCCCTCCCTCAAAGAGGTAAGTTCAACCGGCGGCTAACGTTAGCGTGTTGCTGCTGCCAACGTTTCACACAAACCAGCGTGAGGAGACAGGCCTGGACACCACAATCAAACGAAAATTAGTGGTCGCTTTATTTAAGCTGTTGTTTATTCGGTTAATGTAATATTACAATTAATATCTTGTCAACCGCCGCGGGCTTATCCACAAGCTAGCAGCGCTAACCGGCACCATGACGCCTCGTCGTGTCCTCCCCTTCATGCTCGGAAAACGCGCGGCATGGGCTTGTTACAGCAGCCAAGCTAGTTAGCTAACCCACAAACATTATAACGCTACAGCCAGCAACTACTTTAAAGGACCAGTTCACAGTTGTTTTGTTTCAAAAAAGTGTGTCTTACAGTAACGGCGAGAAGCCGAAAATGAACATTAAGGCAGTTTATCCGTTGCTGTAATCTTTCCTCCTGTTGATAGTGATTATTAGTCTGGAAGTCATGTAAGTGATAGTGACCACAAGCTGTGCAAAATGTATTTAAAAGCTTATCTGGAGCTACTGTGAAGCTCCAGCTGTCCAAATTTGTCAAATCACAATCAAAGTAAATGCATTTCAACCTTGCAGTCTTTTTACTCTTTTATTGTGTTGTGTTTTAAGCACATTGTAATACACTAAAAACCCTTCTACGTGTAAACATACTTTACCAATAAAAATGTTTGATGATTTTTTTAATGTATTTCCACTGCAGCTCAAGAAGGAAACAAATATTTTATGTTAAAAGGTGTAAAAAATAGCAGATATCCATTTGATATTATTAACTCGGACTGATGAAGCCTCATATAAGCATCAAATGAACTTTTGAATATATTATTGCACAAAATGACACTGTGTAGTTTGGATCCCATCACTTACATTGAAGCTGTAAAGACGGACTGAAACGATTGTTAATCTATATTTTATCACATCTGAAACCAAATGCTTCCAAAAGACGAGTTGTTTACTTACACCTAACCTTATATCTGATATCTGATGGTATTTATCTGAAGAGATTTTATTGTCACAGCAACATTAAAGACATTAAGTTTAGCTTCTTTGAGCTGTTGGTAATATCTGCAATACAATCAAATCAGTTACTGGAGTCTTGTTGCATTAATGTCCAACAGTAACTTATTACAGTTCATGGCATCTCTGAACCAAAGGAACAGGTGTCTGTGTTTTTATTAAACCTCTGCAAGTACGAGCAGGCAACACTGACCTTGGTGTGGTGGGCATGAGTCTTTTCAACTACTGCATGAGATACTCACAGGCTTTGTTGTTCAACATGTGCCACACTGAGTTGTAGTTGTACAGAAATCAATCGAGCTGTTGGAATTGCTGTTTTCTAACATGAGGTATTGATACTTTAACCTTGACTCATTATGAGAGCGCTGTGGTCTCAGTGTTTTCCTCAGACCATCAAAGATATTGAGCAGTCAAACTCAAAACAAGAGAATCGGCCAGCAGTCTCAATTTATTTTAATTACATTTTCTTTCAAAAAGTCCAGTTCTGTTGTTTGCTTTCCACAAGGTTTCTTTTAATACTATGCTGTCTCCACCCAGACTTCGGGTTGATATCGGGGTGTTTTTGTTTCATTTTGTGGATACAGAGACCAACACTAGGTCGTAGTCACTCACTTGTGCTAATTAACTGTTATAGTGAAAACAGCCAGCTCACACCAAGATGAATATGGTTAAAATTCACTAATCTTCAATATCAATGTTTTCTTTCCACAGAAGCCAGTCAAAGGGTTTTTATTTGCAAAACTGTACTTCGAAGCAAAGGAGTATGAACTTGCAAAAAGGTATGCACGTGAACTTTCCTGTTCTCTGAATGTTATTGCCCCTCTCTCTCGAGACATTATATTAACAGAAACCTTACTTAACAATCTGTTTTATGTTCCTAGACATGTATCAGAGTATCTCAAAGTCCAGGAGAGGGATCCCAAAGCACACAAATTCCTTGGACAGCTCTACGAGAGAGAAGGAGACATCAACAAGGCTGTGGGATGTTACAAAGTAAGAGGAATGTGTCTCTTGTAAAAAAAACAAAAAAAAGAGTGCAAAACAAAGACATTGTTCCTGAAAGAGTTTAGGATTGGTGTCTGTTTTCTCTTGTCCAAATATGAAAGTGATGTTTTCGCAGTTTTCTTTCACTTAATTCATCTTTACATTTATATACTGTCAGGGACTCAGTTATTTGTTCTCTTGAATAAACAACTCTACACACTGTTAGCTAACCAAAAGCTTTTCCTTCAGTTCATTTGAAGGCAGCAAGACAATCATGTTGATAAATCTGCAACATCCCATTTTGTCAAGTTACATTTCGTGTTCTTTGAATGTATTACGGTGCAAACACTGCTGTACCACATTTTTATATAGAATTTGACCATTTAGGACATTGGATATAGTTGAATTATGAATGCTGTTGGATCATATCAGCTTCACCAGCCTGTTCTTCATTTGATGGGTCACTATCATCATATTTGACTGTTATTGACACAGCTGATTTAGAGGTGTGTGAACGGCAGTAACCTGTGTTTAATAATCACCACACCCTCTGATCTGTATTCTAATTTTGCCCATACATTTACACTTTGCACTGCTGAACCTAAATAGCATTTGTGCTTGAAGATAACCACACAGTCTGTGTGCCCAACGCATGCCTCTTGAGCTTGTTGTTATTAAAATAGGGCCCAAGCTATGAAGTAAGTAGCCAAGTAAAATTCTTTCCCTGCCTCTCTCACATTTTGGTTAATGTTTTTTGGAGGAGTCTTGCCTTTTGGATAGATCCGATGTCTGCAGACTTCTGTAAAAGTTGACATTAGTATGTCTGTACTTTTGTGTGTATGTAGCGATCAGTGGACTTGAACCCAGCCCAGAGGGACCTGGTGCTGAAGGTGGCCGAGTTACTGGTCAGTAAGGCCGAATGTGACAGCAGAGCAGAGTTCTGGGTGGAGAAAGCTGCCAAGCTGCTGCCAGGAAGCCCTGCAGTCTTTAACCTAAAGGTAATGCTGCCTTTCTCCTGAGTGTCCAGTAAGATCGCTGTCATCTTTTGAACTCATCTAATATGACTCTTTATATTCATATTTTACCAACTGCTGCTTAGTACCCAGATTACTATATTCCCTTTCTGTCTTTATAGTCTTCATTTTATGTTCTAATTATTTATAAACAGGAATTTTCTTGTTAGTCATCTGTCATACAATGCTGTACTGACTCTTTTTGGTTTACCTGTTGCCCTCTATGCAGGAACGTCTGTTGAATCGTCAAGGTCAACAGGGTTGGAACCGACTCTTCGATCTCCTCCAGGCTGAGCTGGCAGCGCGGCCGGCTGACGCACACGTGAACGTGAAGCTGGTTCAGCTGTTCTGCCAGGACGGTCGGCTGGATGAGGCCGTTAAGCATTGCCTGGCTGCTGAGAGAAAGGGCGTGCTTCGCCACAGTCTGGACTGGTACACCGTGGTGGTTCACACACTGCAGGTCAGCATAGACGGATATGCATTATTGACAACTTGTGTTTCATACTGTTTAAACGTCTGTTTAAAATCAAAATAATACTAAAATATGGATGACCTTTATTTCAGGAGTATCTGGCTCAGCCCAGCATCGCAAGCAATGAGAAGATGTGTCGGCGTCTCCAGAGAGAACTGCTGTTGGCTCATTGTAACCTGCTGAGAATCACACTGTCTGGGAGCAGTGTGCAGCCCAGCATTGATGCCCTCAAGGGGTAAGTGTTTCTATACACATCCTCTAAGGACCACATGCAACCGGGAAACCAAATGTAATCCCAGATTCCACTCAAGACTGAATTTCTTCATATATTTACTAGTGGTGGGCCGTTAACGGCATTAACGCGCTGCGATAATGTGAGACTCTTATCGAGCGATATAAAAAAAAAAATACCGCTGTTAATCTATTATCAAAATTGAGTTTGGAGCTGGGTCCTATAATAAGCAGAAGAAAACATAACCACTGGAGTCGACCCTTACAGTTTCATTTAAATTGTTGATGTGCAGTGGAAGCCAGCGATTTTGTGAACAGATAATTTTATATTCACTGAATGCGTAGAACTGTGGCAAATGTCATCTTAGAGTGACGTAAAAGTTGCATGAATTCCAGTATAACTGTTCGGTCTGAGGTCGTAGCGCAAAAATCTGACCTGTGTTTGATTTAGGAAGATGTATGAAAGTGGAGAATTGCAAAGATTAGATCTGAATCGCATGTAAGCGAGCCTGCCTTTGTTTAAATGTAGCCTTTTTTTAGTCCTACAACACCTAAGTTTTTGCATTTAATACAATATATTGTGTGTGTCTGTGTGTAGTTTTGACCAAGCTATGCAGATGCTGAGCAGCACTGCAGGCCGCCACACAGACGATCTTTGTGAGGTGTTTGCAGAGATGCGAGGTCACATCTATTTGCATGCTGCTGCATTACTGTTGAAGCTGGCTCAGGATCGGCAGCAGGCCTGGAGGGCCGTCATTGACCTGGCTGCACTATGCTACCTGCTGGCTTACCAGGTACTGACACACACACAACCATTATATGTCCAGTCCTGTCATGACATAGACAACTAATTCATTTGTTTATGAGTCTACAATCATTTCATAATTTGTGATTTATATTAATAATTCAAAGGTTATGTTGTTTTTAGCCTTAATGTTGCTAGGATAGCAAGTTCTTATATTGCACTAGACAGCTTTCTGGATGCAGTTTGTTTTGTTTTTCCTTCCACCAGGTCCCCAGACCAAAGAATAAAGTGACCAAAAGAGATCAGTCACCACCACAGCTTCTGGATCTGCTGGCAAGCGACCGACTGAGTCAGGCCGGCCACATGTTGCTTAATCTGAGCACCGACACATCCACTTTGATCAGAGAGGTAGGTGGAGCTGAGATTTTCTGCTATAGCTGAAAAATATCTTATCTCTTTAATGAACATGACAGATACACTTCTTTGTCTCGCTAACAGTAATTTTCAGCATCATATCCATCATACAACACATTGACATCACTATATATTTATTTACTTTAGAAAGTTTAGAAACTGACAGCTGTATTTTCTGTTTGCATTCATAGGTGGTGGAGGCGTTTGGGAACCGTAGCGGTCAGGACTCTCTGTTTGATCTCCTGTTTGGACCACAGGCCTCTGCTGCATCTTCCTTTATTGCCAATGATGACATTCGTTCCATTAAAGCGTTGACTCCACAGATCTCTCAGTTGGCCGAGTGGGATGCTGGTACAAAACTTTTTATTTATTTTTTTAGTTCTTAGTTTATTTTTTTAACATATAAACTAATGAACGCCAGACTTGATTCAACTATTTTTAACAAGCACATTATAAGCACTGCTATATTGTAATAACTTTGGTGCTTCATCTGTAGGCTCCATCCTGCTGCATGGTGGTGATTTGCAACACCTGAGCTGGTTGGGGCTGCAGTGGACTCTTCTGGCCCAGAGACCAGCCCTGCGGGACTGGCTGCAGCAGCTCTTCCCCAGGCTTACCCTGGAAACATCCAAACTGGACACGAATGCACCAGAATCCATCTGCCTGCTGGACTTGGAGGTGGGTGGCATTGTGTGGGTTGTTATGTTGGGTTCACATAACAAGATGATGAAGAGAGAGAGTCTACTAGTTACAAATGTTTCATATCTAAACAAAAAAGGGAAATTATTTATAGTAAATGCATAAAAAATGCAGAGTGAAAGCATACGCTTCTCATCTGGTTTACTCCACCCAGGTGTTTGTATATGGTGTGGTGTTCTGTAGCCATTGTCAGCTCCAGGAGACGATGAAGATCAGCAGTGGAATAAACCAGCAGCAGCAACAACTCTACGAGCCTCGATGCCTGCCCCTTCCCCTCCTTCGTCTCTTGACCACAGACAGACAGAGGGAGTGGTGGGACGCCGTCTACAGCCTGATTCACAAACGAGCTGCGTGAGTGTCAAAAGCACTTTGATCCAGACAGAATAAGACACTCGATGAGGAACCATGAGCCAAATTATGGTTACAAAAATTTGCAAAACTACAAGCTCTATGGCTGTCAGGCTATGTCTCATATAGTCCCTAATCAAAGTTATTGAAGGATATAGCACCTCCTGTCCTAGCATCCAAATATGTCAGTAACTGTATTCATTCACTCATTGCAAAAAATAGAAATCGAGAATGAACTCTTTCATTTTTAAATTTAAAATTTCAGTGTTAAATTGAATTAAAAAGTTTTATCATATAAAGACAGTTCAGGTGAACAGATGTGGGCACACGCATATTATTTCCAGCTGGATGATTGTTAGTCTGCCTGCTTCATTGTCTGTTCTCACTTCAGTCAGGTGAACAAGTGTGACTGTTGTATGTGTATCTATTCAGTGTGTTTGTTGTGTGTCTCCTTGTAGTCCTGGCATGTCAGCAAAATTGCGAATGATTGTGCAACATGGACTGAACACTCTGAGAGCCGGAGAGAAACATGGGCTTCAACCAGCACTGGCTATCCACTGGGCTCAGTGTCTCAGTCAGACGGTACACGCACGCACACACACACATGCACACACAGTTCTCCGCAAGCTCAGCAAGTAGCCAACTAGAAAAACAAAAGCGTTTGCCAGCGTTAGGGTCGTGACCTCATGTGTGGGTTTGCTTTACATACAGATGAAGCTGCAGGAAATTTCTGATACGGATATAAATAAAAAATCTTTAGTCATTTGTGCTGTTAATTTTTTATTTATTAGCATTACATGGAGACGGTAGAGAGATGGCGGGAAATGGGGGACAACACACAACAAAGGTCTCCAGCCATACTTAAAGGGAGAAGTTGTGGTGTTAAGCCATATGCTTCTCCTCCTCGTCCTCCTTTGTGCTTAGTTTTTTTTTTTCTTTCTTTCTTTTCTTAAGTATGCTATACTCACATTCATTTAAAATTATGAGATGGTCAACTGGAAAGGGGTCAGTTTTGCACACATGCAGCACTGCCAGACAAATGGCACTTGCTTGCCTTTACACCTGCTCCTTTCTGTCACTCACTTTATAAGTGTTAAATGTGATGCACGTGTGGTCGTTTGGACTACCACACGTGCTGCTTCTCTGACTGTATCAGTTTGATTCAATAGTAGCACGTGTAACAGCTGAAGACATAATTTCTGTCAAAAGTGTACATTATGGCAGCTCTACATTATCTCATGTGACAGACTCACCTTCTCTCTTTGATATCCAGCTGTGTTCTTGCTTGTTTAACAACCCAGGGTGATGGAGTGAACTCGTACTACGACCAGAAGGAATACATCAACCGTAGTGTCCACTACTGGAAAGTTGTCCTTCCATTGTTGGACAGGATCAAACACAGACGCAGCATACCTGAACCCCTCGACCCGCTCTTCATACACTTTCCCTCCAAAGATCTCCAGGTTAGTATTGTTGTGATTTATTTTTCTCATATGAAACTGAAGATATAATTGTTCATTGATTAGGTTTATCCTTCTGTTTTTACAGTTATCCCCTGTCACTGTATCTTGTAGTGTATTGCTTTTATTAGCTTGTGAGTATGATGTTTGATTTGGGAACTGTTAAAATAAAGAGTTGCTACATGGCCCACACAGATTTTTCCACATTTTTCAAGCAGTAGCCAAAGTAGTTCTGTAAGTCAGATGATAGAGCGCTGTAGAGCTTAGGGTTGACAGGCCATGTATTACATATTGTGTGCATTTCTGTGCTTACATGTCCGTTTCCCTTTTTTTCAGATCTCTTCTGTGAAGGGATATGAAGAAGAAGCCAAAATTGCATATGCAGCTCTCCTTGACATTGAAGGCAAGACTGAGGAGGCCATTGCTACCTTGGAAACCATCAATAACATGTCGTCCATCTGGCATCTGGCTCAGGTAAGTTATTTTGCTTCTACTGGGATGATTTCCTCTTTTGCCATCAGAGTTTGACAATGGCTTTCTATTTGTAATCATGCCTTCGATAGACTTGGGCCAAAGATTTTCTTTACAGATAAAGAACTATTTTCCAGTTTACTCAGCTATTTTACATTCATTGCAGAAATAGTGCCTTGCCAATGATAATTCATGTATTTTCTATTAGAATAGATGAACATAATTGCCAACAGAGCTCTATCTGCACTAATCCTGATGCCACACATGCAGGTGCTGCACCAAAGCATTTCCAGACTGAAGACTTTTTACACGTTGAATATTGTGATTCAGGTTTTGGTTTGTCATACCTGTGCTTGTCTTTGTATTTGTTTTCTCTGACTTGCGGTGTTTTCTTGGCAGATCTACCAGCGGCTGTCAGAGGAGGCCAGCAACGGGGTTGAGGAGACTCATGACAGGTGCATCACTTTTCTGAGGAAGTTTAGGTCCTACCTGTCCAAGATCTACAATGCCAATGCAGATGACATTGAGAAGGTAAGTGCAATTTTTGTAGCTCCAAGCAAGCTGAACTTTGAAGAAAAGGAAAAAAAAAATGTGTTTTGATAAAATATTGTTTATCTTTATACTTGTATTAAATGCAACCATTTACAGAAATAAAACCATTGCCTTCATTTTGTGTCCCAGTTGCCTGTGTCTATGGAAGAAGTCGTGGACCTCCTCAGTGAGGTGAACCAGCAGCTGGGGGAGAGTGGGGAGGCCATGGATGAAGAGGAGGAGAAGGAAGATGAGGGTCGAAGAGGACCGGCCCACTCCAGCCCTGCTCATCCCACAGAAACCTGTGCCACCATATCCCACATTAAATTTTCCACTCCCTCCCCTAACAAAAGCATCATCTCTCCTTCCAAAAGACACCTGGTAGGTTCAGGTTATTGGTTATCATTTAGAAAACCCCTTGATATTTCTATATGGTTCCGAAAAGTGTTTAATAATGTATTTTCTCTGTTTTATAGATTTCTCCGAAGACACCACCTCATTGGGTTGAGGACCAGAAAAGTCTCCTCCAGATGCTGTGTCAGCAAGTTGAAGCTCTCAAGGTCAGGATTACGGTTTAAGCACATTTTATTTAATTTCACACAAATTAAATAAAATGTCCTTAACCTGCAATTGTACTGCACTTATGTCTTGTGGTTATGGCTTGGATTATACTTATCAAATGATTTATAAAAATAAAAAATAAAAAAAATGGGGAAAATTGAGAAGTGTTTATGTTGAGTTTTCAGCAACATGAAATAAAACAAGAGCACATGAGAAAACAGAAGAAATGTGATGAAACATGTTTAGAAACATACAAAAGATCCATCTCTAAAAATAGCCTGTTTCAAATAGAGGCCTCTGCAGCCACTATTTGACAATGTTGCTATTCTACATAAAATAGATTAATCACTATTGTGTGTTTATTTTTAGTGGTGGTTAAATGTTCTGTTCCTTGTTTTGCAGAATGAGGTTCATGATCTGAGACACAACTCTTCAGCGACCACAGGTTCTCCTCATCACAAGATGTATGGGGAGAGTTATGGAGCTGAGGGCCTACAGGAGCCTTTCACCCCAGTCCAGTCCTACCATGGGGCCCCCCTAACCGGTCAGTATACTACACAAAACAAAAGCATGTCCTAATGTATAGTTCCGTATTCATATGTAGTATTTAGTCCTTATAGTCTATAAATGCTTTGAACAGATTTATTCTGTTTATAATTAATTTTAAAAATTAACACAATCTTTGTGTATTGTTTTAAGTTGCAACCACAGGCCCTTCTGTGTACTACAATCAATCTCCAGCATATAACTCTCAGTATCTCCTTCGCACAGCAGCAAATGTAACCCCCACAAAGGTAATTATATTGTTTTATCTTGCAGTATTACATTTTTCAGAGTATGGTGAATGACATTCGATTTTATATTTTTGTTTTACACAGGGCCCAATGTATAGTATGAACCGTATGCCACCTCAGCAGCATATGTATGCCTACCAGCAGCCCACACATACACCTCCTCTGCAGACAGCCCCACCCTGCATTTACCCTCCTCAAGAGCAGGTCTTTGGTGCCCCTCTTCGTTTTGAATCGCCAGCCACCAGCCTACTTTCCCCATATAGTGAAGAATATTATGGCCAAAGTGTAACCCAACAAACCACCAACCCTCCTTTACCTGAACCTGGCTACTTCACCAAACCCACTGTAGTCCCTGTTCAGCCACCAAAGAGCATTGAGGGGAAGCCTATGGATTTTGGGAAGCTTTCCTTCAGCCAGCAGGCACCTGCTGAAGTTCCCAAAGTGCCTGGTTTTGGAGCAAGCACAGTTGCTCAGTCAGCATCTTCAGCTGCGTTTAAATTTAATTCCAACTTTAAATCCAACGATGGAGATTTCACTTTCTCGGCTTCTCAGGCCAAACATAGCGAAAGTTTGCTTGGTCTTCTTACGTCAGACATTCCCACTAAAACAGATACTGTTCCAGAGAAGCCCACAGTTCCTGAGCAGCCCCCCAGCCAAGGGGGCATCTTCACCTTTGGCAATAACAAGTCTAATGGCTTCTCCTTTGCTGATGCAGCACAGAGCACAAATACCAGAAGTCTGTTTGGAAGCATAGAGCAGCCATTTAAATTTGGGGATGTTACCAAGCCAGTGTTTGGAATAGGCAAGTCTGCCGTAGAAGAGGAAAGGGCAGTGGATAGTGACAATGACAGCACACATGCTGAAGAAGATGAGGATGGTCCTCACTTTGAACCCATTGTACCCCTTCCGGACAAAGTAGATGTGAAAACCGGTGAAGAAGAGGAGGAGGAGATGTTTTGCAATAGGGCAAAGCTGTATCGATTTGACACAGAGACAAAAGAGTGGAAGGAGCGTGGCATTGGGAACATTAAAATCCTGAAACACAGTGCTAAAGGGAAGGTTCGTCTCCTAATGAGAAGAGAACAGGTCCTTAAGATCTGTGCCAACCATTACATCAATCCTGATATGCTACTGAAACCGAATGCTGGCTCTGACAAATCCTGGGTCTGGAATGCCATTGACTATGCAGACGAAGAGCCTAAACCTGAGCAGCTAGCAATTCGCTTCAAAACCGTAGATGAGGCATCACTTTTCAAGGCAAGGTTTGAGGAAGCCCAGAAAATTGTGTTAAGATCATCAGAAAAGCATGATAAACAAGAGAAGAAAGAGGAAAGCTTAAAAACCTCTGATCAAGTGTCAACATTGGCAGCCCAGTTTGCACTTAAAGAAGGGGAATGGGAGTGCACTGTGTGCTGTGTAAGAAATAAATCCAAGGATATGCAGTGTGTTGCTTGTCAAAGTGCTAATCCCAATTCTTCATCAAAACCAGACATTCAGGCTGTAAGTGAAACCAAAAGCACTTCCTTTACTTTCAAATTTGGGACTGACTCATCAAAGCCCGGTAATTCTGGCTCTCCATTTACTGGATTTGGTGCTTTTGGAGCTTCAATACCCTCCTCATTTACATTTGGCACAAGCACCTCAAAACCTGCTGACACAGTAACCAGTGTGTTTGGTTCTGGCTTTGGAGCTCAGTTTGGCAAAAAGCCTGGGCAATGGGACTGTGACACATGTTCTGTGACAAACGAGGCCTCCACAGACAGTTGTGTTTCCTGTAAAGCTCTGAAAGCTTCACCTAAAACAACTGCCACAGCACAAGTGGCAGCAGCTGCAACTGTTCCTGCAGTTAAGTCCTCAGAGGTTGTCGACTCTGGATTTGGAGCCCAGTTTAGTAAGAAGCCAGGGCAGTGGGACTGTGATATATGCGATGTAAGAAATGAAGCTTCAGCTGACAGATGTGTTGCCTGTAGCACTCTGAACCCTACTTCAAAATCAAAAGAGGATGCTGCAGTTGCATCCACTCTGTCAACAGTATCCAATTTGTCAGGATTTGGGGCTGATTTTGCAAAGAAGGACGGGCAGTGGGACTGCGATTCCTGTCTAGTCATAAATGATGCATCAGCTGCTGAATGTGTTGCTTGCCACACCCCTCATGGCACCGCATCTTTAGAAGCCATGTTTGCCAAGAAGGATGGAGAATGGGAGTGTGATATGTGTCTAGTGAGAAATGACCCCTCTGCCAGTAAGTGTGTGGCCTGTCAGACACCAAATCCCAATGCTAAAAGTGTAACCAGCGCTGCTTCCTCAGCTTCCACCTTTAGCTTTACCTTTGGAACGAAGAGTTCATCAAGCCAGCCTGCTGAAACTGGTTTTACAATGCCTTTTGCAACAGGCAGCGCTTTTCAGTTTGGTCAAAACAAAGATAACAGATCAGCTGCTTCTTTCAAGTTTGAGGCTCCTCCGTCTGGATCCAGCACCACAAGTTCTTCAGGCTTCTCTTTCTCAATGCCCGTTTCATCTGGTGGCTTCAAGTTTGGCATTGAGGACACTGCAAAAGAAACTCCTTCAACTGATAATGAGACACTCCCATCAGGGTCAGCTTCTAGTTTTCTTAAAAGCATAGCTGAGAAACACAAGGAGAAAGGTGTATCTATACCTTTAGTAGGCCCAACAGAACAAGATCAAAATCCTTTAATTACTGGAAAAAGCGAAACATTCAGTTTTGCAGACCTGGCAAGTTCCACTGGAGGAGACTTCCAGTTTGGCCAGAACGATCCCAATTTTAAAGGTTTCTCTGGTGCTGGTGAGCAGGTGTTCTCATCCTTCCAGGCAACACCCACCAAGACAGATGCCCTAAATGAGCTGGAGGAAGACGGCATGTATAAAACAGAGGAAAATGATGATATCCAGTTTGAACCAGTGGTCCAGATGCCTGACAAGGTGGACCTCGTGACAGGGGAGGAGGATGAACAGGTTCTTTATTCTCAGCGGGTCAAACTGTTCAGATTTGACTCTAATACCAGTCAGTGGAAAGAGCGTGGTGTAGGAATCCTTAAATTCCTAAAAAATTCCACTAATGGCAGGCTAAGGGTGCTGATGAGAAGAGAACAAGTTCTGAAGGTTTGTGCCAACCATTGGATCACCACCACCATGAATCTTAAGCCGCTGGCAGGCTCAGACAAGGCATGGATTTGGATGGCCAATGATTTCTCTGATGGGGATGCTAAACCAGAGCAGTTGGCTGCCAAATTTAAAACCCCAGAGCTTGCTGAGGAATTTAAGGAAAAGTTTGAGGAGTGTCAGAGACTTCTCTTAGACATCCCCCTGCAAACTCCACACAAGCTTGTTGACACTGGTAGAACAGCACATCTCATTCAAAAAGCAGAGGAAATGAAATCTGGTTTGAAAGACCTGAAATTCTTTTTGACAGATGAGAAAACTAAGATCAAAGATGACGACAGCCAGGGAACAACCAGTAATGTTTCAAGCCTTGTAATCAAGTCTCACAGTGAAACCACTGGCCCCACTCTAGAGTGGGACAACTATGACCTGAGAGAAGAGGCGTTGGATGATACTGCTGACTCCTCGGTCTATGCCTCTCCCCTCGCCAGCAGCCCCCTGAGAAAAAATCTTTTCCGCTTTGGGGAATCCACTGGTGGATTCAGCTTCAGCTTCCAACCTGGCATTAGCCCCTCCAAATCTCCAGCTAAGCTTAACCAGAGCAGAGCCTCAGTGGGCACTGATGACGAGCAGGATGTAACCCAGGATGAGGAGAGAGATGGCCAGTACTTTGAACCTGTGGTACCCTTGCCTGATCTGGTGGACATTAACACAGGGGAGGAAAATGAACAGATAGTCTTCAGTCACAGGGCCAAACTGTATCGTTATGACAAAGAGCTGAGTCAGTGGAAGGAGAGAGGCATTGGAGACCTCAAGATCTTGCAGAATTACGACACCAAGCGAGTGAGGTTGATAATGAGGAGAGACCAGGTACTCAAGATCTGTGCCAACCACTGGATCACAACAGTCATGAAGCTGGAACCTATGAAGGGCGCTGAGAAAGCCTGGGTCTGGAGCGCCTTTGACTTTGCTGAAGTCGGCGACGGTAATATTGAGCAGTTGGCTGTGAGGTTTAAACTGCAGGACACTGCAAACGCATTTAAACAGGTGTTTGAAGAGGCCAAGGTTGCACAAGAAAGAGCGGAGCTTATGACTCCAGTCACACCCAGGGTCACTACACCTCAAGACAGTGGACCTGCAGAATCAGCAAAGAGTGCTACAGCGGTGTGTGGGAAGGCGGCCATTGCTGTTCTGGAAGAGACTACAAAGGAACATACAGAGCTTCCCCCCGACAGTACGCCATGTGCAGATGGGTCCCAGAGTCCATGCAACCCATCCAAGGCAGTGGTGTCCCCCCCTAAATTTGTGTTTGGCTCTGATAGTCTTCAGAAGATTTTTGGCAGTCCAAAATCTCACTCTGACGACGGTGAATCCGGTTTGAAGGCCAAAGATTCTGGACGTCCTGTCAGGACTTTATCTGCAGCACCTGCATTCAAAATCCCAGAGAAAGGTAAAAATATCTGTTGAATATTTGTTTGATTTTTGTGTTTTTGAATGGGTATCATGACTGTTTTTGTTAATTTGATTTTTATTCCATTGCCTTGTTCCATGTGCATCTCATTGCCCCACCATCATCGTAGCTGACCCAGCCACGACCCTTGTCAAGTTTTTCTAGGACAGTTGTATTTAAAATCACTTATTTCCCATTTCCTTCCCATGCAGCCACTTTGCATACATTATTTTAGTATACCTGTGATATTACATACCTCTTTTACATTTATATTAAATTACCCACATTAGGTTTTAGTGAACATGCTGCACATATGTTGCATACCCTCAGAGCTTGTCTGATAACATTAACTGCAAAACATTTTCACACAAATTGATTCATATTTTCATTTCAACAATTTTGGCCTTGTTTTTTGATTATGATACCGGCCTCACAATTAGTTTCTTTTCGCCCAACAACCATCATCCTTTAGGGCTGGATTTTAGGCTTTTCAAAGATAACCCAATGGCCTTTTGGACCAGCACATCAACCACCCAATTTGAACCCCCAGGTACTCTAATCACTGCAGTGTGTGTTAACACTTCTCAGCTGTCACCTGGCTGGCCCTTACTATTAGAAAGAAATAACCTGGATGCACGGAGTGGGAAAAAACAGTGACGCTAATGTTTTGCATGTCCTGTGTGTGCGTGTGTGTGCAGTTTTTACTGTACAAATAATTGTAGTAATCGTAATCATACTTAAGTAGCATCTTAACAAGCCCTTTTTATTATACGTTATATGATTAGTATCAACAGTCATTTTTGCATATAATTACATCATGAAATTTTGTTTTGTTTATATAGTGCCAAATCACTATATAATTAATTAATTATAGAGCAGGTCTACTCTTTATTTTCCTCTGTGACTAAGCACTTGGGGACGGTGGCGAGGAAAAACTCTCCTTTTAACAGGAAGAAACATCGAGCAGAACCAGACTGTGGGTGGGCAGATGTTTCACAGTTATCATGTCTAAAACATATCTGATTATCATATCTGATAATCAGAAGATGTTTGGTTCATACGCAATGTGGTAGATTAGGGCTGAACAATTTTGAACAAATATTTAATTGCAATTATTTTGACTGATACTGCAATATGATTTGTGATATTAGAGGGAATGGTCATTTTTACATCACTATTTTCGCCAAAAACTTATTGAAATTTTTGTGTTGTGATTTCAATAAAATTACTTTAATTGTTCAGCCCTATGGTAGAGTAGGGATAGCAAGTTAACTTGGTGATGATAAATCATCCGGTAAACTTGTACTAATCAGTACAAGAATAAAGAGTTGTGCATAGCTACAGGGAGCATGTTAGTCATGTTCTCCGTCTTATGAAACATGAGCTGAGAGCGTTCCCTCCAAGAGGAATGCACTATGCAAACGTCACACACACCATTTTTAGTGCAGGATGTGTAGCAACAGCATGAAATGCAATTCCCTGTCCAGCCTCGCTTCTGCCAGTGATGTGCACCTCAGCAAAAGCTAAATCGGGTTAAAGCTCAGGTATTTATGCTGTTCAGTGTCACAGGGCCATGTTTCCTACAGTAAGTGGTGTGTAGTCTGTCAAATTAAATTAAAAACGCAAAGACATGCATACATAAATGTGCTCTTAATACAACTTGTCTCACACATTGGTAGATCGAACGCATGCCATTCGGTTTTTTTGCTGTGCATGTTTTTTTTAGTGTGTGTGGAACTAACACTTGTGGTTATAAACAGAATAAAACAGCTTAATTTCTACCTTTTCGAAACAGTTTCTTGCCAGACTGACTGTGCTCTATTCAATGTGTCTTTTTGTAGGACAAGGCAGTGCAAGTTCAGATGATGACTCTGAGGTGGAGGTTGTGTATGTGAGGGAACCCACTGCTGAACAGGCTGCTTTAGCCAAGACACTCCTGCTGCCTCACACCTTCTTCTGCTACCAGAATGAACCAGGCTACACCAGCGATGATCAACCTGATGGTGAGACCAAAGTGGAAGTAACAGTCTGTAATGATGTCTTTGTGAGTGAGGTTTCATTAAAAATAGGAAAATGTGTGCACTGGTAACAGACATCAAGTGAATAAATGAAGTAAAACGCTCTATTCAAATGCAGCCATAGAGGTAATCAATATTTTAAAAATGTATGAACTTTATCTAGAAAGCTAAGAAAAGAGTTAAGAAAAGGTCCTTTGTGCCATTTGCATTTGTTATAATAGGTATAAAATCTGTTTTCAGTCAGGTTACACCAACACATCTTTGTACAGGTACAAATGTAATTTAAGTGACACGTTGATTTTTATTTGACTCAGATGAGGACTTTGAGTCGGCAGTGAAAGCTTTGAATGGAAAGCTCTACCCTGATCCTCCGGAGAGAAAGCTAGCAGCGTGTGGGGATGGTAAATATGTCCTGTCACACAATATGTTCAATACCTCTACCTGACTTATCATTTATCAATCACCATTTTGCTTATGATAGATGATAAATTATCTACATTCACAGTCTTAAACATATATGTACTCTATTTAGATTCAGACTGTCAGGTGGTCTGGGAGAAGAAGCCGACACCAGAGGAGGAGGAGAAGGCCCGAAGCCTGCAGCTTCCACCCACCTTCTTCTGTGGCCTGAGCACCACAGACAGCGACCCAGATCAAGATAAACCTGAAGACTTTGAGACAGAAGTCCGCAAGGCACAACAAGACCTGGTAAGCTGTTGGAGACGTGTGGAAATCACTCATGTAGGTTCTATCTATCTATCTATTATAATGAGCCATCCTGCAACTCTACTAACTACTACTTATTTGCAACAGATATGATTTTTGTATTGACCTGTTATCTAGTTAGCAAGTCGACAGTGTCTAAAGATAATAGATTTTTAGCTTATTTCAGCTGCCAAATCTTAATTTAATGGAAAAAAAACATTTTTACTCTGTACATGTCACACATTGGGTAATGCCAAGCATGCCATCAGGTGAGCATCAATCTGATGTAACAATAACAAAAAATGCATTTCTGAGTTGGAGTGAATCAATTTTCTCGTGGTTAAGGCTGCAAATAATCATTTTGATTAATCTGTTTTTTTTTCTCCCATTTAATTGATTAGTTGTCAAACATATTCAATTTAGGATCATAAAAGACTAAAGAAACCAGAAAATATTCACATTTTCAAAAACTGGAACCAGATAACCAGAGACTCAAAATGATTCATCCATTATCAAAAATTGCTGATTCATTTTCTGTTAGTTGAATAATTGTTGCAGCTCAAGTTATGATATGGATTTATTTCATGAATTGTTTCAGGATGCCCAGTTAAACAAAGCTGAAAAGGTGTCCAGCCGCCCAGCTGAGGAGACGCCAGAGCTGTCATGTGGCAGCACGGAGGCTGCAGTCAGCACGGAGGCTGCAGTCAGCACGGAGGCTGCAGTCAGCACGGAGGCTGCAGACAGCACGGAGGCTGCAGACAGCACGGAGGCTGCAGACAGCACGGAGGCTGCAGACAGCACGGAGGCTGCAGACAGCACGGAGGCTGCAGTCAGCACGGAGGCTGCAGTCAGCACGGAGGCTGCAGTCAGCACGGAGGCTGCACCAGAGGACCAGACCTCAGACCCGCCAACAGACACTCAGACTGAAGCTCCGAGCCGCAGCTCTCCCATTGACCTGTCAACTAAGAAGAGCCCAGAGCCGGAGTCTCATGCTGGTACTGCCACTACTGTGACAACAGCGAGTCAAGGTACAGACCAGCAGTAAAATACACATTAATCCAGAAACATCATATGGTAGTAAAACACTGACAGGGAGCATTTTATGGATAATGTGTACTTTTACTTTTGGTACTGATAATACTTTTACTTAAGGTTTTTAATGCAGAACTTTTACTTGTAGTGAAGTAGTTTCACAGTGCACTATTAGTACTTTTACTTGTACTCCACCACTGTATACAGTACAATCATTCATTTACCTTGCCAAGGTCAGAAAGTGGGGTGTTAGTTTGTTCACCTGCTTGTGTCAATGCTACACTGTGAAATGCACTAGTTTCACTGTATCCTTGTATATATTTCTCCAGATTACATTGTATTGCATTTATGTTGTTGTGTCCCCCTGTATGTTGAGATCATGCATATTTAAAATGAGATGTATGGAAAAACTGCATTTCATTCAGTATTTAATGAACTTTCTTCCTCTCGCCACAGACTCCTCTAACTTTGGTTTCAACACACTTGGAGGCTTCTCTTTTGCTGACTTGGCCAGTACAACAGAAGGATTTGCATTTGGAACAAAAGGTTGGCTTCAATTGTCTTGCAACAACTAACTGTCTCAAATTCTTTATCAATACATATTTATTGTTTTCCCTCTTTTGTAGACTCCAACTTCTCTTGGGCAAACGCAGGAGCGACAGTATTTGGGTCTGCAGTGACTTCGGCAACAAAAAATAATGGCGATGAGGAGGGGAGTGATGAAGAGGATGGTCATAATGTGGACATTCACTTTGAGCCAATAGTGTCACTACCAGAGGTACCTCAGTTCAGTGATAAATGTATTTTATACCTTATAAATTCTTCAGCACAGGTCAGTTTAGGCCAGGGAATGAGGTGAAGGATCACTCCTCATCTTTGTGCTCTTGAATTCTCAGGTGGAGACAAAGTCTGGAGAGGAGGATGAGGAAATCCTGTTTAAGGAGCGCGCCAAGCTGTACCGATGGGACCGGGAACTCGGCCAGTGGAAGGAGCGTGGCATCGGGGACCTCAAGATCCTCTTTCATCCAACCAAACATTTCTACCGAATCCTGATGAGAAGAGAACAGGTGCTGCGAGTTTGTGCCAACCACACAATCTCACCGTCGATGGAGCTCAAACCCTTGAATGCCTCAGCGAACGCGCTGCTCTGGACTGCCACTGACTACTCGGGTCCGTTGTCACACACATTAATTAACTTGCTATTGTTGTATACTTGCGTAATATTGTGATTCAAATTGTCATAACGACAGATTACAATTTACAGAGAACAAATTGCCTTTATGAATACTGTATTTTGCATGATTATTACTGTGGATTCAACAGATATTTTATGGAGAACATTAGGTAGCGGTATGATTAATTGTCCCGTCCCTCTTTCTTCCCCGCACACTCCATACTGAACACTCCCAAAACAAGCTGTGCTCTGCAGCCATTTTCTGACTGTTTCCACTTGGATTCATTCAACATAATACAGGACAAAATGAAGCTGAAGTGCATCCATATGACCGCCAAAATGTATTTTCTGTACCAGCTTTTTCTCCCCAGTTTCTCCTTATTTTTTTTTTATTTTTATTTTTTTGTTGTCTTCACTTTGATTAATTACATCACTTTGAACTGTAGGTGGACAGCCTGTATGGGGGACTGAATTTATCAAACACATTGGTATAAGAACATAATAAGGTCGGTTAGAGAGTCATAATATAGGCTTTCGGTTACTTTTCGATTGACTGCCTGCCTATTAACTATTAATGCCAACACACATCACTTCGTGCTAACATGTTGATGCTTTTTAACTAACCCTAACCCTATCCTCCTGATAATCGTCTCTCATCTTTCTCTCCCAGATGGTGACGGTTCAGTGGAGCAGCTGGCTGCCAAGTTCAAAACCCCTGAGATAGCCGAATCGTTTAAGAAGATCTTCTGTGAATGTCAGAGCCGCACAGGCCAAAGTAGTGACGATGCCTCGTTCATCTCCTCACCACAGATGTCTAGAGTTCAAGAGCACTCCAGAGACTCTAACCCAAAGGTGTTCCTGACGGTGGCAGCAGACGGGCAACCGTTGGGCACAGTGACCATAGAGCTTTTCTCACATATTGTTCCCAAGACGGCGGAGAACTTCAGGGTTCTCTGCACCGGCCAGAAAGGCTTCGGGCTGCGGGACTCCATCTTCCACAGAGTTATACCAGAATTCATGTGCCAGGTGAGGAGACTTCAATTACAGTAATAATTTAAAAGTTTTTTCACACAGAGCTAATGTTGACAAAATGATGTGGGGAAAAAATGGCTATCCCTATTTTCATGGATGTATGCATGTAGCACAACTAACAAGTGTCCCTTTGCTCCTTTTTAGGGGGGTGACATCACAAAGAGCGATGGCACAGGTGGCAAATCCATCTATGGCAGCAAGTTTGAGGACGAGAATTTCGATGTCCGGCACACGGGCCCGGGCATACTGTCCATGGCCAATCGAGGGCGTGACACCAACAACTCGCAATTCTTCATCACCCTTAAGAAAGCCGAACACCTGGACTTCAAACATGTGGCTTTCGGCTGGGTGTGTGATGGCATGGATGTGGTGCAACAGATGGGAGAGCTGGGCACGAAGAGCGGTGTGCCCACAAAGAAGCTTGTCATCACAGACTGCGGACAGCTGTAGACGTTTTTAATGTAAAGATCAGGATTTACAGCTTGATTTAGGTTATAAGTTAAGGACTTTGGATAATGATGTGTTCCCTGTGCAGTGCATATCCTCCTGCTGAAACTGAGTCCATAGTCATTTAACACTGATCATAGGACTACTGGACTCTTGACTCCAGTAGCCTGGATTGAGAAATGTCCTATTGTGTTTTCTTAAATGGGAAAAATGTAGGAGGAGGAATTTGGAGCAAACATCAGCTACTTTTGCTCTGTTGCACTTGGGTCTTCATCATTGTCTGTCTAATAATTCTCATAATTTGTTTATTTTGTCTATATACTTGTACATGAACTACTTTTATAATGTCTATTTTGGTTCTATGGTGTTGCATGTGCTCAGTTTAAACGTGCTCGTCCTCTTCATCTGCTCCACTTGGGGATTTTTTTTTCCCTGTTTTTGAAGTCTTAATCATAATGGAAAGATGAGGTTATTTGAAAGCACTATTGTTTTGTAACTGTCCCCCTGCCTTCTCTCAAATTACTGCCTCTGTGTACTTTTTACTATAGGTGTCCCCCACTGATGTTTCTTTGTGTAAATGGATTTCACAATGTGCAGATAATTGGACTTCATTCTTGCCCACATAAACTTGAATCATCTCACTGTGTTTCCAGGCAGATGCAGGGTGGGTTGATGATGGCAGAATTAATCTGGTTCAGGTTTTACATAGCTGATCTGTTATAGTTCAAGATGATCAGAATTAAAGTTGAAATGGTGCGTGTTGTACCACAATAATATGCTGATAAAGGAAAAATAAAGTTGCTTTACAAGTAATGGATGTATTTTATTTAAATGTTTCATGTTTATCTATGCTTAGTACATCAGATTATAGACATATATTATAGACACATGCACGTTTTTTATTTTTTACTTTATAATGTCCTCAAACAACTTACATACAGGATGCAAACTGTTTTCTTTGATATTTTGGCATTATTTAATGGTTGACAGTGATGGAATCTAAGTACAATTACCTAAGTACTATATTTGTACTTCACCTGAATATTTCCATTTTATGTTACTTGATACTTCTACTCTCTTTTATACTCGACATTTCAGAGGCAAATACAGTACACTACATTTATTTGACAGCTTTAGTTATTTTTTTGATTGATATTTCACATGAAATAATGACATGTTTATAAATTATACTACATTATTAAAGGTCATGTTCACAATTTTTTAATTCTCTTACAGTCAGTCAGGTGCCCAAATAAACATATAATAATAATTCCTCCTACTCAAACTTGTATGGTACGCACTAATTTATATTTTATATTTTTAACTACAAGTCTGCATTTTTCTATTTTATTATTTTTTACTTATATGTATATGCGTATACATTTCTAACAGCAGAACCACATTTCTTCTATGTACTTGTTTGTTGTTTCACTTGTTTTGGTAATGTAAACCAAAAAAAGTCAATTTGAAATGAATTGAAATAGATAAATAATATAGATAAATAGACAGACTGAATATATATATATATATATATAGATAGATAGATAGATAGATATACTTTATGTATATATATATATATATATATGTATATATATATATGTGTGTATATATATATGTGTGTATATATATATATATATACATATGTATATATGTGTATATATATATATATATATATATATATATATATATATATATATATATATATACATATGTATATATGTATATATATATATATATATATATATACATATGTATATATGTATATATATATATATATATATATATGTGTGTGTGTGTGTGTGTGTATGTATATAGAGAGAAGGGTGTAGTACCGATTTCGGCCACTACGGGAAGGTGGCAGCAGAGACGACCCTCGGTGACGTCAGTAGGATGTAAATAGTCAGCCCTGCGGCCTGATCGCTCTTTTCTCTCTTCCGCGCTGTTGGGGCGGCAAGCTTGCACTCTGTCTCTGGAAGATTTAACATCGAAGCAGCAAAAATGATCATCTACAAGTGTATGATCACTGGTAAGTATTAATGTTATGTGTGGTCTCTCGTCTTTATGGGGTTGCGTGTGTACAGGTGACTGTGGCTGTGTTAAACTTGTTAGTGTATAGTTTGCGAGGCTAAGCTAGGCTAGGCTAAGCTAACTCGTGAGTATAGAGTTAGCCACCCTGTCGGCTAACCGGTGATGTGGAGGCCAGTTAGCTAGTAGCTTTGACCGAGATTTAACTGCCGGTAAGTTCATTTAAAGTGCGGAAAGTCGGTTGCGACGAACCATAAAAGGAAGCCGTTAGTTGGGTGATAATTATAACGGCAGTGGCGGATCAGGATATTAATATGTCGTCAGTCACGATACAGTAACGCGGTGCATGTGGCCTTTAGGCATCACGTAGCTGCCGTTTAATTAACAGCGAAAATTCTGACTGGCTCTTTTTCTCCTCTTCTTGTTAGCATTAGCATCGCTGGCGAGGTAATGTGGCGCAAAGCGGCATCTCATTGTTCAGCCTTTAAAAACTGGTTTCAGATCCAGATGGTGATTCATCCTCTACTTAGCAAACTTAGCACGCCGCCCAATGAGTTTTCATCCTTATGGTTTGTGGCCCAAAGCTGGATGGAAACCCTGACTTTAGTAATGATGACTAAATAAAGATCTTCTTCCACAGAGGATGAGATGTTCTCGGACATCTACAAAGTCAAAGTATCTGAGAACGGGATCTTCTACGAAGTTGAAGGAAAGGTGAGTCAGTGGTTCACAGGTAGATGTTGTCTGTACTGACATTAACACTAGAAGATCATCTTATAATTAACTTACAGGAATCCTGTAATGCATAAAAGTTTATCTGAAGCTGATATGAAGTTTCTCCAAGTGAGTCAAATCGAGTAAATATCTTTCTAAGTGTTTCACAACTGTTTCTTAAGTAAGTTAAACTTGCTTCGTCTTGCTGTGAGTCATATGATCATCAATGCTCCTTGTGACTGACTAAGCCTATAGTGACATGAATGGTTGAATTATGGTATGTGTGTATATATAGTAACCTATAAAATGTTTTCCATCCTAGACCATCACCAG
Organism: Pampus argenteus; assembly: GCA_036937835.1. NCBI lineage: Eukaryota > Metazoa > Chordata > Actinopteri > Scombriformes > Stromateidae > Pampus > Pampus argenteus. The sequence continues at coordinate 7,237,275 of CM072872.1, read as the reverse complement.
GACAGAAGGGTTCGATGACTCTTTAATAGGTGCCAACGCCTCTGCCGAGGAGATGAGCGAGTCTAATGAGTCAAGCTGCGTCTCGGGCATTGACATTGTCCTCAACCACAAACTGCAGGAGACGGCCTTTGACAAGAAGGGGTACATGTTGTACATAAAGGACTACATGAAGGCGTAAGTATTGGTGACGGGCAGGAATGACAGATTTCTTCTTGCATGTCTGCTCATGGACAAATGTTGACCGTTCTTTTTTAATGTCATTTGTTACATCCAACATAAATTAACAACTTTTTTTGCATGTCCAGCATCAAGACCAAGCTGCAGGAAGAAAACCCAGACAGAGTGGAGGCCTTTATGGCAGGCGCCAAGGAAGAAGTACAGAAGGTCCTTAAAAAGATCAACGACTACCGGGTAACTTAAGCAGGACACTATATTCACAGAACATATTAGGGCTAAAAGTAATAAGAGCCCTAAGATATGGACAGAGATTAGGGGTCTCGCACTGTTCATACTGTACGGGATGTTGTCAAAATACAGGAGATCACATCTGGTGATCATCAACCGCTTGTATGGATCAAAAAGCTTAGGACAGGATCACGCTGCTACGCACGCTGTTGAAATAGCTCACTTATAGTAATCAAGTCGCCTACTGGTGTTCGTTTTCATAACCCTAACCCCTGGGAAAAAAATCTTACAACTACTAAAACTACAGTAATCGTCTGTGCTGTCACATTTTGGACTTTCTGCCTATTTAACTAATTAGTCTGTCCGTTAATAGTGAACATGTTTTGACACGCCATCATTTCTCCCTGTAGTTTTTCATAGGAGAGAACATGAACCCAGACGGCATGGTCGGACTGCTGGACTACCGTGAAGACGGCATCACACCATTCATGCTTTTCTTCAAAGACGGTCTGGTGGAGGAGAAATGTGTAAGTACTCAGCTGAACAAGAATGGTGTGTTGATGCTACTTTTATGTAATTGTCATTTCTAAGACGGCAACAGTACATTCAATCAACCATAAATGAGGATTTTTGTTTTCACTGTGACGTTACCGTCCCACCAGAAGTCGTAGTAGAGTCATTGTTGACAAAAGTAGCAAACAAGGAAACTGTTTGTTGGTAGATAAAGTATTGATGTGTATCCTCCTCTTTTCTTCCAGTAACTACATCTGCTTTTCAACCGCCCGCCCCCCCTCCCCAAAGAGCAGACAGCAGGATCACTGCAGTGCATCATGCGTGAACAGAAACATCATGGCCCACAGCACCGCTGGGTGACTCAAACATGATCGGTCACTGAAAACAGTTTTAACTTTTTATTTTGGCTTTTGCCGTATTTGCTTTTTTTTTTTTTTTTTGGCCCAGTTTTTGTAAATGAAAATAAAAGACAGAACAGTGAGTGGAGGTCAGACTCTCCAGAAAGTGGCTTGTGTTTTGGTTCTTCTCTTTTTCTTCGTTCTGCAGTGTTTTTAGCAATGATCCATCAACAGGTCGACCACCTCAGACCTCTCCGTTTGGGTTTTTGGTAGTATTAAATAAAATTCCATCTTCCTTGAAAATACTTCTGGTTTAATCTGAAAATAAAATCTAGCATTACCACTTTTCAGTTTTGCTGTTTTGTGTCTATATTCAAACAGGCACCCTTTGGGTTGAACATCTAAATTAGGGTGTTTTCACACCTTTTCTAATCTGGTAGAATTTGAACTGGTTCTTTTTTCCCCCCTCAGACCAAAACGACTATACTGAGACCCCTTTTTGACTCTTTAAAAACAGAAGATACAGAACTCACAATTAAAGTGAGTTTTAGTTTCTGTAAACCTCCAAAATGAAATGTTTGTTTCCATAAATGCATAAAACGCACAAGTGTTAAAACTGTAGAGCAGCACTGACAGAAACAGAAAACTTCGAAGAAATGGAAATTAAATTGTATTCTAAGTATTAAAATGTCTGAAGTTTAATTTTCAATCAAATTTTATTTATATAGCCCAAATTCACAAAATACATTTGTCTCAGAGGGCTTTACAATCTGTACAGGGAGTGACACCCTCTGTCCTTAGACCCTCGATTTGAGTGAGGAAAAACTTGCCCACCAAAAATCCTTTTTTTTAAAGCCTGTAGTAACCTTTTAACAATCATGTTGCTGTAGTGATCAGTTCTTTGAGTTGGTGTATTTAAAATCCAGTAACTCCTGCTGCTGAGGTATTGTAGTATTCTTAGCCGACCTCCAAAGTGAGATTTCTCAGAAATGAAGTTGAAATCATTTAAACTGGTGGTCATAATATAAACCTATAGGAACGTTACATTATTCAGGAGAGTCTAGTAGCAGAGTTGAGTAGTAACTGGCCTTGAACTTGCTGTAATCATGTGACTGAAATCTGAAAGAAACTAAAACTGCTATGATTAGACGATCAAAAGAAACTTATTTTAATAATCAATGTTTCAGTCATTTTTTCATGCAGAAACACCAAATATTTATTGGTTTATTTATCATGATAGTAAATTAAATATTTGCTTTTTGACTTAATACTTTACACATTTGACTCATAATTCTTTAACAGAAAATACTTATATAATATAAAACTATAATGAGCACATTTCCTGTATACTACCAGATTAAGTAACACTTTAAAAGAAATGTATGAATGAACAGATAACATCTATACTTTTAGGAAATGACTGAAACAACCTAATACGCTAATATATCATTTGACACGCAAAACTACACACTGAAAAACAGCCCTCTCTGTAAAAAAGAAAAATAATTAACTGTAAAATTAAAATGAACTGTAATACCTCAAATCAGTCAATTCAGTAGATAATGAAGGAAAATAAAGCTTCACTGTTTGATTTATTTTACAGGATTGACTTTTGAATCCTCATACCATCATGACACCCAATGATAATATCAACCAAAATCAAACACAACACATAATACCTGCATGTGTCATAAACTGTATTGGACATATTTCCTTTTTGACATCTATATTCAGGAAGTCACAGAAAAATAAACCTGTATTATTTACAAGTATTTTGAACATTACATCCACACCGGCAGGTTGTATCTGTCCGGCAGAACTAGGCGGTCTGCATCTCCTCCTCTTCCTCAGCAGACTGGTAGTGTCGGTACTCTGGTTTCAGTTCCCAGGTGCTTTTGTGAGCTCCTTTGCTGTTGTACGTACCGATTTCCCTCATGATTTCCTTCAGGTAGGTCTGGACCAGACAGAAGAGAACAGGCTGAAATTTACAGATGATGAAACCTGCTGTACATCCGTCGTATTTAACATATGCAGTGGTGGAACAAGTATTCAGATCCTTTACTTAAGTAAAAGTACCAATGCAGCAATGTAAAAAGGTACTTAAGTATAAATTTGAGGTACTTTTATTCTAATGATAATATATAATAATATATCAGTCAGAGGGACCGAACCACTACTTTACTTTGATACTTTTACTTAAGTAAAGGATCTGAATACTTCTTTCACCACTGCTGCTTTCTGAAAGGGAGAAAAGGTTGAATCAGATGCCCGATTGGCCAGTTTCTTACTCTTTTAAATGGTGGTTTTCCTGTCACTCCTTGTATACGCAAATACAACTTTGCTTAATATTTTTATGTGAACAGGTAAAAATGCAGACTTCTGATGCTGAGCCTAGAAGATGGTCTATCAGACCACTCAGCAGAGCTGCGTCAGAAAGACGACTCTCGTCCACCACTGGGTGTCTCTGTTGCGCTTGTAGAGACGTCTCACTTCACCTGATGAATAACCGTGATGTGGTTTCAAGACTTTTCATAATGGGCATTTCGGTTACTTTAGTTCAGTTAATTTGAGTGTTAGCCAAGTGCTTTGGGAGAAAAATGATGGAGTGGATTGTAATGCTGCGTTTGACTCCTACTCAACCGATGGTTATGTAATCAGATGCAATCAGAAGGAGAGGAGGACCTCGAGGTCTCATCAGCACCTACACATTGCTGTTCTCTGCAAGCTGGAACGAATCCACTGCGCTGTATCGATTTATCTCGTGTGTGTATGTGTGTGTGTGCATGTTGGCCCAAAATTCAGCCACAACAGAAAGTGTGAACAGGCATGAACGTCATGCTGTGGGCGATTTGTTCAAATTTAACAAAGCAAGGTGGAAAGTGGGCAGGTGTATTGTTTTTTTTGTCTTTTCAGTTATATTGTTGCGTGTGTGTTTCTTTGTGTGTGTGTGTGTGTGTGTGTGTGTTGCTCACCACAGGCTGTTTGGTGATGTCCACCAGGTCCTTAATGTTGTAATATTGGTGTTTCTCGAAGGCAGAGAAGAGCATGTCCAACACCACCTGCCGCTCGGCCCGCACCATCTTCCCCTCCGACTTCTTCTTCTTTTCATACTCCACCTTACAATAATACTAAATATTACTACTACTGGTATTACTAACTACTACATTTTTTTAATCATAATTAAAGTGTATAGATAAGTGTTTTCATTTGTAGTTACATGTTACATACAGGTTGTCCTTCACACAGAACAAAAAAGTAGTGTCCCCAACATGGACAATCCCATAATGTTTATAGGTGTGAAACTTACTTCATGGCTGTCAGTGGTGATGCAAAATGACGATATAGTATAATACATAACATCAAAACATATTGTATATCCATCGTTTACAACCTTTTAGTTAGTGTATATGTATATATTATATGTACATATATAAAATATGTACATATAAATAAACACAGCCGTACTGTGACCAGCTCACATTGAAATCGTGGTTGGCCACAGGCTTGAAGACAGTAGTGATGGCTCGCTCCAGCTGCTGTGATAAACGCTGAGGCTTGGTGGACTCTTTCATCTGCAGCCTAAAACACACACACACACACACACACAGAAAGTTTAAAAGTGTCTCTTTCTGCTCCAATCTTGCTTTGTGTTTTCTGTGATCTAACTTGATCACCGCTGACAGATGCGCCTGTTGGCATGAAGGCAACTGTCAGCACCTTGAGGTTAAACTAACCAAATACGTAATAGCAGCTGCTACCTTCAAACATATTCTGCTTTCTATTTATTTTTTTGTTGCCTTTTTTTTATTTAGCTGTCTGGCCATTTATTATTTATTACTATCATACATTCATTATGATAAATTAACAATAAAACTGATGCAAATAACTACATCCTGTTCTTCTGGGTCATTTATGTATAGATGAGTCATATTACATCTCTCATATGTTAATAAACACAAGATCAACTTTGATGTTTATCATAGATATCCATCATCATAACAATATATAAATAATAGAAAACTACAGAAAGCATAATATGTCCCCTTCAAAGAGTTTTTACTCCTAAAAATGCAAGATAACGTGGAAAAGTGCTGCATATAATCACTTTATCTACAGTGAGCATCTGTGGTGTTTCAACCAAAACTGTTCTTGAATCGTGTTCACAAGGACACACACACACACACACGCACACACACAAACAATGTCCTGCATGTCCTGTATTCTGCCATGATGAAGGGACATTTGTCAGCTGCCATCCAAATGGGAGATTACAAAAAAGAGAAGACTTTGGCTGAAATGAAATACAATTGGACAAATGTAAGTTTAGCGTGTGCTCTACTCAAATATCACCATCTGCACCGTCTAAGGAGAATCACGACCGAACAATCAGCACAGAAACCTAAAAAAAAAATCCATCCTCTTAAAAAGTATTTGGCTGGCGATTTTCTGTTTTTCTTATTTTTTTCTGAGATAGTAGATAGAGCCCGCTGCTGCGCATGTTCATTATTTGGCTCTGCACATGAAATTTGTGGGCAATAAGAAAAATATAGAAAATCATCAGTCTTGTGTTTCTGTGTCTTGCTGGTTTGAATGGCGGACACAGAAATGGTCTTATACACTAAAACAAACTGTGGTTGTGTGTGTGTGCCTTGGGTCGTATTGTAGCAGTGCATCTGCCAGTAATGCAGTTGCTATAGCAATACCATCCACTAACTCTGGCTGGAATAACAGATTCCAGTGAAGAGGAGAGGATGTCAGAAAGCAGTAAAAATAAATAAATAAATAAATGCAGGGTGTACTGAAGTGTTTACAGTGTGTACACAAATTAACAGTGCAGCATCATTACTTCTCTCTTCCTGTTGGATTTAATTCACAATACAAAACAGAATTTGTCTTGTTAAGAGGTGAACAAAAGCAATTTTAACAAACAAATGAAGCTGCAACTATATTATGTATTTAATGTGCATTTGTGTGTGTATATATGATTCCCAAAATTGTATAAATAATTCATCAGTAGTGAGTTTGCTCCTTCAGTGTAGTGGAGACCTTCGTTTTCATTCATACATTTCTACTAAATACGGTCCAATGTTGGTATTTTTGTATCCCGTCTTTCTAACCTGGTCAACCTATGGGTCTGTGTGACATTTAAATTATTCGGACATAATTATGAGGCACATTAAGAGCTCTCAGTCTCTCCAAACTGCAGCAATTTTCAAAGTTCACTCACTTCTTCAGCTTCATGTAGTTGTCATTGACGACCGGTCTGCATTCAGCTCTGTGCACCACCATCCCCTCCAGACTGATTTCATCTACAACAAAGATGGTGACTCAGCAGCTCAATCCTCATTCAGACACACGTACACAGACATGCTGCATTTGTTGAACAAAAAACAAAACAAAACAATAAAACTCTTTATATTAGCCACATTTTCTGATGTAAACTTCATAAATATGTAAGTATTTGCACCTTTACTATGCAATGAGAAGAACCTGGTTTTATTGTATTTATCTGAATATATAACAATGTTTTCATTAATTGTTTTTATTTATTTATTGTTTGAATAAATAAATGTATTGTTTGTTTTTTGGACCCTACAGTATACTGATATATATATATATATATATATATATGTTGATATATAACTATATAATGCCGTTTGCTGAACCTTTATAGTGTGATTGGTTAAAGCAAAGAGTAAAAGCAATACAAATTTGCGTAGAAAAAAAAACACACTAAAAAAGTTGGTGCATTATTTAGACTGTTTTGCCATTTCACTACAAGTTAATCTAAAATCTCTCATGTTCCACATGATAAACAGTTTGATTATAATACAATAGTAACAACATAATAAACTAAACTGAATATCTAACTGATCATCATTCATGTTGACGTCATAGTCGTAATTACAACTGTGATCTTTCTGAAAGCTCCAATATATTTAACTTTTGAATTTTACAAACAAATATAGATGCCTTATGTTAGCAAAGGTCTAATGTTCATGGTAGGTAAATATGAAGACTTGAATTAAAAATGTTTTCCATATTTAATAAAAAATCGTTTGTAAAATTAAAACACGGAAGAGACCGAGAACCCAGCAGTCACTAACAGAGCTCAGCAGAGATGGGACGAAGTGCCAGAAGGACGGTCGCAGCTCTGTGGCCTTTTAACAAACTGTCATGACAAGTTACCGAGGAGGAACCAGAGTGTCGCTCGACATGAAGTCACACTCACAGCGGTGGAGGCTCTGTGTACAAACTGGGAGAGTATAAATAACCAGGTAAACTGTGGGATTACGCTCGCGGTGCACAGGTGTTGGATCATATTGTGCGAAGTTTCTGAGCTAATGAAAACATGCTCCAAATCAAAAGCTTATGCTGTAGCGTATCTGAGCTGCTAGCTTATTAACTAAATATAACACACACACACCAATAGTCCAGCAATTAATCCTGCATTCATCAGGCTCAGTAGTTTTTTGTTGAGAAGTTTACATGTTTTCTGTTTTTTGTTTTATTATAAATGCACGGCCATTTTAATATTAACCAGAGCAATGTAATAAATTTATAATATAATTTAGAAACAGTGTCACTTCAACCGTTTACAAATTGATTTTTCAACTGCTAAAATGTCTTCAGAACAGGTTGTGGTCGCAATTATTAAAAAAAAAAAAAAAAAAAAAAAAAGGTACAAATTTAAGGGATGCTCACAAAGAATGTTTATGGGAAAATAAGTATAAAAAATATTGTTTTACAGTAATCCCTCGTTTATCGCGGGGGTTACGTTCCGAAAATGACCCGCGATAAGTGAAATCCGCGAAATAGAAAACTTTTTTTTTTTTTACAATTAGCAACTATTACATGTATACAAATACAGTGACTCGCGTGTAGGTCGTTTCACTGCTCTTCAGACTGGGCCGCTGCATCCTGACTGCGCTCTGCAGTGTTCTCTTCTTCTGAAGCCCGCGGTGCAGGTGTGTTTGTTCGGGAGAAGAACATAGTGATAGGCAGCTGTTGTCGCTCTTTTTTCTTCTTCGCAAAAAGATCCTTGTACACCGACATGCCACCATCGATTACGTTATGTTATGTTTTGATACAAGAAGCGGGAGTGAGTTTTTAGCGAATCAGAATGCACCAAAAAAAAAAAAAAAAATGCATTATGAAAATCCGCGAAATAGCGAATCCGCGATAAGTGAACCGCGAAGTGGCGAGGGATCACTGTACTTCCAAATATCAACCTCAAAATCCAGTACCGCTCAGACTATAAAGCTGAACATCAAATATGTTCAACATTTTCAACGTAGTTACACACTTGGCTCTTGTGCTGTTGTCCACTTCCTCTACTCACTAACTGATTTGACACAGCACTAAATATGGCAAACATGCACAAGAATTGACATCAGACTTTCATCAAAACACATCATGCTAGAGAAGTTTTGTGACAAGAAGAGACTGAAAATATGTGGAGAAACCAACTACCAATGTGTTGGTTTAATCACCTTCAGAGAACATTTTCAGTTCTAAATATGATATGGTCCTAAATATCAATAAATAAAACGCATACAGTCACCACTGAACCAGTTATGGTTATTCACAACTCACAGCTCGACTTTTTTTTTTTTTTTCCATTTCTGATTCACCTTGAATGTTTTTTTTTTTTCTGTTAGATTTATTTTTCAAGCTTCTTTCATAAGGTGCTTCAGCCAATTATTCATCTGTCCAACACACAACCTTTATCCTGAACCATCTGATGTGCAGGAAATGGTGGAGTCCAGTTGGTGAGTGTTGGCGTTATATTGGCACCAGCTTGATCTATTGTGCAATGTAGTATGATTTGGCATCAAGTATTTGGACATAAAAGGTCCGAGAAGCTGCTACATCTCACGGCCATCAGATGAAAAAAAAAAAGCAGCAGAGAGACAATCAAAGTGCAAACAGAGAGAGCATGTCCACAGAGAGCTTCAGAGGTCAACATATAGGTGATGAGCAGACTGACAGGTCCATATGAACTGCGAAGAAGGAAGAGAGAGTGTCAAACCTATTTTTATGTTCTCTTTCAAACGGTAGAAACAGTTGGGGATGCTCTGATGTAAAAATTAGAATTAGTAAATCCTCCAGGGATTCATGCCAATTTCCTTACTTGTCTATGTTTCCCTCACTTACGTCTTTTCCTTTTCTCTTGGAGCATGTGGGAGGGAGGCAAAGAAAAATAAAAACCGTGAAATACATTGTGCCTTCCCTCTCAAGCGTCATCTGAAGCGACGTCAGTTGTTGGTGACGGCGGCACAGCAGGATCTCCAGTCAGTCGGCTGCAACTGCTGCTGCTCTGTCATTTTCCTCTCTGTGTTTTCACAGATAATGTGCTGTTCTGTCCAGATAAGTGTGAACATTCTGTGATGATACATACATACATACATACATACATACATACATACATACATACATACATACATACATACATACATACATACATACATACATACATACATACATACATACATACATACATACATACATACATACATACATACATACATACATACATACATACATACATACATACATACATACATACATACATACATACATACATACATACATACATACATACATACATACATACATACATACATACATACATACATACATACATACATACATACATACATACATACATACATACATACATACATACATACATACATACATACATACATACATACATACATACATACATACATACATACATACATACATACATACATACATACATACATACATACATACATACATACATACATACATACATACATACATACATACATACATACATACATACATACATACATACATACATACATACATACATACATACATACATACATACATACATACATACATACATACATACATACATACATACATACATACATACATACATACATACATACATACATACATACATACATACATACATACATACATACATACATACATACATACATACATACATACATACATACATACATACATACATACATACATACATACATACATACATACATACATACATAGTTGTCTTCTGTCCCGACAAACAGTCCACAACTCAAAGACATTCAGTTGTGGACTGTCTTCATGCAGAAGACTACAGAAACCAGGAAATATTCACATTTGAAGAGGTGGAATCAGATTTTTTCCAGATCTCCAGATGATTAATCAGTTATCAAAATAGTTAGCAACTAATCATTGCAGCTCTAAAATATATAATAAATACTATAAAGTCTGGATCAGATGCCAAACAACAATAAATAATAATGGATTTAATGGAGACTATTTTCAGCCTCTGATTAATACACATTTGGTTCTCTAGTGAGTATTGACGGCAGCAGAATGGGGTATGTGGGATTGACTCGAAATTACCGTGACTCATGTTCATGGTAATGAAGGAACATGTCACCCCGTGCAACAATGTCGCTCAGGTTTGCGTGTTTTTAGTTTTAGTTCATTTTTAAATAATGGTGCTTGTTGGTTTCAGTCTTAAAATGAGATTTGTTGGACAAAATAAAAATTATAGTATGTTGCCAGCCTTGTTATTTAATAAAAAAAAAAAAAAAACAGCCTTGATTGCGTGTTACTAAGTGTTACTTAAAGCCAAACAAGTGCAGGTGCAACAGCTGTGGTCACCATGGTAACCAACACATGCCACCTGAAATCATGTATCACACAACATCCCATCAACTGACCACAAAGGTCCGTTTTAAATCTTGAGGCAATGAACACTTACATGTCAGCACATGTCACAAGACTCTAATGTTCATCTTCGCCTTTTCCACAAATGGATGCAATTATGTGCAATTATCAGCTGGTGAGTGCCAGAGCGCCTCCCAGCAACACGATTAAAAAAACACACCCACACACAAGAAACATGTGTGTACACATGCGCATGACTACTGGATATGCTACCCCAACGTCCCCGTTGTGCATTAGCTACAGTCAAACAGGGTCAAGGCCATGAAGAGATGAGGACCGTTTCCTTTCCTGCTTCCTCTCTTCAGGATCCAGAGGGACTGTATGTAGGAGAGAAATGTTTTTCTATACATGGACAGATAAAAATACTGTAGAGAGACAAAGAGAGAGACAGAGAGAGAGAGACAGAGACAGAGAGAGAGAGACAGAGAGAGAGACAGACAGAGAGAGAGACAGACAGAGAGAGAGACAGAGACAGACAGAGACAGACAGAGACAGACAGAGAGAGACAGAGAGAGACAGAGAGAGACAGAGACAGACAGAGAGAGACAGAGAGAGACAGAGAGAGAGAGAGAGACAGAGAGAGAGAGAGAGAGATGGGACCAGCTTGGGATGTGAACTGACCACAGCAAGTGTAGCTCCAGGCTTCTGTACGGAGGAGGAAGACTTGGGAAAAACAGAAGACTACCACACACTGGCTTCACTATAAAACTCCAGTGCTAGATCAATGGTTTGGTCCACACCTTCAGCAGACATTCAATAACCTAACTCTCCTACGCGTCTCTCATTCTGGGCTGTATAAGAATTTATTACTCGCCATCAGATGAAGAGTAGAGATGTAATGGTTTTCATGCAGCCATGTTGTTTTTCAGCTGCTTTAATAATTATATCCAGTAGGTAATTTGAGGGGCGTGTGAGGGGAGATTCACGTGTTAACCTGCCATTGATCCGTTATCTGACTGAGGTGTGTGCAGGTTAGAATATATGGCCGCGAGCATCTGAAATATCAGTAGCGTAACTGTGCTGTGTATTGATGAATCCATGGTGCTGAAGGAGAAGACGGATTTTTGTCTCAGTCCCACCGTTCTGTCAGTTTTGTCTTGGATCTATAATATTCTCTAAACTATATACTGTAAATACTCAATTGTATAGTACATTGGAGCCTATATTCTATATAGAATACTGTCACTAATTATTGACTAAACATTATTGATAATACTGGTACTATACTATCAACAATATTGTATAATATTCTTCAGCTCAATTTTATCCATTTCATTCAAGCTTTCTGGTGCCAAACATGCACGAGACTAGAAATGCATCAATCAGTTGATGGACCAGAGCAACTATTTTGCTCTTTTTAAGCAAAATATTTAAAATATTTAATGGTTCCACTCAGATGTTTGCTGGCTTTCTTGGTCTTCCATTGTGCTAAACTAAAATTTTTACTGTTAGACAAACAAGTCATTTCAAGAAGTTAAATTGGACTTACTGAAACTTTTTTTTGTGTGTTTTTATGTTTTCTGATGTTTTATAGACCAAGCCATTAATAAATCAATTAATTGTGATCATAATTGGCAGATGAATGGATAATAAAAATAATTGTTGCAGCACTAGACAGCGCTATAACCCATCTTGTTTGTTCATTTTGTTTTGTTTTTTCCTTTGTGAAAATCCTTTATGAAGCGTGAAAGTGAATTTCATGTTTCATGTTATTTCAACTTCTGATGTACAGATAGAAAGTTATGCCTGAAGCAGCTGAGTGACAGCTTCGTCCTAGTGAAAAATGTTTAATGTATGTGGTTTGATGTGAACAAAACTGTGGCAGAGGAAAACAGACTATATACTTCACTCTTGGCTTAAGCTATAATCACTCTTCTCCCACATTATTGTGTAACACACACACACACACACACACACACACACTTGCTCTCTGCCTGCCCATCATGTCATACTCTAAATTACAGAGGCCTGAATTTAACATGAATAATGTCAAAACAATAGCAAGCAAGTGCAGACACAGTCTTGAGTATAGATACTACTCAGTTATGATCCACAATATTAAACACTCACGGCCGGTCAATGATTTCTGCTCTAAAACATGTCCTGAACGTGACAGACCAGGATATATATATCAGTAAGAGAATTCATTCATAAGCTGAGCGACGTCAAGCTGCCTCTGTTTCAATAATGTGTTTACTGAATTTAAGATGCTTTGTTTCCAGTGTTGTTTAGCTAGTTTGGTATTTTTGTCTATTTATTTTTCTCTACCTTTTGCACTTCAGCTGCAAATATATATGAATATTTTACTAAAAGACCCACTGCATTAACCCCACATTTGTTTTGTACAATAATGATTATGAGATGAAATTAAATTAAATTATGGTTTTGAAACCAAACTAAGACTCTATAGCCATGCTCTGTGAGGCGGTACTTGGCACAGTGGTGCTTTGAGCTACATGCTAACATACAATGACAACGCTAACATGCTGATGTTTAGCATAATGTTCACCATATTACTTAGCATGCTAGCATGCTAACACATGCCAATTAGCTCCAAACACAAAGTACAGCTGAGTCTGATACTGAGTACTTTACTTTTACAGGTGTTTTTCCATTAATCTAAAGTATTAAACAAAATCAAAATTTGACTTGATGGTGGCAATAGATGAAAAGTTAAGGGATCACCCAAGTCATTAAATTTGATTGAGCTAATCCATCCAACCGTGGAAACGTTTCACTAAAAACCACAACAGTAAACCTTACAATGGTCAGGAAATCACCAAAAAAAAATTGGCAGAATTAATCCTCTATGAACAATTAATGTCTCTACAACATTTTGTGCCAATTTATCTGGTAAACGTTGAGATATATTCAGGAGAAGTGAAAACTGCTGGTGGCAAAAAATTATTAAGGGGTCAAGTCAAGTCTGTAGGATTCATCACCCGGAAACAAACAAAAAAAATGTCACTGTAGTGCATCAATAGTGATTGAGATATTTCAGTCTGGACCCTAGAGCCACGCAAGATAAATATCACTCATCAAGACAAAAAGAGCTGAAGATGCTCCTGGGAAATCTGAATCAGTGGCTGACTAAGGATTATGAAGAATATGTTCAAGCCAAATATTTGTCATAACCAGAATCATTTTCTTACAGAGCAGCGTTGCTAAACGAGACACTGCAATACCTGCTCCTTTATTAAATTACACGGTTGTGTGATTTCATGGCAATGCTGACATATTTACTGTTTCAACACGGTTTCTGCACTTTTGTTCCTTTATAATAAAACACCACTGGACACAAAATAAACTAACTGAGTAAAGGTGTACAGTGAGATTAGACGACGACTTGAATGAAACCAAAATCTGACCATTACCAGTTTAAATCTGGTTGAATGTAGTCTATAAAATAAATTTGAAGTATTAATATAGTATAAAAAAGAGATCAGAATAATATATATATATATGGAAAGGTAGGTGAAAATATAAGACCTGCATTAATGCCGTTTTATTACATTTAGATGTTTCCTTAAGAGTAGTGAAGTGAAAAATGGCTGAGTGAAGACGATAGAGGAAGAGAACAGATGCGAGGGTGAGGAGGTCACTCGTCCGCCCCCTCACACTTATCTCTTACCTCCATCTGCTCCAAGGCCCTTTCCTCAAAGCTCTGACCTTCCTAATGTCAAACACAACAAACAGCTTGCCGCCCACCAAGCCTCCATCCACCATCACTGTCTCTGTAACTCTGTAACCATCCCTTCTCATCTGTGTTTCAACATATACAAGCCACAGAGCCTACATACACTACAGTTAGACTAATGAATACAAATAGGTCAGCCAAAGACCTTCATCAGCATCCGACATGGACGCTGCTCTTCAGTATTGTAATGTCAGCATTTACTAACCCAAAGCTCCATTCAGTGTCTACAAAAATGACTTCTTTTTCCCCCCAAACACAAGGTATGTCCCATTGCATAAGCTGCTTGTTACTATGCCTCAGGCTCTTCGTGTGACCTCTAAAATGTTTCTTTCGCCTCTTAAATAAGATCTGACTGAAGCCTGGTGACTTCTTGGTAATTACAAAATGAATTTTTTTTTGGTAAATCCTTAAAAAAAGACCTACAGCCCTGTTTCATCTGTACAAAGCCAAAGCACAAAGGCGCACAACTGTTTTCTGAAGCCTGTTTGTTTGTCTAAAGTTTGGCTGTAAACCTTCTAATATCGCTGCTGGTGACAGTTTGCAGGTACATGATGAGTTAATGATACGAGTGCTATGAAAAGCCACAGCCATTCATAATGACAGCTGGCCTTGTTTGAGAACTTTACTAATGCAAATTGGTAAAATTGTGTTAAATCTTTGCTGATCTTTTCGTCGACAGGTCTATAGACTGGTGGAGCAGACACGAGTATTGATATGCAAACAAAGCATGTCTACTTCCACCTAAAGTTAACTGTGTGAGCGAGAATCAGGCAAACAAGTAGAGACGAGAAAGCAGGGTCTTGTACAACAATATTACAGAGGGATTACTGAACACACAAACACACTGACTCACGTGGTACCATGTTTACTTAATAATTTACATGATTACATTGTTTATACAGATTGAGCATTGTATTTATGCTCAAATCAAACATATAGCATTATAAAATCATGTGGTCGATCCGTTTGCGTCACACCACAAATTAAATGCTTACGTCTGATTTAAAGTTTTCAGCCCAACAAACTGCATTAAATAGATAAATGCAGTAGAGTTCGTTTTAACCAAACAGGTTAGAGTGAAAGCTGAGTCATGAAGAATTGCATGCATCTGACCTGTGGACGTTCATATTACTCGTTTCTAATTTGTCAGTTAAACTTTTATGCACCATACTCCATCAGATATAAAACACAACAGAAAATGTAAAATTTAGTCTACTTCCTCCTTTTTATACACACAAACACACTCACACAGTTGGGACCTGTGACAAAGCTTTGTCTATTAATGATGACAACAAGGAAGCAATAAAAGAAAGGAGGTGCGGGGGTAAACTCACTGATTAGATCTCCAAATATAATTTTCCATTAGAGCTCATCTCTACAAAGCCTAGAGGCTGCTTCATTAAAGAAATCCAATGATCCCATTCATTAACTTTGAAGTGATTTTTCCGTCAAACAATATTCTGCCCACTCGGTGTGATTTTAACATGGATTAGCAACATTTATATGCAATAAATAAGCTTCAAAGTGCTACTGGTGGGAAATTAGATTTCTAGCAGACTTGATTGCTTCTTTTCACAGCCTTAGAAACTCATTAGCTGTTAACAAGTTCTGCAAAATGTTGCATCATGGGTTTTAAAAAAGTAGAGAATCTTTGTATTGAAACTCAATATGGTACATCATATTTATAAATAAAAGATCCCCTGGGTATTTCAAAGATCACCTTTATAGGACCACCAGAACTAAAGTAGCAGTACAATAGATACAAGGCCACTAATGCAGCTGTTACAGCAAAAAATACAGGAAACTGGTGTATATTCCTTTATTTGAAAGTCACACAGGAAAGGGATGTACATATAATAAAGGGGCGGGAGCAGATGAACCTGGTTCACTCATAAAGGAACGTAATGGCAAATTTTATCATGTCAGCTTGTCTTTTTAGTTCTTTATTTTGTGCACATAATAAAATAAAATAGAACAAAATAAGAACAAAAGATGCACAGGTGGGATGAAAAAAAAAAAAAAACTTGTAAAAGGAACCCGCATTAAAAAATTAAAGACAGCAGCATGTGCTTGCCATATATTTAAAGACAAACTACAAAAAAGACCAAATAAAATAAATGAATCCAAGTATTACAAAAACATATTTGCACTGCTTTCACACACTGTTATCATAGCTCATTTATATAATACTGTACCTACAAGAGAAGCTGTTTAAGATCTTTTAATCTGAAATGAGGAGTGACTGTAAAGTAAAGCAGAAAAGTTGTTCATTATGACTGGACCTCCGTAACTGAATATATAGAAGATCAACAGATCTGGTGTGATAACAGTGGATCTGAGACCTAGTTATTGTTAAAAAAATTGTGAATTGTTAAGAAATAGAAATACAAAAGTACCCATCTGAAGTTTGATGTCAAATATGTTTAACAACTCCATGGCAGTTTGCACAAGAATTGCGATACAATATTACAAATAAATTATAATAATTGTTCATGACATGAAAGAAGCCCTCACTTCAACAAGCCATTAAAAATATGAGTCAAAACAATACACCAAATAGAGGGGAAAAATAGATATAATTCATAACCAGACATACAAGCCTATTTAAATAAGATATTTTCATGTGTATTTTGAAAGTCATTAGAGAAGATGACGACCAGGTTGTACTTGTGATGTATGTATTTAAGCATAAACACACGTTAGAAAAGTTTAAATTTCCTAAACAGATGGCTCTTTACTAGAGGAGTTTATAATCATTCTTAGAAACCTTTGGATTAAGATTGTCCGATTATGGTATGAAGGATACGTAGCAGTCCAAAAAATAACTGCTGCATGGATGGATTAGACTATAATAGAGTTAAATGAGAAAGTATTGTCAAGGACAGGATATAAATAGAGGAAAAGTAAGGTAATAATATATAATGAAATGAACATATTAAAAATTTAGAGATTTAAAATTTCATTAATTTCGTTCATTGTACCAACATTAAAGATTAATATTAAAATGTAACTTTTAAAAAGAAGTCCATAAAACATTGACTAAAACACCCTCCACTAATATCAGCTGGTTTAAAAAGAAAATGCATAAATCTGATCAGTCTGATCTCAGATTTACGTTAGCACCAGCCAACACGCAGACTCTATAAAGTAGAAATGCTTCCATAATGAATAAAGAGATTGACACCTCTGAGCTCATACAAGACCCTATTTTAAGTGGTTGCCATGCCAGCTTCACAGCAGTCAGTGACTCCATGTTTCATCACAAACTCTTACAGCAGCTCCATGAATAATTCACCACCTTTAACAACAGGGAAGGAGAGTCTTTTGCCAAAAACATTTTGGGATATTTAATTCAACTGTTCCCGCTGACAGTATGATAAAGAGAAACAACAGCTGTTGAAAACAGATTCTCACAGACTTTGTCCTTGATGAGCCAGTTGTAATCAACAAGAGACAGAAAACAGGTCAGACCTCCCACAATCCTCTCTGTTGCATCTTGGCCTCGTTTGCAATTCCAATTGAGTGTTGTTGAATATGATACCACTAATCACTTATGATTAGAAAATCAGTACAAAGACAGTGAGAGCTGTCTATAAACACACAAATAAATGCAGCATTTCAGAAACCCATAAAAATCAGTCACTGCAGTCACAGAGTTTCAGTGAAAATGAAGAAAACAAATCAAATATATAAAGTGTTCCTTCCATCCATTTCCACTTGGGTTTAATGGGTTTAATACAGTTTAAAGTGTAATTTAACCTTATTAGTACTATTTAAGAGAGACTGTAACCACATATACCCAAGCTACAGTGTAAGGATATCTAAATATTCTGGTAGCCATTGTTCGATAGAGGAAATGTGGAGGATTTGGATTTAAATCCCTCTTGTAACTGTACACCCTTAAAATATTCTGTTTCTTTGAGAAATACATTGCAGTACAGAAGCTAAAGATGCTCCAACGTCTAGCACAACAACAAACATCTTGGATACATAAAGACTTTTCTGTTTTTAATCACACACTGCAACCAGTTAGAAACCAAATATGTTACCTTTACATACATGTACATGTCCTGTGTAGTTTTTCATGTTTGATTTGAACTGCAGTTGAACTGCAGGCATTTGTATCAAATCTCTTGTCTTGTGCAGTTCCCCAGAGGGGGGAAAGAGGCCAAAGCATTAGCCAATTCAAAACCTTCATGACCAGACCATTATTAGCTGTAATTGGTTCATTTCCTCCAAAGGCAACTAAAAACCAACACACACATAAATCAGTGTACAAGCAATATTCACAAAGCAAGGGATCAAGAAAGAAAACAGGCTATTTACACAGAAGCATTCCCTGTTTCATTCCCTGTTGCTTTCATTTACATAAGACAAGCAGCCTACTTCTCCCTGTCATAATCAGAGATGAAACAGAAAAAGTGTGCCAATAAATCCCAAATTAAACTGGATTCTTCTTCAAACAGATTCCAGATCACATATAACGCTGTGTGATAAACAGATGGATTTGGAAAATTTGCAAAATGAGTTTTATATTCAGGCTCACACAAGCCTGAGAGAGTTTCACACCACAAAAATCATGGAGGCACCCCCTCCCCACCATCTGGTGACGGGAGGTTGTATGTGTGTGTGTGTGTGCGCGCGCTAATTGCTAGAGCTCAGCTCTGCACCTCTTTAGCAAAGATAATTAGGGAAAGAGAGAAAGATGGAGCTCCTGGAGTTCGTACTCTTCTGTTTGCTCACATATTTCCTCTCTCTCCTCCCTGCATGTGACGCCGTCTGCCCACCCACTCCTAAAAGAGAGAGAGCTAGCGAGAGAGGGGGAGGGACCGTGAGCAGCACAGAGACTCTGTCTGTTCTCAGCTCCCAATTCACTGTAGCTCCTTTGCCAGACAGCACTCACCCAGTCACCATCACACACTCCCAAACACATTCACTCTCACTATACGACAGCTGACAACACCTTTTCTTTTCTCAGTAACACCACAGACTCATACAGAAAGATCCAAAAGAGGAGAAGAAAACGGACTCGATTTGTTCTGTACATACGTGCAAACACACCGGCTTGGAGGAGGCTGGGTCGAAGCTGGAGAGGTGACTGGAGAATGGAATGGAACCTCAGAAGGATGGAAAGTGAACTGAGGCACATCAACCCGGACCTGCTGCAGCCCAGCAAGAGCTTCAAGAAGCCTTCTTCAGGCACCATCACCATCAACGTAGGGGGGTTCCTGTACACCGCTCATCGGATGACCCTTGCCAAGCACCAGGGTTCCTTTCTGGAAGAGCTGGCCAATGGTAAGAAGCCAGTTCAGCACACTGACTCCATGGGCAACCCGTTCATTGACAGAGATGGTCCAGTTTTTCGCCATGTGCTGAACTACCTCCGAACCGGAGAGCTCCAGCTACCTGATGACTTCCGGGAGGCAGGGCTCCTGCGAAGAGAGGCCGATTTTTACCGTCTGAGTGAACTGGTGGAAGCCGTGGTCGAGTGGGAAAATCAGAGGGCAGCCCAGAGAGAAGCCGCCTTTTTGGAGGTGACGGATAGCCATGAGAGATCACAGGGCCTCAAGGTGTATTGCAGTGATGCAGTCTTCATCGATAAGGTCAAAGCACGGCTGGTGCAGATCTCCAAGAGCCGTCTGGATGGCTTTCCAGAAGAATTTGTGGTGTCGTCCAACGTGATCCAGTTCCGACATTTCATCAAGTCGGAGCCTGGCTCCCGGCTCGTCCTGAAGGAGGACAGCACATTCTTGTGCACACTTGACTGTCTGAAACTAGAGACAGTGATGCTAGCGTTGAGATCAGGCTTCAAGTTGGTCACCAGCCTCGACAGCAGCAAGGGCTCCGTGGTGGCTGCTGAGGCCCTGCATTTTGTCAAATAAGATGAAGGAAAATAGAGGAAAGAGAGAGGAGGAGAGGGGGAGGCAGAGAGGGAAAAAGAGTAGTGCCTGAATATCCACCCACTAATGTAAGGTATTGGCTTAAAGGTCTTGTAACGTGCTGAGCTGTAATGTGTCATTTGTGGGAGAAGGAAAACAGGTGGGTCTCATAAAATAGTGTTTATATCTTTAATGCACAATGTTGGCTCAAAAACACTTTGGGTGATTATCTGCAGAATGGCATTTTGGCCTTTGCACCTCTTTGTAAGTTTGTATTTTTTAGAATTCAAAATGATCTGGACCATTTACAGTATCTAAATTTGATTTGATTTGTCATGACACAAAAAGTACTGCTTTGTAATATGAAAGAAGGCAACAGTGACTTGGAGGCCAAGTAATCAAAGTGAAATCTGACAGCTGTAAGTGGATTTATCTCTGCACAAGAACTGCTTCTGCTGCTTTGTCAATGGCTGCAAAGCCTTCAAAACCAGCCGTGACGTGCACTGTTGTGCCACTCAGCTTTTACTACAGTCTGTGTGTATGTGTGTGTGTGTGTGCGTGCGTGCGTGCGTTGCTATACACCGTGTGCTGTGTTTAGTGGATTTAATAACTTGTATTTAGCGCTTAGCTTCCCTGGAGCCTGAAGGGAAAACCACGGCACATTAAGGTTGTTTTGGATCGACTGATAAACTGACATCCAAATCAGACAGAAACACAAACTGTCTATCTGATCATGCCGTCGAGTGTAAGTGCAAACTGTGATTATTGTAAGGGCTTTAAATCTAGCATGATGCATGTGTGCACTAAAGCAGTGTGTTTGTTGTGCTGTGAGCCTTTGTGAAGTCAGTGCAACGACAATGCCTACTACCCTTAAGTGTGAATATTTTACAAATAAAAGTGACACTGAAACCCTCGATGGAAAAGCGTTTTGTGTACCTGTTAAATACTGTTTGCAATAATGTTGAGAGTTATGTTACTTTGCATTAATGTAAAGCTGCAACAATTAGTCAATTATTCAAATCATCATTTCACATTTCATAATATTTGATAGATCCAGATTTTCAAATGTGTTTCCTTGTCAAATGACAGTAAATTGGATGATCAAAGATCAAACTAAAGACCTTAACATGACCTCTGAGAAATTCTGGTAATTTAAAAAATATATATTTTATAGACTAAACTATTAATTAAGAAAATAACCAGTGTTTGCAGCCCTACATTAACAACATATAAGATCAATAAGCTTCACTCACTTATGGATAGAATTAAGCCCCAATTCTGCATCGCAGATCAAATGTTCTCCAATAATTATTCAATCCTCAAGCACCTGAACTTACAGTCTGTACACTGTAACTGTTAAGCACTTAGTCAGGCAGGAACATTATTAGTGTTAAGTTTGCAGAACCTTCAGATACAATTAAGTGAGAGAGCCACACTGAACCGACTCTCAGTGTACGCATAAATTACTGACTTGACACTTTTCTGCATGTGTTAAAACAATTTTCCATGTCTGAAACAAACAAGTAGGTGCGTCAAGTAGGTGTAATCAAGTATTACAGGAACAGAAATAACACCATGTACAGTATATTCTTTGTCATTACACATATTTGTGGAGGCTGTAATGTTCCTGGGTTTCTGTTGCCTGAATGAAAGCAACATTTCAAGTCCTACTTTGAACCACTAATTGTGATAGTGGCTTTAGTTGGCTGAGGTCACTAAAAGCTTTTGCGACTACAGAAACCTTTTGAAATGAACATCCCTCTTCATAAAAACAAATTCACCTTTAGGGCTGCTTTAGCATTTTCACATTATGATTTTTTTTTTTTTTTATTTAAACTGCCCCAATATAGTTAAGCCTCTCAGACTTAGGCGTCCCCCAGTGGTAGTATGAGGAGTATAAAAAGTAATATTTCTGGTGGCTTTGACAGAGTTTCAGAATATAAACATAATATAAAACAATTCTGTCGCACTATTATATTCCACAGTTACATTATCATTTATTTTTGAGTCATGTT
Organism: Pampus argenteus; assembly: GCA_036937835.1. Taxonomy (NCBI): domain Eukaryota; kingdom Metazoa; phylum Chordata; class Actinopteri; order Scombriformes; family Stromateidae; genus Pampus; species Pampus argenteus. Next base: position 7,214,684 of record CM072872.1, on the reverse strand, counting down.
TGTGTCCACTTGATGAATGATCTCAACTCCGTTTCTGGTTTCCATCAACTCATGAGGGTAATTTCTGCCTCTTTAGCTGCTAAATGCGTCACTAGCTGGTCACATACTGTGTCTGTTTGCTGTGTGGTGCTGAGCAGTGTACAGTGGGTTTTTAAACGACTCCCTGTTGTCAAAAAAGGCGCTATGAAAGTGGTGAGAGTGAACCAAAACAGTAAAGTTGCAGCCGGACAGCTAAACAATGAGCTGAAACTCTATAAATCTCTGTAATGCTGAAGAGTGCTGCAGAGGTGACATAATGTCAATACAATATATAATACTGATTATAGCCACTTAAAAATCATTATATTGATGCATTAAACTAAACATGAAGCTAATACAAATACGACAAACTCCACTTTCAAGGCTTGGTTTTGCATCAAACACTGAAGTAGTCCTACTGTCTTCCAGGAATCCTGCAGAAATTTTCCTGTTAAACAACGAGCCTGTCACACACACTGTCAATTAACAATTAAATTAAAACTAGCTCAGCTCTAGTCTCACCTGTATCCTACCTGCTGTAACGCAGCGACTGACACAGAACGTTGTAGTGACTCGCTTCCACCTGCAGAAGTCTTTAGGGAGCCCTTTCATACTCTCCCAGTTCCAGTTAAGATATCTGGCATTTTAAAAGTAGGCCAGTCACCCTCTTCCCTCAAGGAGGATCTCGTTTTTATCTGTCTGCATTGCAATCTGATGTGTGTCATTATCTAGTAGTAATATATAACTTTTCCTAATTTCAATAGTATTATAACTGACAAAAAAGTTATCACTTTAGTTAGTCCTTCTCTTAATATAAGTTCAAGAACTGAAACACTGATTATTGTCCATTTGCTTTTTGAGCATAATTAGCCTCCACATTGAAGGCGATACAGAGATGCTCTGAGTCTCTAGTCTTAAAATCTTTTTTTTAGCACATCATGAGTCTCCAATAATCTATAAATAAATATTATCATCCTATCATCTAAAGGCCTGATTTTATCTTAGCGTAAATCAATAAAGGTGGTGTAGTAGTTATGTAGAAGAAGTGCAAACTGAACTAGAGCTACCACTTAAATATAAATCAATAGGTTGATCACACTGGGTCAAAAAATGAAGGCCTGATATTGGTGTGTAATGTTGTGTTTAAGTACACAAAAGCTGCTTTGGCACTAGACGATGTTGCTTGTGCCAAAGCAAAAGCAAAATAAGTCTAGCCTGGTTTAACAACGTAAATCAAGGATGAGTCAAAATCCAGTCATGGAAGCCTGTGGGAGTGGAAATATTTCCAAACATCTAAAAACATCAATTTCATTCAAGGTTAATTCTTCTCAAGGTGGAAAACATTTGAAAAAAAGTGTCTCTTACTACATGTTGAAATTGTTAATATACAAATTGAGCATTTCTCTCTGTGCATTCCTTCCTCAAACCATCTGCTCCTGCAGACGATGTCGTCCAAACCCTTGTCATGACTCATACCCTAACATCAACCTGTGGCATCAGGCAAACCTCATCCTCAGCCCTCGCAAACACCAACAACATATAGCACATACAAACACAAATGTGCACACCTACAGGCAAGGAGGCAAACTTAGTGAACCTTTGCTGATCAAATGTCACACACACACACCTCGCTTCACTGACAGCATCAAACCTTTTTAATTGCAGATCAGCTCCATGCATTTTTTATGGCAGTGACGTGCTATACCTATTAGTCGCTCGGTCAAAGTGAACCACACCTCATCAAAAGGCAGCTTGGGATGATGAAGGAGGCAAAATGTAAAAGTGGTAACAGCAGCAGAAAAGCTTAAACCATACGACTGCCAGCAGAGTCATGTCTGTCTTTTCACCTGTTGCCAGGCAAACTCAATTCTTACATCATACGCTCACATGCTGCTCTCGGACTCTCTCTCTCACAAACACACCTCCTTATCGTCATGCCTCAGTCGTGTGCTGCCGCCCAGCCAGAAAATCACTAACATACCTCAGATTTTTATCTTTCTAATCCAGAAAGAGAGGTAGAGGGGGAGCAGAAAGAGGAGAGATGAGGAGGAGGAGGAGGAGGAGGAGGAGGAGGAGGAGGAGGAGAGGTCAGGCCTCTTCCACTCTCAGCTCAGACAAAAGAAGCGGCAGCAACCATTACACAGTCACAAAAAGAAGATGACAAACAGAGCAGGCATATATTTAGATGTTTTAAATCTGGCCTCTTTCATACTAAATGTAAAAAAAAAAAAAAAAAAAAAAAAACAACAAAACAAGCCTCTCCCCAGGAGCTGCGTTTTTTTTCCTGAGGGCATAAAAGCCTCTGAAACAACATTTACACTTAAACCATAAAAAAACGAGTCCTGGGAGTCGTTCCATCTCAGATTCAACCCTAAAGAAACCGTTCTGTGAGCGATGAGAGATAATTTCTCTTGTTTCCAGTGCAGTTACCCTCATTTCAGGAATTGTCTAAAAACAAGTGAAACAAATCATGAAATGTTGAAGAACCTTGAATCCATGTTTTTTGTTTTTGCAGCATTTTCTATATTTGTATGTTTCCATTATTTGTAGCATGGTTTATTATGCTGAATGCATGTTGTCAAATTGGTGAATATGTTTTCTTTCATTGTCTTTTGTCCGTTTACTTGTTTTTATAAGCTGCAGTGCATTTGATATCTCAGGGACACCGGGGTAAAAGAATTGAGAGAGAGAAATAGGAAAAATGACAACAGAAGCTTTGTAGAGGAAAGATCAGAGAGAGAAAAATGTAAAGAAGATGTCCAGCAGAGCAGAGGCAGACGTGGGGGAAGAAATCAGAGCCAACCTGCTCCTCCCTACTGTATGTGTGAAAGTGGCAATCAACACGAAACCAAGGGGAGCACCTTAGGTGAATCTGTGTGAATTAATCGATCAGAAAATAAAGAAATAAATTAAAAAAAAATCAGTGCCAATACCAGTATCTCTGGAGCAATATTGTTATTGATACTGTGCTTAATAGGAACTCGGAGGTCTGAACTATGACTAATTGGACGGTGATGTAAATCTCATTAAATCTCTTACCCACGGCCTGATGTACAACATCCAGCCTTAATCATATAGTCTTCCTGCTTTTTTGAGCTTGTCTTCAGGACACAAATCTGCGAACAACATGTTCAGTTCAGGCCTGATCTGGAGCATCAAGGGACGATGTAACACAATAACTCTCCACTAAAAGCCAGACTAATGGTGGGGGAGAATTTTTGTTACCGTTGTGTAAAAATCCTCCCTCACAATACAAAATGATTTTTCTTCTTAGATATCTCTCTCTCTAGAGCTACAGCTAGAAATTCATGAAATTCATGAACCAGTCTAACTATAATGTGCTACTTCTTATATCGGTGCTGCTGTTCATGAATCCCTAGAAATGCAAAAGCAGACTGAACTACCTCTGAAACCCACTGGTCAGTTTAGCCAGCAGTGATGGAGGGAAAGTAAAGCTTTCAGACTCTCTCACAAAAAAGGCTGATTGCTGAAATGTTAGATGTAAAACCGGTGTTGCCTGAAAATACCAAAGCTTTTAGAGGTTTGGTCGAAAAGAGAGACGGGAAAAGGATGAAATGATAGGAAAAATGTGAACCGATTTCATCGCCAGATTTATCGAGATTATAAAAAGGTCCCACAGGACCTGAAAACACAACAAGATGACAAAAATAACTAACTATAAACTGTAAAACTCGACATTACCATAATAGTAATGGGCTCTGTAGACAGAGGGTCATGAAAGAGAAAGCATCTGAACATTTTACAGAAAACATGACTTAAAAGTCCATCACAACAACAACAACGGTTCATCTCTGAGAATAGCCAGCCTTCAATCACAGTAAGCTTATCCCCCTCCTTCACATGATCGTAAGAACAGAGAGCAAAACAAAAAAAACTGAGATATGCATTCAATTAGTTAAATTACTGGGACTTTTTATTTACTTAGGTTTATGTAAAAGAACAGGATGCGCCTGACTTCATTAAATCGACAATCATCGCCCAAACAAAAAGAGAGCCAAACATCACAGATGTTTTTCAAAAATGTCTGTAAAATAAACAGAATCATGCAGCGTGAGCCCTGTGGGATCATCATACAAGGACATGTCCGTCTCCAGAGCATTTAACACGGAATAACCAAACAAAGACTTAAACAACGTGAAGAACATGTAAAATGTATTTCTGCAAATACTCTTTACTCCCGACTTTACAATTCCTTCTGGTAATAAACACTTAATATGATCAACATATCCAGCAAGTTTAATATATATTTCTATGTCACTGCACAGTAAACTGTACCAATCTAACAACAAGTCGCCCCCTGGTGACAGTAAACAGCAGGACGTTGTCATTTATCTGTGCTTTCAAAAACCGTTACAGGTCTCTGCTGAAAAGTAATTAAACTTTTTCGGTTAAACTTCGGAAACAGACGTGGCTATGTCTTTTTGAGCTTGGTGTAGCAAATAAACTGGAAACTAACAGCGTTAATTAAATATTTTGAAGGCAAGATTTTTCTTTCCTACATAATTGGTGTTTCACAATTCAGACAATAAGCTATAATCTCTTTTTACACCTCGATGAGCGGCCGAGTGTGTGAAACTGTATCTGAATAAATAAGATGAGGAGAATTGCTGGAAAATATCAGGGAACTCAAGTAAATTTTCAGGGGATAAATAAACACTGCAGAACATATTTCATGGTGGCTGAAAAATTCATTTGAACAATACCTGTGATACCAATATCTCCAGTATTTTTTCTGGTGAGCAGTGCAATAGGGAATAACTGACAGCTACAACCACCTCTGACGGTGAGTATGTCCAAGAGATTTGAGCTTTCCGACAGCAGGAAGTCTGCAGCCTCCCCTTGGATAATGTAGTACACAGCCTAACGCCTAACAAAATACTGCAACTGCTGCTTGACGTCAGCCATGGAAAAAGCCCAGCCATACAGCTATTAGAGCAGTGCTGAAAGCTGGAAATGAATGACAACCATTCATACTGTGGGCCTGCTGAATCCTTGTGAATGAAGTCCAACATAATCCTGAAAGCATGCCTTGTTAGTGTCGGCTGACTACAAAGTCATGCTTTTCAAAGGATATCCAGTCAGGAGATTTTTTCTCTAAATCCTCAGCATTTCATGAGCCACACGTTTGAAATGAATATACACAGTTAAGCCAGTCACACTGCTTCAATGAAATACTTTATACGGTCTGCTCAGGATCCAACAACCTGCACATTTTCAGTTGTTTTGTGTTTGATGCTTCTACACAAAAGGGATTTTTTTTTAAATGCAATGTCAACTCACAAATACTTCAAAACCAGGTGTGTTTTTCTAGAGCAGGTGATATGATGAGGTGCACATATAAAGTACGATATATAACAATAATCGATAAGAAACACAGCTAAGGCATACTCATTTCAGTCTAGGTGGTGTTGATGGGATTAATAGACAGTTTAAAACGGTGGTGCCTGCTTCGGGGAACCCTGTAGAGCCTCGGTGTTAGAGCCTGAGATTATGTTTTGGGCCTTTCTGATTATGGTTTCTTGAAAAACAGCCTAAAGACTGGGTTGACGGACTCCCATGATGTTTATGTCTATATGTTTAGGTCGGGTAAACCAGGACTTCGACTGTACTGTCAGAGAGTGTCATGCAGAGATACTGTAGCGTAGGACCCATCATTTAATTTCTGCTGTTATTTTTATTTCATCCTTGTAAAGTCGGTTTCTGATATAAACGCAACAAACTAAACTTTGATTCAATTTCTGATGTTTAATAATGATGATTGAGAAAGCACTGCAGATGATGGTTTACAGTTACATGTGGTGAATTAATGATATGGATGCTATAAATAGCCTCACCGCCGTGCGTAATGGTCGCACATAATGACAGCTGCTGTGGCTTTGTTGGAGAAACGTCTCTGATGAAACACAATCAGTGAAACTGCTTGGACTTCGTTTCCCTTTGTTTCATTGACAGAAGTAAAGATTGGTCTCTACATCCATTTATAAACCAAACCATGCATACATGCAGCTTTACGAATGTGTCAAAGAGCACAATGCATATGTATTACTGTACTATAACCATATCTACTTTGTTTCCATCAGTTTGGGATGGAGGATGGATACTAATGAGCCTCTGCCATCATTGCTCTGGAGAATATCAATTAGACAAGCAAATCAGGCGACGTATTTACAAAACCTCCTAAAGCTGAGAGTAGCTCCTAACTGACTGAGTAAGGTCATGTCAGTTAGGAGCATTTAGTACCAATTCAAAAACTCGAAGCCATCATCACGGCTGGAGACAAAAACATGGCACCCTAATTGCAATAGGGCTGCAATCAACTATTATTTTCATTATCAATAAATCTGCTGATTATTTTTCATCATTAATCGTTTGGTCTATAGAACAACAGAAAGCAATTATGATTTTCCAGAGCTAAAGATTTTCAGTTTACTGTCATGTTTGACAAAGAAAAGCATCAAATCATCACATTTGAGAGGCTGAAACCAGCAAATATTTTACCATATTTACTTGAAAAGTGACTAATCTGATTAATCGATTATCAAAATATTTGCCAATTACTTTTCTGTCGTTCAACTAATCGATTAATTGGCTAATTGTTGCAGCTCTATAATTTGGTCTCAAATAAAAATTGTAGTTGGGTTTAAATTTTTAAATATCGTACACACCAACAGTTTTTACACAAGTTTATTAACGTTTGATACAACCAGGTTTTGGAGTCAGCTCTTGAAAACATCTTGCATTTTAAAAGAAAACAGATACTAAAACAAGCACCAATGAGGTTAATCAAAGTTACAACATTTCATATATTCTTGCAATCTAAATAAGTTTTCATATTGACTGTACTGTACTGCGTTTTTCATAAATCTGTTTTTCAGAAAGCAAAAGAATTCAAGGACTCCAAAGTTTCTATGAAAAGCTCCCATAGAGGCAGCTGAAGAAAAGTCATTGGCTGCTGTAACAGAGCAGAACATTACATCTGGCTTTCTGTTCTCCTCGGCACGCGGCAAGCCTGTTGCTTAGCAACCTCTAATCAATACCTGGTCCTCGCCAGAACAAAGCAGAACAATGAGAGGGGAAATAATGAAGGAACATTTAGCTAGCAGCCTTACAGTACAAAAGCCATGGCAGACACTATTCGTGTATGTATCAATCACCGACGGTCACCATTAGCAACCTCTCGCTATCGTTGGCTTGTTGAATACTTGTATTACAGAGGGTGTGGGAATGCAGTATACACAGTTTGAAATGTTTGGATTATAGGGATTAAACACTGGGAGGCAGGATGGATTATACATTTCCTAACAAACGGACATAGAGTTCATTTCGTTTGGTCAAACAACAATTTAAGTCTGTGAGCTGTACTGTATGTTATTGTCATTTATTTTTCTATCCCTTGATATATTTACGTGACACAAAACTAGAGTTATAGGAACAAACCAGGAAATATTTAACATAAGGAACAGTAACAGGCAGGCTAACATTAGCATTTTTGCATATTTTTGCATTAATCTTTACTGCAGAAACTGACAAGCATTTAATCACATAGTTTTAGAAATAACCTAAAACTATTGCGCAAGTGTTCAACAATAGAAAACAAACTTTTTCACAGCAATTCACCCAAAAGTTAGCAAGAATATTTATAATAAATGAAGCAAAATTTTAAATATAAACAGACCAACACTTGCATATAGAGACCTAGAGAACCTAATATAAGTTACATAAATGTTTAAATTCTAATTAAAAAAACATGAGCAGAGGAACTTTAAGAGACTATCTTTATAGCCCAATATAACAAATGTACCTTAAGGGGTTCAGAACATCTTCGGATAATAAAAATACGTAGCCATCACAATAATACTCCTCTTAACAAATCTGTAACAGCGTCCATCAGCATCACCACAAAATTTGTTCAAAACTCAACTCAGAATTGTGTTGCAATTCCAATTTTCAAAAAATTAATTCAAAAAGCATTACGGTAGTAGTGGCACAGTACTAAAAGACCTATTATAGCAGTAGTACTCATGAAGTACTTCAACAGTAATATAGTATGTCAATGAGTTAATTGTGAATATCTATTTGACTCAGAAAGTTCAGACTCACTTTATTTAATGTAATAAATCTGCGTGAGCGGTGTTCATCTATGAAACATCTGACCCCAAACTTCAAACACAGGAGTCATTTACAGGAGAGGATTACAACAATTATACTTTATGTTTAAGCTTCGGCAGTTTGGAGCAGACACACAGACACGGGCTGTGTTGTTCATTTGGGGAGAGTTTTATTGCTTAGTATACTTCACTGTCTGTAGTTAACGAAAACTCAATGTTAATATGTCTAGTACGATTGTAGGACAACAACAATAATATGTCTCTGTCAAACAAATCATTGTGAGAGCTGCTGTGTCATTTTGCTGTGCTTGATTTTTGATTGTTGGTGATATTGAAGCCTCTGATGACCAAACACCACAGACTTTCTGAAAGGATAATAAGTAAAACATGATGTTTGATGCCTACATTGATCAACATTTAATCATGAAGATGGAGTTTTACAATATAGTGTAAAGGTAATAAAGGATATTATTGAGAAAACAACAGAAATCACACAGGGATGGGTACCAGTCTAAGATCTGTATGTATCTGTGTTGGTTATTGAGACATGAGATGCAGTGATTAGTCAATTAATCAACTAGTTGATGGACAGAAAATTAATTGCCAACTAATTTGCTAATCAATTCATTTTTCAAGAAAAAAAAGGTCAACTATTATTTGGTTTCAACTTCAACAATTTGTTGCTTTTATTTGTCACATGCAACAGTAAATTTTAATTATTTAGTTTTTGGACTGTTTGACAGTCCAAAAACAGACACGAGAAACTGCGACAGCAATATTTTTGACATTTTATAGACAAAAAAATTAATTAAGAATTATTAAGATTATTTGATAAAAAAAATAAACATTAGGATAAACATTAACTAGGGACCTTTAATGCATGTCTTGCCCCCCTCTCTTCCCGTTTCCTGTCCATTAAAAAAGGGACACATGACAGAAAATGTATCTTTAAATGAATAAAACGGTAAAACAGTAGCCTTATATAGACACAAAGTGATGACAAAAACATATATTTTATGAACATAAAGGAAACGTGGATGCTGATACCTGAATACATTTGACTCATATGTAAATCAAAAAAAAAAAAAAAAAAAAAAAAAAAAAATCACATTTTTCAGAAAGTACACCCACTTTGTCCATGCTGCCATGAATCAGTAAAATACGAGTAGGTGTAAGGCGTGTGTGAATGAGAGTGCAAGTGCAGATCAAACCAAAGCAACTGTGTATGTACAGGTACAGTGAGGCTGGTAAACTGCTGTGTGTGTGTGCGATACTGTACACTTTCCTGTGGGCGAATGGGTGGAGCTAACATCGGCCAGGTGAGCAGAGACACCCACCACATTTCTCATCCCACTGAACTCCCGAATGCCATGTGTCCACATTCACAAACATAAATATTATACCTAGGATCCCCTCTGACACTTAAAATCTACGCTTTTCCTTGAGTAAAGTTTTTACCATTTATAAGCAGGGGATCTCTGGAACAAAAATAGTATAGTACAGAGCATTTAAAAATGTAGAAAAAAAAGAGGCAAGAGGCATTAATGCACATGCAACGAGTGGATGGATCTAAAGTGCATGAGGGTGGTGATAGAATAAATCTTAGCTATAGGATGCACCCTGACGAAGAAAGAGAGCGCTTCATTTCAGTTTAGAGGCACACTTTATCGACAATGACAGTCATATGAAATGTTCACTGAACATTGACAATATTCATTCCTACATCCCTAAATAAGGCGCTGAAATAAACATATTGATTTTTGTTTTTTGTTTTGATTGATTGATACACATTTTCATTCATACCCATGTATAGATAGCAAAATTATAATCTTCCTTTGTGTTCCAAGTTATGTTTACTTGGTACATTTGCTACTATGTGCTACTTAAGTTGTGAGAAGAATAAAATGCGTTATATTTGTGTCATCTACTGTGGCAGCCAATGGCTAAAAGGATTATCAAGCCTGCTGTCTACAAAAAAAAAATAGAAGAATAAGAAAAAAGATCTAAAAAAAACCCCACTGTGCAATACGTGCACAGCACCACACGGCAAACAGGCACAGTTAGTGACCAGCTGGTGAAGATAGTGGAGCATTTAGCATCTATAGAGTCAGACATTTACCTCGGGAAATATCAGCGCTAAAAGGAAAGTAAATATTGGACTTACATTCACCAGGTAGACAGAAACACGCCCCCACATGAATGATAATGTTGCTCCATAACTGCTGGTTGTGAAAATAACCACCTGTTTGCTTACAAGTTCAACATATCAACTTAAGAAGCCAACTGATATATCAGTGTTGTGTCTTTCCAACTTTCCACTGCCCCCAAGCAGCCGAAAATAAAGGCACCAGTGCTGCAAAATACCTTTTACAATACCTTTGCTCTAAAACCTACTGGAGATAATGTGTTTATAAAAAGGATTTTATAGTGTGAGTTTATAGTTTAGTACTACAGTATAAAGCAATGATAAACTAGAGAATCTAATTTGTACCAAATTGTACTTACTATTAGTCCACTGCAAGTGTATTTTCTCTGCTACCAATAGTGTGTAATGATGTTTCTTCTGCTACGTCCTTTGCTGCTGACGGATATAATCTAATTCATGTGCTCTTCAGTTTGCCTGCACCTTGTTTTACTGTCTGCTCAGCTGCTTAATGAGGAAATTATTTAAATGCTTCCTGTTTCTCCTGGTTGTTTCCTATCGTTTAAATCATTAGGTTATTGTTGTTCATGATGAGTTTTTAACCTAGTCAGACAGTGTGCTTCATGCTTGACGTAGGGCTGCAACTAACTATCAATTGATCTGATTATTTTCTTAATGAATGGATTAATCATTTTGAAAATAAAATGAACAAATAGTAATAAATTCCAAGAGCCCAAGGTGACATCTTTAAAATATCTTGTTTTGTATGCTCAACACTCCAAAATCCAAAAAAATATTAAATTTTCATGTATGTTTCAAATCAACCAAAAGAATAAACAGATTATTCCAATCAAAATTAACTTGGAACATAACTTCAAACTGGTGGTGGGCCGTTAACGGCGTTAACGTGCTGCGATAATGTGAGACTCTTATCGAGAGATATAAAAAATACCGCCGTTAATCTATTATCAAAATTGGGTTTGGAGCTGGATCCTATAATAAGCAAACTGATGACTTTCAACGTGATATTTTAGTGTGGATGTATACATATTTGCACTGTAGGGGGCAATTCGGTTTTTGAACCTCTACGCATCTAGATTAATTTCAAGATTTCAGTGAGATTAATCTAGATTTAAAAAATTAATCTATGCCCACCACTACTTCAAACACAATAGTGCACTGAAGACATCAATAGGTATTATGGCTCCAGCTCCCCCTTCATGTCAAACACAGGAGCCAAATCAATACTTGAACAAAATAGTCAAGGGACAAACAAAATCTACCGTCACTGATCCAAATGTACAATTAACAAACAACACAAAAGCAGTCATGGTTGAGTTAAATCATATTGGTGTTGGAAATATCTACTTATTCCCTAGCTTTTTGTTCTGGTGAAGTCGTTTATGATCGCAGTACAGTCTCACTTCATCAGCAGTTTCTAACCTGTGACTCAATTTGTCCCATTTACAATAAAAGACAAACGAATACCATTTATGTAGCACATCTTGCTTTTGTACAAGCTGAGAATTTCTGATCATGGATTCTCAATTTCCAATCACTGTTTGGCAGAGCCCAAGGTGACGTCTTCAGCAGTCCACAACTCAAAGATATTCAGTTTACTGTCATAGAAGACAAAAAAAAACCAGAAAACATTCACATTGGAGAAGTGGAATCAGATAAATTGGACATTTTTATCTTTAAAAAAAAAAAAAAAAAAAAAAAAATGACTCAAAACAATGAATCTGTTATCAAAATCTTTCTCTCATTGCAGTTCTACTTACTTTTATTGCTCTGATAAAGCAATCAAGTAGAACTATCCCATTAAAAGTAACACCCTAATCTCCATTAATTCTCTGGTCAATTTCACACAGACACCAATCTATACAGTTACATCTATTTTTATGCTCTGTGTCTGATGCAAATCCCTGCAAATCCCTCTGGCCCACAAAGCAGTATGACACATCATGCCTGGCAGCCAACGTCCTCCATAAATAAGAAGCCACTGAGTATTCTCATGAATTTTACAGTGCAATCAATGCAGAATCTATCAGCACCAGCTTTCTTACAAAACAAGAAAACCTGAGAAATTAGAAAGAACTAAGGCAAATTAAATCTGTAATGTAATGTGCCATAATCCTGAGTAAATTCCTTGTGAGGTTTTTATTTTATTATTTTCTTTCTTTATTTATTTTATTTGTCATCGGAGAAGCTTCAAGATTTGTTTTTCGAAGTTTAATCAATACATCTTATCTGCAGACACCAGGAAATTATGTCCTACACTTTGTGAAATCTTTTTTGTTGGTTTAAACTCAAATTATAATTCACTCAAAAAAAATAATAGACTAAATTAAATGACTATTACAGTATTAAAAGGGGACATATCCAGGCTTTTTGTCACAACAACAACTAGGTGTCCTCAATCAATATTATCTCAGAGCATGACTTCAAACACATGAGCACACACACACTGGGGAAAAACATTAATAGGTATTATGGCTGTGATCCAGCACCCCCTTCACGTCAAACACAGGAGCCAAATCAATATAACAAAATATTCAAGGGACAAACAAAATCTACCGTCACTGTGATCCAAATGTACCATTAACAAACAACACAAACGCAGTAATGGTTGAGTTAAATCATATTGGTGTTGGAAATATCTACTTATTCCAATGCGAATGTCCACAGCTTTTGTTGCTAAGGTTGTGCAACGGTTGTTCACATTGTCAACTTGCATATTTTGAATCAGATTCAGGCTTGAACATGTACAGATGTTTGAGAAGTTTATATTTCAAGTTAAGAACAGGAAAAAGAAGTGAAATCCTGTTACTACTGTTTGTTTATGTAGCCACTGAGGTCTGCTGAGGGGCAGCTTCCAGAAACTAATCAGGACAGTGGGCTCATCAGAGGCCTTAAAGAGACAAGAGCTAAAACAACCTGTTTCAGAGAGATGCTGAGCTTAGAGGCTGCTTAAAGAGCCAGTATAAGATAAATAGGGAGTCTTTTGAACTGTAAATTATGCAAAAATATTCCAGCAGAACCCCATAATAAAAATATAGACCTGTAATGTGCATACGATGTCTACTTTAATATTTAAAAATAGTGCAAAGAAAGTTATCCAAACTATAAATTATGTCTTAAACCTAAAATGCGTTGCAAGTTTTGGGATTTTTATCTGGGAAACTACAACATCCACATTCTGAATCAATGCATATGCAAACACTGTTTTCTTATTAGTCTGAAAATGTGGCCAGTTGTAAAGTCTAACTGATCTGCACTCTTGAGTTTCATGATCTTGCTCTGTGGACGGTCACAGGAATCGCATTCACTGTCAAATCTATTTCAGTCTAAACCCTCTAGCCACCCATCAAACATGCGTTTCAGATGACAGCAACCAGCACAAAAGACGTAGTGATGAGGACCAAGTTGAAGACTGACCTTTGTCGCTCTGGCTGAAGACAGCCATTGTCTGACCACCCACTGTGTGCATAGTGAAGGGATGATCCCGCGGCACCTGCAGCGAAGCCTCCTTCTCCCCCACAGCAGCAAGCTCTTCATCCAGGCTGAAACGTACCTGAGGAACACAGCCGAGTCAAGGTGGCTGGTTATTTTAACAGCTTACTCTGTGATTTATCAGATAAAGGTCAAACATAATACAACACAAGTAAAATAAACAAACATAACACATGAATGTTAAAAAAAATGTCCAAATATTCAACCCAACCAACAGGCCACAACCCAAAGATATTCAATGGACAAAATAAACAATACACAAACATATTCACAATTAAAAAGGCTGTAACCAGACAATTTCACTATTTGTCTTTAAAAAAGTGAGCCAAATAGATCAATGGATTATCAAAATATTTGGAAATTATTTTCTGACAATCAACTAAATCAATTTACTCGTTGTAGGTCTAAAAGCTGTCTCACCTCTGTTTTGCCGTGCTTCCTGTCAGGTAGATGAGAAGAAGAGAAAAGACTTTAAAAAGTGTGCACATCACTGATACTGATAATTAAAAGGACATTTCCAGAATGAGGTACATACTTTCCAATGGTAATCTTTCCCACTTCTCCCTTTTCTGTGGCTTTGTCCCATTGCTGAGCTAAATACTTGGGAACCTGGTGAGACATAATTGAAGTGGCCACTTGTTTTAATGAGATAAAGTACCGGTGTTTCGGTTTACCTAGTTACCGTTTTAAGTAGCGACTTTCAGCGAATGAGTCAGTGGTTGTCATGGTGACGACAGCCGTTGAAACGCCTAAGAGCCTTAAACTATCTTGAATTAAATTTTTAACAGTATTAGTAGTTTTACAGTATATTCATCTGGTCCTTTTTGTCTTACATTATGCAAATCATACGGTGTCGTCAACAAGAAGCACTCATATTTCTTGTAGTTATATTTCAAGATGGCTAGCTAGCACTGCTAATTTGTAGGCTATATTTTGTTTTCCGACATGATAAGAGACGTTATGAGGAGTGAATTGCCATCTTATGTAAATGGTTGTCGTAAATGATAAACCCAGATTAGTTTGTATTTGAGATGGAATAAAGTAAAATTTAAGGCTTTTAGGAGGACACCTGGGTGTTAACACGGTCACTCGTTAAACCGAAACACCGGTACACACAAATACATGTTGAACTCAACAAAGGTTCAAGTCAGCTTAAATTTCAACTTTAACAAATCATTTTGATCCCATATTCAATTAAGACGATAATTTACCTGGTTATCTTAAACTGGCAGCTAACAAACGTTTTGTTCATTAATATACACAAACGTATTTTCTAACGCAGTTTAACAATTACTAACCTACAACACCGCTTAACTTTAGCCGATAAACAAGGGAAAATGTGAATGAAGTCTGGTTTAAGGCTGGGGCGACCTCTCCAGAAGGTTATTGATTAATTTGATCTCCAGGTGGACAAACCTTGACAAGCCACACGCCTTTGCTTTGTTTGACTCCAGATAGATTAACCTCCATTTTTTCTGACATGTTTCAGAAAAGTGTCAGAGCTCCTCAAGGTGCTGATAAACTAAACCAGGTAAACAAGAAGGGTTTCACCAATCAGCTCAGTCAGGAGTTTTCAATTAAGCTAATTTAAACTTCCTGTCGACATAAACAGCTTCTTCTTCTTCTTCTTATTCTTCTTCTTCTTCTTCCTCTTCCTCTTCCTCTTCCTCTTCCTCTTCTTCTTCTTCTTCTTCTTCTTCAGGCCTTAAGGTAGGTCATGTGTCAAAATCTACACATCTTAAGACTCAGCTATTGTGGTTATATGGTGCATATATTTAAATTAGTATATATTAACATATATTTAACCTCACAGCAAACCAGGGGACATGTAATATTCCATCAGAGAAACTCTGCACACTGTGCAAAGACAGCAGGAGGAATGGGAAGTTAATGAGGGACCAGCTGCTCAGTTTTATCCTGAGGCACCCTCACAGGTAAATCTGGCCATGATCTGCAAGATAATCATATGATATTGTGTCAACAAAATATCTGTATCATGATTTGGATTAAAAAAGAGCTTATATGATGTTGCAACAACTTCCAGCCTGGTGTGGTGGAAGAAATATGCAGATCTTTTACTTAAATACAGCAAAGTTAAAACACACCTACAAGTAAAGGTCCATGAAATTCCTCTGTAAGCAAAAGTGCATAAGTATCGGCAGCAAAATGCACTATATTTTGTGATTTTGGGCTATATAAATAAAATTTGATTTGATTTGATTTGAAGACCATTAACATGAATTATTATATTGTGACTGAAATGTAATTAGTGAACCTGCAAACTGCACCGCAATAATAATAAAATAAAGAAATCTAATCAGTCATTTTACCATTAAATTCTCATCATGTCTAAATAGTTTTATACACATCACAATAGGTTATCTTGAAGCTGACACTGCACACTGCTAGATATTTTTAAAAAAAAGTTTCAAAATCATTAACAATGAGTTATTTTTCTGCTTGAATACACCCTGGAGTACATATGATGGATTACTTTATTATTACAGTACTATCCCTCTTTGACAGAGATGAGAGATGTGTTTTATTTCAGTAGTCAGATGACATAAATAAATCCTCCAAGTTAGCAAGTATTCACAGTATAGAAGAGAGTATCAAAGGTAGATAAAAGAAAGTACTGTTTGTGTAAAATAGCTGATGCTTTAACATGTAAATGAGCTGGCCCGATCACTCTGTTCAAATTATGAAAGAACACATGATTATAAACTGATGTGACATTTTTGAGGTTTTTGAGGTATGTGAATGTTATCTTCCTGACATTGTGTTTATTTAAATAAAATAATGTGAGCTTGTTTAGAGGACTAGTGGATATTATATTTTTACTATCTCATTGTCTAAACCGAGGTCATCTCTGGAGAGACATGGGTAAACATTTTCTCATTTCTGGAATTTATTTAAGAGTGAAGAGTTGTTTGTAAAGGGAATATTTAAGCATTGCCCTTTAACTCTGCAGTGGATTTGTATGTATTGCCACCTTGTGGATAACTACTAGAACTGGACATAGGACTGTATGAATGAATGGATGAGTGAAACTACATCATATAAAGATAAAATTTCTACACAATAGCTCTTGTCTATATGATGCCCTCCCCATGAGATGATGTACATATGAAATAAAACATGGGACAAAGACATTGCAGTTCTACACAGCACAACATGACATTTTTAATGTCATGGTTGCTTATCTCTGCAGGTTGTGTTGAAGCAGTTTAAGGCTCCAACAGATTAATCCTAATTCTTTTGGGACACACTGACCTTTGCACCATTTGAGTAAAATCAAATTAAAATCTTAACACACGAAATACCAAATCTAATGGACAAATAGCTGTGAAATGTAATAAGCACTTTAATGTTGATCTGTTTCCTTTTCAAATCTAACACTGACCTTTTGTCCAGTATCACCTTTAGGCCAAAATTTCAGTTTTACATGCAAGATTTACAATGATGTAATAGGCAGTGCCATGAAATGTCCTTTAGCACCACCCTGATTAACCCAGGTCAGTAAGGCCATAAAAACAGAGGCTATAATTCTTAACAAAAGGTTAAAGGTGTTCAGCTGGTTTAGTTTCTGCTTAGTTCCTGCATGCTTTTACTGAAAGTGAACCAAGTAAAAATCCTGTATATGTATTGTCCTTGGCGGGTATGTTGATTGTGAATTGTGAACCAGCCACATCTCTGCAACATCAAGTTTTCTCTCAGAAAAATCTCTCTGATTGTCTCTGCTGTCAGCTGGCCGGCCAACCGGCCATCAGCACATTCACATAAAGCTTTATACCGAGAAATCCCTCATCAACTGTACATTGAGACACATCCTCAAAAGTGTCACTGGCAGTTTATCAGCATCATTGGAAAGTGTTGAAGTGTCTGTGAGTGTGTGTGTGTAGCCGGTATTCATCACAATGTGGAGACATAAATTCAGAAATCCCCTGGTTGAAAGATTCAGAAATCCCTTTTCATCAGGGATAAAATGAACTTGGCACCAACTGGCTGAGGGTTTTGATTTTCTCCTCAAGGTCATCCTCCCTTTGAGGTAGGCTTTTGCCGACAGTCTGAATATATTTCAGGACCAGACAACACTGATATATCAACTCCAGAATTAAATGCCAACACACAGATTGTGTCCAAATACAAAGTCTAATGCAAAAAAAATCACATTGATGGTATCATATTATTTTGATCTTACTAAGTGCATTTATGCAGAACCTGGCTTTTGCATTAATATAACATAAACCATTGTTATGATTTCTGCAGTAAGTGCTCACACTGAGTTGAAGGGCTGTTCCCATGGCAGCTCCTATTTGACAGATAGAAAGACAATTAATTTTCCACATAAAATTACTTACAATTACAGTTATGTACCAGTAAAGAGATGTCTTTCCTTATAACATTCACTCGATTGAAATATTGACAAAATCAGTCTGCCATGGAAATGACATGGAAATAACTGTCATTTCGCTAATTATCATGTCCTCTTTCATCTCAGCTCAAATTATAAATCATTCCACCGTAAACATATTATTAATAGCTACAACCTGTACAGATGTAATGATAATTTATTTTGTTTGTCTGAAGTTGTTGTCTAGATGATTTTAAGTTTACCTTGTTAGTAATTTAATGGCTTTAATTCTAAATGTATGAATGAATTAATGTTCTGGAAAAAGTTTCTCAGGGATTGAGGTACAATATGTTGAAAGCATTCCTGTTTCACTTTATCGAGGGTATCGGTCATGTTCCAGGAACCATGCTGAGATAATGAGAGGCCTTGTGATGTGGCACATTATCCTGCTAGTGTCCATCAAAACAGTGCACACAAACCTCACATTTGTGCTCATTTTGTAATGAGGGGACGAAGAAAACTCCCCTGACACAGTTACACCACCACCACCTTTAATAGATCTAAGCTGTGTATAATAAATTGTCACCCTACCAATTAGGATGTTTTTTAAGTAATTTATCAGACCACATGATGTTTTTCCTGTTTTCAGTCATCCTACTACAGTATTAACAATATAATTTCCTTTATGGCACTGTTCTCTGTAAACTGAAGGCCTTCACTTGCAAGTCTATCAGGAAAACAGCTGTCAAACGATCTCTTGCTCTTTAAGGGATGTTTGCTGTTAATGACTAGGTGTATTTTTTTATATTTTATTACTTATTTATAAAGATGAATACTCCACAGGAGTAAACAGTTGGATCTGATTTCTTCTTCCATCCTGCTCTTCTTGTCTCTTTCCTGCCATCAGGCTGCTGTAGGTGGAGGTCCAGTACTTGTCAGAGCCCGCTCTCAAGTCATATGTGAAGAGAGCAATAATCAAATTTAATGCATGAAATATCATTTGCTTCTTCCATTTTGAAACCTCAGTTATCATAAGAAGCTCTTCCTACAACAGCTTACATGTAAAGACAACACAGCTCGACGAGGATGGGATTCGAACCCATGCGTGCAGAGCACAATGGATTAGCAGTCCATCGCCTTAACCACTCGGCCACCTCGTCTGGGTCGCTACAGGGCTTGACGAGGAAGGACCACAGGGGAGCCGAGGGCTGGTAAAATAAAGTGCAGAAACTAAGAACCGACTGACCAGATAGGAGAGGCCTGGCTGTAGGGGTTGTTAGGTGGGGCCAGAAATTTGGGCTGATGGCCCAATAGGGCTGATGGCTACAAAGATGTGTCGGGACACTGTGCAATGGAGCTGCATCCATTTTAGAACCTCAGTTATCGTAAAAAACGCTTCCTATGACACCTCTGTTGAAATGTGATTTCTTCTTCCATCCTGTTCTTCTTGTCTCTTTCCTGCCATCAGGCTGCTGTAGGTGGAGGTCCAGTACTTGTCAGAGCCCGCTCTCAAGTCGTATGTGAAGAGAGCAATCATCAAATATCATTTGCTTCTTCCATTTTGAAACCTCAGTTATCATAAGAAACTCTTCCTACAACAGCTTACATGTAAAGACAACACAGCTCGACGAGGATGGGATTCGAACCCATGCGTGCAGAGCACAATGGATTAGCAGTCCATCGCCTTAACCACTCGGCCACCTCGTCTGGGTCGCTACAGGGCTTGACGAGGAAGGACCGCAGAGAAGCCGAGGGCTGGTAAAATAAAGTCCAGAAACTAAGAACCGACTGACCAGATAGGAGAGGCCTGGCTGTAGGGGTTGTTAGGTGGGGCCAGAAATTTGGGCTGATGGCCCAATAGGGCTGATGTGTCGGGACACTGTGCAATGGAGCTGCATCCATTTTAGAACCTCAGTTATCGTAAAAAAATCTTCCTATGACACCTCC
Organism: Pampus argenteus; assembly: GCA_036937835.1. Classification (NCBI taxonomy): domain Eukaryota; kingdom Metazoa; phylum Chordata; class Actinopteri; order Scombriformes; family Stromateidae; genus Pampus; species Pampus argenteus. Next base: position 7,194,580 of record CM072872.1, on the reverse strand, counting down.
GTTGAAATGTGATTTCTTCTTCCATCCTGTTCTTCTTGTCTCTTTCCTGCCATTAGGCTGCTGTAGGTGGAGGTCCAGTACTTGTCAGAGCCCGTTCTCAAGTCGTATGTGAAGAGAGCAATCATCAAATATCATTTGCTTCTTCCATTTTGAAACCTCAGTTATTATAAGAAACTCTTCCTACAACAGCTTACATGTAAAGACAACACAGCTCGACGAGGATGGGATTCGAACCCATGCGTGCAGAGCACAATGGATTAGCAGTCCATCGCCTTAACCACTCGGCCACCTCGTCTGGGTCGCTACAGGGCTTGACGAGGAAGGACCACAGGGGAGCCGAGGGCTGGTAAAATAAAGTCCAGAAACTAAGAACAGACTGACCAGATAGGAGAGGCCTGGCTGTAGGGGTTGTTAGGTGGGGCCAAAAATTTGGGCTGATTGCCCAATAGGGCTGATGGCTACAAAGATGTGTCGGGACACTGTGCAATGGAGCTGCATCCATTTTAGAACCTCAGTTATCGAAAAAAAAACTCTTCCTATGACACCTCCGTTGAAATGTGATTTCTTCTTCCATCCTGTTCTTCTTGTCTCTTTCCTGCCATCAGGCTGCTGTAGGTGGAGGTCCAGTACTTGTCAGAGCCCGCTCTCAAGTCGTATGTGAAGAGAGCAATCATCAAATATCATTTGCTTCTTCCATTTTGAAACCTCAGTTATCATAAGAAACTCTTCCTACAACAGCTTACATGTAAAGACAACACAGCTCGACGAGGATGGGATTCGAACCCATGCGTGCAGAGCACAATGGATTAGCAGTCCATCGCCTTAACCACTCGGCCACCTCGTCTGGGTCGCTACAGGGCTTGATGAGGAAGGACCACAGGGGAGCCGAGGGCTGGTAAAATAAAGTCCAGAAACTAAGAACCGACTGACCAGATAGGAGAGGCCTGGCTGTAGGGGTTGTTAGGTGGGGCCAGAAATTTGGGCTGATGGCCCAATAGGGCTGATGTGTCGGGACACTGTGCAATGGAGCTGCATCCATTTTAGAACCTCAGTTATCGTAAAAAAAACTCTTCCTATGACACCTCCGTTGAAATGTGATTTCTTCTTCCATCCTGTTCTTCTTGTCTCTTTCCTGCCATTAGGCTGCTGTAGGTGGAGGTCCAGTACTTGTCAGAGCCCGTTCTCAAGTCGTATGTGAAGAGAGCAATCATCAAATATCATTTGCTTCTTCCATTTTGAAACCTCAGTTATTATAAGAAACTCTTCCTACAACAGCTTACATGTAAAGACAACAGAGCTCGACGAGGATGGGATTCGAACCCATGCGTGCAGAGCACAATGGATTAGCAGTCCATCGCCTTAACCACTCGGCCACCTCGTCTGGGTCGCTACAGGGCTTGACGAGGAAGGACCACAGGGGAGCCGAGGGCTGGTAAAATAAAGTCCAGAAACTAAGAACAGACTGACCAGATAGGAGAGGCCTGGCTGTAGGGGTTGTTAGGTGGGGCCAAAAATTTGGGCTGATTGCCCAATAGGGCTGATGGCTACAAAGATGTGTCGGGACACTGTGCAATGGAGCTGCATCCATTTTAGAACCTCAGTTATCGAAAAAAAAACTCTTCCTATGACACCTCCGTTGAAATGTGATTTCTTCTTCCATCCTGTTCTTCTTGTCTCTTTCCTGCCATCAGGCTGCTGTAGGTGGAGGTCCAGTACTTGTCAGAGCCCGCTCTCAAGTCGTATGTGAAGAGAGCAATTATCAAATATCATTTGCTTCTTCCATTTTGAAACCTCAGTTATCATAAGAAACTCTTCCTACAACAGCTTACATGTAAAGACAACACAGCTCGACGAGGATGGGATTCGAACCCATGCGTGCAGAGCACAATGGATTAGCAGTCCATCGCCTTAACCACTCGGCCACCTCGTCTGGGTCGCTACAGGGCTTGATGAGGAAGGACCACAGGGGAGCCGAGGGCTGGTAAAATAAAGTCCAGAAACTAAGAACCGACTGACCAGATAGGAGAGGCCTGGCTGTAGGGGTTGTTAGGTGGGGCCAGAAATTTGGGCTGATGGCCCAATAGGGCTGATGTGTCGGGACACTGTGCAATGGAGCTGCATCCATTTTAGAACCTCAGTTATCGAAAAAAAAAAACTCTTCCTATGACACCTCCGTTGAAATGTGATTTCTTCTTCCATCCTGTTCTTCTTGTCTCTTTCCTGCCATCAGGCTGCTGTAGTTGGAGGTCCAGTACTTGTCAGAGCCCGCTCTCAAGTCGTATGTGAAGAGAGCAATCATCAAATATCATTTGCTTCTTCCATTTTGAAACCTCAGTTATCATAAGAATCTCTTCCTACAACAGCTTACATGTAAAGACAACACAGCTCGACGAGGATGGGATTCGAACCCATGCGTGCAGAGCACAATGGATTAGCAGTCCATCGCCTTAACCACTCGGCCACCTCGTCTGGGTCGCTACAGGGCTTGAGGAGGAAGGACCACAGGGGAGCCGAGGGCTGGTAAAATAAAGTCCAGAAACTAAGAACCGACTGACCAGATAGGAGAGGCCTGGCTGTAGGGGTTGTTAGGTGGGGCCAAAAATTTGGGCTGATTGCCCAATAGGGCTGATGTGTCGGGACACTGTGCAATGGAGCTGCATCCATTTTAGAACCTCAGTTATCGTAAAAAAATCTTCCTATGACACCTCCGTTGAAATGTGATTTCTTCTTCCATCCTGTTCTTCTTGTCTCTTTCCTGCCATTAGGCTGCTGTAGGTGGAGGTCCAGTACTTGTCAGAGCCCGTTCTCAAGTCGTATGTGAAGAGAGCAATCATCAAATATCATTTGCTTCTTCCATTTTGAAACCTCAGTTATTATAAGAAACTTTTCCTACAACAGCTTACATGTAAAGACAACACAGCTCGACGAGGATGGGATTCGAACCCATGCGTGCAGAGCACAATGGATTAGCAGTCCATCGCCTTAACCACTCGGCCACCTCGTCTGGGTCGCTACAGGGCTTGACGAGGAAGGACCGCAGAGAAGCCGAGGGCTGGTAAAATAAAGTCCAGAAACTAAGAACCGACTGACCAGATAGGAGAGGCCTGGCTGTAGGGGTTGTTAGGTGGGGCCAAAAATTTGGGCTGATTGCCCAATAGGGCTGATGGCTACAAAGATGTGTCGGGACACTGTGCAATGGAGCTGCATACATTTTAGAACCTCAGTTATCGAAAAAAAAACTCTTCCTATGACACCTCCGTTGAAATGTGATTTCTTCTTCCATCCTGTTCTTTTTGTCTCTTTCCTGCCATCAGGCTGCTGTAGGTGGAGGTCCAGTACTTGTCAGAGCCCGCTCTCAAGTCGTATGTGAAGAGAGCAATCATCAAATATCATTTGCTTCTTCCATTTTGAAACCTCAGTTATCATAAGAAACTCTTCCTACAACAGCTTACATGTAAAGACAACACAGCTCGACAAGGATGGGATTCGAACCCATGCGTGCAGAGCACAATGGATTAGCAGTCCATCGCCTTAACCACTCGGCCACCTCGTCTGGGTCGCTACAGGGCTTGACGAGGAAGGACCACAGGGGAGCCGAGGGCTGGTAAAATAAAGTCCAGAAACTAAGAACCGACTGACCAGATAGGAGAGGCCTGGCTGTAGGGGTTGTTAGGTGGGGCCAGAAATTTGGGCCGATGGCCCAATAGGGCTGATGTGTCGGGACACTGTGCAATGGAGCTGCATCTATTTTAGAACCTCAGTTATCGTAAAAAAATCTTCCTATGACACCTCCGTTGAGATTTGATTTCTTCTTCCATCCTGCTCTTCTTGTCTCTTTCCTGCCATCAGGCTGCTGTAGGTGGAGGTCCAGTACTTGTCAGAGCCCGTTCTCAAGTCGTATGTGAAGAGAGCAATCATCAAATATGATTTGCTTCTTCTATTTTGAAACCTCAGTTATCATAAGAAACTCTTCCTACAACAGCTTACATGTTAAGACAACACAGCTCGACGAGGATGGGATTCGAACCCATGCGTGCAGAGCACAATGGATTAGCAGTCCATCGCCTTAACCACTCGGCCACCTCGTCTGGGTCGCTACAGGGCTTGACGAGGAAGGACCGCAGAGAAGCCGAGGGCTGGTAAAATAAAGTGCAGAAACTAAGAACCGACTGACCAGATAGTAGAGGCCTGGCTGTAGGGGTTGTTAGGTGGGGCCAAAAATTTGGGCTAATGGCCCAATAGGGCTGATGTGTCGGGACACTGTGCAATGGAGCTGCATCCATTTTAGAACCTCAGTTATCGTAAAAAAATCTTCCTATGACACCTCCGTTGAAATGTGATTTCTTCTTCCATCCTGTTCTTCTTGTCTCTTTCCTGCCATTAGGCTGCTGTAGGTGGAGGTCCAGTACTTGTCAGAGCCCGTTCTCAAGTCGTATGTGAAGAGAGCAATCATCAAATATCATTTGCTTCTTCCATTTTGAAACCTCAGTTATTATAAGAAACTCTTCCTACAACAGCTTACATGTAAAGACAACACAGCTCGACGAGGATGGGATTCGAACCCATGCGTGCAGAGCACAATGGATTAGCAGTCCATCGCCTTAACCACTCGGCCACCTCGTCTGGGTCGCTACAGGGCTTGACGAGGAAGGACCACAGGGGAGCCGAGGGCTGGTAAAATAAAGTCCAGAAACTAAGAACAGACTGACCAGATAGGAGAGGCCTGGCTGTAGGGGTTGTTAGGTGGGGCCAAAAATTTGGGCTGATTGCCCAATAGGGCTGATGGCTACAAAGATGTGTCGGGACACTGTGCAATGGAGCTGCATCCATTTTAGAACCTCAGTTATCGTAAAAAAACTCTTCCTATGACACCTCCGTTGAAATGTGATTTCTTCTTCCATCCTGTTCTTCTTGTCTCTTTCCTGCAATCAGGCTGCTGTAGGTGGAGGTCCAGTACTTGTCAGAGCCCGTTCTCAAGTCGTATGTGAAGAGAGCAATCATCAAATATCATTTGCTTCTTCCATTTTGAAACCTCAGTTATTATAATAAACTCTTCCTACAACAGCTTACATGTAAAGATAACACAGCTCGACGAGGATGGGATTCGAACCCATGCGTGCAGAGCACAATGGATTAGCAGTCCATCGCCTTAACCACTCGGCCACCTCGTCTGGGTCGCTACAGGGCTTGACGAGGAAGGACCGCAGAGAAGCCGAGGGCTGGTAAAATAAAGTCCAGAAACTAAGAACCGACTGACCAGATAGGAGAGGCCTGGCTGTAGGGGTTGTTAGGTGGGGCCAAAAATTTGGGCTGATTGCCCAATAGGGCTGATGGCTACAAAGATGTGTCGGGACACTGTGCAATGGAGCTGCATACATTTTAGAACCTCAGTTATCGAAAAAAAAACTCTTCCTATGACACCTCCGTTGAAATGTGATTTCTTCTTCCATCCTGTTCTTTTTGTCTCTTTCCTGCCATCAGGCTGCTGTAGGTGGAGGTCCAGTACTTGTCAGAGCCCGCTCTCAAGTCGTATGTGAAGAGAGCAATCATCAAATATCATTTGCTTCTTCCATTTTGAAACCTCAGTTATCATAAGAAACTCTTCCTACAACAGCTTACATGTAAAGACAACACAGCTCGACAAGGATGGGATTCGAACCGATGCGTGCAGAGCACAATGGATTAGCAGTCCATCGCCTTAACCACTCGGCCACCTCGTCTGGGTCGCTACAGGGCTTGACGAGGAAGGACCACAGGGGAGCCGAGGGCTGGTAAAATAAAGTCCAGAAACTAAGAACCGACTGACCAGATAGGAGAGGCCTGGCTGTAGGGGTTGTTAGGTGGGGCCAGAAATTTGGGCCGATGGCCCAATAGGGCTGATGTGTCGGGACACTGTGCAATGGAGCTGCATCTATTTTAGAACCTCAGTTATCGTAAAAAAATCTTCCTATGACACCTCCGTTGAGATTTGATTTCTTCTTCCATCCTGCTCTTCTTGTCTCTTTCCTGCCATCAGGCTGCTGTAGGTGGAGGTCCAGTACTTGTCAGAGCCCGTTCTCAAGTCGTATGTGAAGAGAGCAATCATCAAATATGATTTGCTTCTTCTATTTTGAAACCTCAGTTATCATAAGAAACTCTTCCTACAACAGCTTACATGTAAAGACAACACAGCTCGACGAGGATGGGATTCGAACCCATGCGTGCAGAGCACAATGGATTAGCAGTCCATCGCCTTAACCACTCGGCCACCTCGTCTGGGTCGCTACAGGGCTTGACGAGGAAGGACCACAGGGGAGCCGAGGGCTGGTAAAATAAAGTCCAGAAACTAAGAACCGACTGACCAGATAGGAGAGGCCTGGCTGTAGGGGTTGTTAGGTGGGGCCAGAAATTTGGGCTGATGGCCCAATAGGGCTGATGTGTCGGGACACTGTGCAATGGAGCTGCATCCATTTTAGAACCTCAGTTATCGTAAAAAATACTCTTCCTATGACACCTCCGTTGAAATGTGATTTCTTCTTCCATCCTGTTCTTCTTGTCTCTTTCCTGCCATTAGGCTGCTGTAGGTGGAGGTCCAGTACTTGTCAGAGCCCGTTCTCAAGTCGTATGTGAAGAGAGCAATCATCAAATATCATTTGCTTCTTCCATTTTGAAACCTCAGTTATCATAAGAAACTCTTCCTACAACAGCTTACATGTAAAGACAACACAGCTCGACGAGGATGGGATTCGAACCCATGCGTGCAGAGCACAATGGATTAGCAGTCCATCGCCTTAACCACTCGGCCACCTCGTCTGGGTCGCTACAGGGCTTGATGAGGAAGGACCACAGGGGAGCCGAGGGCTGGTAAAATAAAGTCCAGAAACTAAGAACCGACTGACCAGATAGGAGAGGCCTGGCTGTAGGGGTTGTTAGGTGGGGCCAGAAATTTGGGCTGATGGCCCAATAGGGCTGATGTGTCGGGACACTGTGCAATGGAGCTGCATCCATTTTAGAACCTCAGTTATCGTAAAAAAATCATCCTATGACACCTCCGTTGAAATGTGATTTCTTCTTCCATCCTGTTCTTCTTGTCTCTTTCCTGCCATTAGGCTGCTGTAGGTGGAGGTCCAGTACTTGTCAGAGCCCGTTCTCAAGTCGTATGTGAAGAGAGCAATCATCAAATATCATTTGCTTCTTCCATTTTGAAACCTCAGTTATTATAAGAAACTCTTCCTACAACAGCTTACATGTAAAGACAACACAGCTCGACGAGGATGGGATTCGAACCCATGCGTGCAGAGCACAATGGATTAGCAGTCCATCGCCTTAACCACTCGGCCACCTCGTCTGGGTCGCTACAGGGCTTGACGAGGAAGGACCACAGGGGAGCCGAGGGCTGGTAAAATAAAGTCCAGAAACTAAGAACAGACTGACCAGATAGGAGAGGCCTGGCTGTAGGGGTTGTTAGGTGGGGCCAAAAATTTGGGCTGATTGCCCAATAGGGCTGATGGCTACAAAGATGTGTCGGGACACTGTGCAATGGAGCTGCATCCATTTTAGAACCTCAGTTATCGAAAAAAAAACTCTTCCTATGACACCTCCGTTGAAATGTGATTTCTTCTTCCATCCTGTTCTTCTTGTCTCTTTCCTGCCATTAGGCTGCTGTAGGTGGAGGTCCAGTACTTGTCAGAGCCCGTTCTCAAGTCGTATGTGAAGAGAGCAATCATCAAATATCATTTGCTTCTTCCATTTTGAAACCTCAGTTATCATAAGAAACTCTTCCTACAACAGCTTACATGTAAAGACAACACAGCTCGACGAGGATGGGATTCGAACCCATGCGTGCAGAGCACAATGGATTAGCAGTCCATCGCCTTAACCACTCGGCCACCTCGTCTGGGTCGCTACAGGGCTTGATGAGGAAGGACCACAGGGGAGCCGAGGGCTGGTAAAATAAAGTCCAGAAACTAAGAACCGACTGACCAGATAGGAGAGGCCTGGCTGTAGGGGTTGTTAGGTGGGGCCAGAAATTTGGGCTGATTGCCCAATAGGGCTGATGGCTACAAAGATGTGTCGGGACACTGTGCAATGGAGCTGCATCCATTTTAGAACCTCAGTTATCGAAAAAAAAAACTCTTCCTATGACACCTCCGTTGAAATGTGATTTCTTCTTCCATCCTGTTCTTCTTGTCTCTTTCCTGCCATCAGGCTGCTGTAGGTGGAGGTCCAGTACTTGTCAGAGCCCGCTCTCAAGTCGTATGTGAAGAGAGCAATCATCAAATATCATTTGCTTCTTCCATTTTGAAACCTCAGTTATCATAAGAAACTCTTCCTACAACAGCTTACATGTAAAGACAACACAGCTCGACGAGGATGGGATTCGAACCCATGCGTGCAGAGCACAATGGATTAGCAGTCCATCGCCTTAACCACTCGGCCACCTCGTCTGGGTCGCTACAGGGCTTGATGAGGAAGGACCACAGGGGAGCCGAGGGCTGGTAAAATAAAGTCCAGAAACTAAGAACCGACTGACCAGATAGGAGAGGCCTGGCTGTAGGGGTTGTTAGGTGGGGCCAGAAATTTGGGCTGATGGCCCAATAGGGCTGATGTGTCGGGACACTGTGCAATGGAGCTGCATCCATTTTAGAACCTCAGTTATCGAAAAAAAAAAACTCTTCCTATGACACCTCCGTTGAAATGTGATTTCTTCTTCCCTCCTGTTCTTCTTGTCTCTTTCCTGCAATCAGGCTGCTGTAGGTGGAGGTCCAGTACTTGTCAGAGCCCGTTCTCAAGTCGTATGTGAAGAGAGCAATCATCAAATATCATTTGCTTCTTCCATTTTGAAACCTCAGTTATTATAATAAACTCTTCCTACAACAGCTTACATGTAAAGATAACACAGCTCGACGAGGATGGGATTCGAACCCATGCGTGCAGAGCACAATGGATTAGCAGTCCATCGCCTTAACCACTCGGCCACCTCGTCTGGGTCGCTACAGGGCTTGACGAGGAAGGACCGCAGAGAAGCCGAGGGCTGGTAAAATAAATTCCAGAAACTAAGAACCGACTGACCAGATAGGAGAGGCCTGGCTGTAGGGGTTGTTAGGTGGGGCCAAAAATTTGGGCTGATTGCCCAATAGGGCTGATGGCTACAAAGATGTGTCGGGACACTGTGCAATGGAGCTGCATACATTTTAGAACCTCAGTTATCGAAAAAAAAACTCTTCCTATGACACCTCCGTTGAAATGTGATTTCTTCTTCCATCCTGTTCTTTTTGTCTCTTTCCTGCCATCAGGCTGCTGTAGGTGGAGGTCCAGTACTTGTCAGAGCCCGCTCTCAAGTCGTATGTGAAGAGAGCAATCATCAAATATCATTTGCTTCTTCCATTTTGAAACCTCAGTTATCATAAGAAACTCTTCCTACAACAGCTTACATGTAAAGACAACACAGCTCGACAAGGATGGGATTCGAACCCATGCGTGCAGAGCACAATGGATTAGCAGTCCATCGCCCTAACCTCTCGGCCACCTCGTCTGGGTCGCTACAGGGCTTGACGAGGAAGGACCACAGGGGAGCCGAGGGCTGGTAAAATAAAGTCCACAAACTAAGAACCGACTGACCAGATAGGAGAGGCCTGGCTGTAGGGGTTGTTAGGTGGGGCCAGAAATTTGGGCCGATGGCCCAATAGGGCTGATGTGTCGGGACACTGTGCAATGGAGCTGCATCTATTTTAGAACCTCAGTTATCGTAAAAAAATCTTCCTATGACACCTCCGTTGAGATTTGATTTCTTCTTCCATCCTGCTCTTCTTGTCTCTTTCCTGCCATCAGGCTGCTGTAGGTGGAGGTCCAGTACTTGTCAGAGCCCGTTCTCAAGTCGTATGTGAAGAGAGCAATCATCAAATATGATTTGCTTCTTCTATTTTGAAACCTCAGTTATCATAAGAAACTCTTCCTACAACAGCTTACATGTAAAGACAACACAGCTCGACGAGGATGGGATTCGAACCCATGCGTGCAGAGCACAATGGATTAGCAGTCCATCGCCTTAACGACTCGGCCACCTTGTCTGGGTCGCTACAGGGCTTGACGAGGAAGGACCGCAGAGAAGCCGAGGGCTGGTAAAATAAAGTCCAGAAACTAAGAACCGACTGACCAGATAGGAGAGGCCTGGCTGTAGGGGTTGTTAGGTGGGGCCAGAAATTTGGGCTGATGGCCCAATAGGGCTGATGTGTCGGGACACTGTGCAATGGAGCTGCATCCATTTTAGAACCTCAGTTATCGTAAAAAAAACTCTTCCTATGACACCTCCGTTGAAATGTGATTTCTTCTTCCATCCTGTTCTTCTTGTCTCTTTCCTGCCATTAGGCTGCTGTAGGTGGAGGTCCAGTACTTGTCAGAGCCCGTTCTCAAGTCGTATGTGAAGAGAGCAATCATCAAATATCATTTGCTTCTTCCATTTTGAAACCTCAGTTATCATAAGAAACTCTTCCTACAACAGCTTACATGTAAAGACAACACAGCTCGACGAGGATGGGATTCGAACCCATGCGTGCAGAGCACAATGGATTAGCAGTCCATCGCCTTAACCACTCGGCCACCTCGTCTGGGTCGCTACAGGGCTTGATGAGGAAGGACCACAGGGGAGCCGAGGGCTGGTAAAATAAAGTCCAGAAACTAAGAACCGACTGACCAGATAGGAGAGGCCTGGCTGTAGGGGTTGTTAGGTGGGGCCAGAAATTTGGGCTGATGGCCCAATAGGGCTGATGTGTCGGGACACTGTGCAATGGAGCTGCATCCATTTTAGAACCTCAGTTATCGTAAAAAAATCTTCCTATGACACCTCCGTTGAAATGTGATTTCTTCTTCCATCCTGTCCTGTTTGTCTCTTTCCTGCCATTAGGCTGCTGTAGGTGGAGGTCCAGTACTTGTCAGAGCCCGTTCTCAAGTCGTATGTGAAGAGAGCAATCATCAAATATCATTTGCTTCTTCCATTTTGAAACCTCAGTTATCATAAGAAGCTCTTCCTACAACAGCTTACATGTAAAGACAACACAGCTCGACGAGGATGGGATTCGAACCCATGCGTGCAGAGCACAATGGATTAGCAGTCCATCGCCTTAACCACTCGGCCACCTCGTCTGGGTCGCTACAGGGCTTGACGAGGAAGGACCACAGGGGAGCCGAGGGCTGGTAAAATAAAGTCCAGAAACTAAGAACAGACTGACCAGATAGGAGAGGCCTGGCTGTAGGGGTTGTTAGGTGGGGCCAAAAATTTGGGCTGATTGCCCAATAGGGCTGATGGCTACAAAGATGTGTCGGGACACTGTGCAATGGAGCTGCATCCATTTTAGAACCTCAGTTATCGAAAAAAAAACTCTTCCTATGACACCTCCGTTGAAATGTGATTTCTTCTTCCATCCTGTTCTTCTTGTCTCTTTCCTGCCATTAGGCTGCTGTAGGTGGAGGTCCAGTACTTGTCAGAGCCCGTTCTCAAGTCGTATGTGAAGAGAGCAATCATCAAATATCATTTGCTTCTTCCATTTTGAAACCTCAGTTATCATAAGAAACTCTTCCTACAACAGCTTACATGTAAAGACAACACAGCTCGACGAGGATGGGATTCGAACCCATGCGTGCAGAGCACAATGGATTAGCAGTCCATCGCCTTAACCACTCGGCCACCTCGTCTGGGTCGCTACAGGGCTTGATGAGGAAGGACCACAGGGGAGCCGAGGGCTGGTAAAATAAAGTCCAGAAACTAAGAACCGACTGACCAGATAGGAGAGGCCTGGCTGTAGGGGTTGTTAGGTGGGGCCAGAAATTTGGGCTGATGGCCCAATAGGGCTGATGTGTCGGGACACTGTGCAATGGAGCTGCATCCATTTTAGAACCTCAGTTATCGAAAAAAAAAAACTCTTCCTATGACACCTCTGTTGAAATGTGATTTCTTCTTCCCTCCTGTTCTTCTTGTCTCTTTCCTGCAATCAGGCTGCTGTAGGTGGAGGTCCAGTACTTGTCAGAGCCCGTTCTCAAGTCGTATGTGAAGAGAGCAATCATAAAATATCATTTGCTTCTTCCATTTTGAAACCTCAGTTATTATAATAAACTCTTCCTACAACAGCTTACATGTAAAGATAACACAGCTCGACGAGGATGGGATTCGAACCCATGCGTGCAGAGCACAATGGATTAGCAGTCCATCGCCTTAACCACTCGGCCACCTCGTCTGGGTCGCTACAGGGCTTGACGAGGAAGGACCGCAGAGAAGCCGAGGGCTGGTAAAATAAAGTCCAGAAACTAAGAACCGACTGACCAGATAGGAGAGGCCTGGCTGTAGGGGTTGTTAGGTGGGGCCAAAAATTTGGGCTGATTGCCCAATAGGGCTGATGGCTACAAAGATGTGTCGGGACACTGTGCAATGGAGCTGCATACATTTTAGAACCTCAGTTATCGAAAAAAAAACTCTTCCTATGACACCTCCGTTGAAATGTGATTTCTTCTTCCATCCTGTTCTTTTTGTCTCTTTCCTGCCATCAGGCTGCTGTAGGTGGAGGTCCAGTACTTGTCAGAGCCCGCTCTCAAGTCGTATGTGAAGAGAGCAATCATCAAATATCATTTGCTTCTTCCATTTTGAAACCTCAGTTATCATAAGAAACTCTTCCTACAACAGCTTACATGTAAAGACAACACAGCTCGACAAGGATGGGATTCGAACCCATGCGTGCAGAGCACAATGGATTAGCAGTCCATCGCCCTAACCTCTCGGCCACCTCGTCTGGGTCGCTACAGGGCTTGACGAGGAAGGACCACAGGGGAGCCGAGGGCTGGTAAAATAAAGTCCACAAACTAAGAACCGACTGACCAGATAGGAGAGGCCTGGCTGTAGGAGTTGTTAGGTGGGGCCAGAAATTTGGGCCGATGGCCCAATAGGGCTGATGTGTCGGGACACTGTGCAATGGAGCTGCATCTATTTTAGAACCTCAGTTATCGTAAAAAAATCTTCCTATGACACCTCCGTTGAGATTTGATTTCTTCTTCCATCCTGCTCTTCTTGTCTCTTTCCTGCCATCAGGCTGCTGTAGGTGGAGGTCCAGTACTTGTCAGAGCCCGTTCTCAAGTCGTATGTGAAGAGAGCAATCATCAAATATGATTTGCTTCTTCTATTTTGAAACCTCAGTTATCATAAGAAACTCTTCCTACAACAGCTTACATGTAAAGACAACACAGCTCGACGAGGATGGGATTCGAACCCATGCGTGCAGAGCACAATGGATTAGCAGTCCATCGCCTTAACCACTCGGCCACCTCGTCTGGGTCGCTACAGGGCTTGACGAGGAAGGACCACAGGGGAGCCGAGGGCTGGTAAAATAAAGTCCAGAAACTAAGAACCGACTGACCAGATAGTAGAGGCCTGGCTGTAGGGGTTGTTAGGTGGCCCAGAAATTTGGGCTGATGGCCCAATAGGGCTGATGTGTCGGGACACTGTGCAATGGAGCTGCATCCATTTTAGAACCTCAGTTATCGTAAAAAAAACTCTTCCTATGACACCTCCGTTGAAATGTGATTTCTTCTTCCATCCTGTTCTTCTTGTCTCTTTCCTGCCATCAGGCTGCTGTAGGTGGAGGTCCAGTACTTGTCAGAGCCCGCTCTCAAGTCGTATGTGAAGAGAGCAATCATCAAATATCATTTGCTTCTTCCATTTTGAAACCTCAGTTATCATAAGAAACTCTTCCTACAACAGCTTACATGTAAAGACAACACAGCTCGACGAGGATGGGATTCGAACCCATGCGTGCAGAGCACAATGGATTAGCAGTCCATCGCCTTAACCACTCGGCCACCTCGTCTGGGTCGCTACAGGGCTTGACGAGGAAGGACCGCAGAGAAGCCGAGGGCTGGTAAAATAAAGTCCAGAAACTAAGAACCGACTGACCAGATAGGAGAGGCCTGGCTGTAGGGGTTGTTAGGTGGGGCCAAAAATTTGGGCTGATTGCCCAATAGGGCTGATGGCTACAAAGATGTGTCGGGACACTGTGCAATGGAGCTGCATACATTTTAGAACCTCAGTTATCGAAAAAAAAACTCTTCCTATGACACCTCCGTTGAAATGTGATTTCTTCTTCCATCCTGTTCTTTTTGTCTCTTTCCTGCCATCAGGCTGCTGTAGGTGGAGGTCCAGTACTTGTCAGAGCCCGCTCTCAAGTCGTATGTGAAGAGAGCAATCATCAAATATCATTTGCTTCTTCCATTTTGAAACCTCAGTTATCATAAGAAACTCTTCCTACAACAGCTTACATGTAAAGACAACACAGCTCGACAAGGATGGGATTCGAACCCATGCGTGCAGAGCACAATGGATTAGCAGTCCATCGCCCTAACCACTCGGCCACCTCGTCTGGGTCGCTACAGGGCTTGACGAGGAAGGACCACAGGGGAGCCGAGGGCTGGTAAAATAAAGTCCAGAAACTAAGAACCGACTGACCAGATAGGAGAGGCCTGGCTGTAGGGGTTGTTAGGTGGGGCCAGAAATTTGGGCCGATGGCCCAATAGGGCTGATGTGTCGGGACACTGTGCAATGGAGCTGCATCTATTTTAGAACCTCAGTTATCGTAAAAAAATCTTCCTATGACACCTCCGTTGAGATTTGATTTCTTCTTCCATCCTGCTCTTCTTGTCTCTTTCCTGCCATCAGGCTGCTGTAGGTGGAGGTCCAGTACTTGTCAGAGCCCGTTCTCAAGTCGTATGTGAAGAGAGCAATCATCAAATATGATTTGCTTCTTCTATTTTGAAACCTCAGTTATCATAAGAAACTCTTCCTACAACAGCTTACATGTAAAGACAACACAGCTCGACGAGGATGGGATTCGAACCCATGCGTGCAGAGCACAATGGATTAGCAGTCCATCGCCTTAACCACTCGGCCACCTCGTCTGGGTCGCTACAGGGCTTGACGAGGAAGGACCACAGGGGAGCCGAGGGCTGGTAAAATAAAGTCCAGAAACTAAGAACCGACTGACCAGATAGTAGAGGCCTGGCTGTAGGGGTTGTTAGGTGGCCCAGAAATTTGGGCTGATGGCCCAATAGGGCTGATGTGTCGGGACACTGTGCAATGGAGCTGCATCCATTTTAGAACCTCAGTTATCGTAAAAAAAACTCTTCCTATGACACCTCCGTTGAAATGTGATTTCTTCTTCCATCCTGTTCTTCTTGTCTCTTTCCTGCCATCAGGCTGCTGTAGGTGGAGGTCCAGTACTTGTCAGAGCCCGCTCTCAAGTCGTATGTGAAGAGAGCAATCATCAAATATCATTTGCTTCTTCCATTTTGAAACCTCAGTTATCATAAGAAACTCTTCCTACAACAGCTTACATGTAAAGACAACACAGCTCGACGAGGATGGGATTCGAACCCATGCGTGCAGAGCACAATGGATTAGCAGTCCATCGCCTTAACCACTCGGCCACCTCGTCTGGGTCGCTACAGGACTTGACGAGGAAGGACCGCAGAGAAGCCGAGGGCTGGTAAAATAAAGTCCAGAAACTAAGAACCGACTGACCAGATAGGAGAGGCCTGGCTGTAGGGGTTGTTAGGTGGGGCCAGAAATTTGGGCTGATGGCCCAATAGGGCTGATGTGTCGGGACACTGTGCAATGGAGCTGCATCCATTTTAGAACCTCAGTTATCGAAAAAAAAACTCTTCCTATGACACCTCCGTTGAAATGTGATTTCTTCTTCCATCCTGTTCTTCTTGTCTCTTTCCTGCCATCAGGCTGCTGTAGGTGGAGGTCCAGTACTTGTCAGAGCCCGCTCTCAAGTCGAATGTGAAGAGAGCAATCATCAAATATCATTTGCTTCTTCCATTTTGAAACCTCAGTTATCATAAGAATCTCTTCCTACAACAGCTTACATGTAAAGACAACACAGCTCGACGAGGATGGGATTCGAACCCATGCGTGCAGAGCACAATGGATTAGCAGTCCATCGCCTTAACCACTCGGCCACCTCGTCTGGGTCGCTACAGGGCTTGACGAGGAAGGACCGCAGAGAAGCCGAGGGCTGGTAAAATAAAGTGCAGAAACTAAGAACCGACTGACCAGATAGTAGAGGCCTGGCTGTAGGGGTTGTTAGGTGGCCCAGAAATTTGGGCTGATGGCCCAATAGGGCTGATGTGTCGGGACACTGTGCAATGGAGCTGCATCCATTTTAGAACCTCAGTTATCGTAATAAAAACTCTTCCTATGACACCTCCGTTGAAATGTGATTTCTTCTTGCATCCTGTTCTTCTTGTCTCTTTCCTGCCATCAGGCTGCTGTAGGTGGAGGTCCAGTACTTGTCAGAGCCCGTTCTCAAGTCGTATGTGAAGAGAGAAATCATCAAATATCATTTGCTTCTTCCATTTTGAAACCTCAGTTATCATAAGAAACTCTTCCTACAACAGCTTACATGTAAAGACAACACAGCTCGACGAGGATGGGATTCGAACCCATGCGTGCAGAGCACAATGGATTAGCAGTCCATCGCCTTAACCACTCGGCCACCTCGTCTGGGTCGCTACAGGGCTTGACGAGGAAGGACCACAGGGGAGCCGAGGGCTGGTAAAATAACGTGCAGAAACTAAGAACCGACTGACCAGATAGGAGAGGCCTGGCTGTAGGGGTTGTTAGGTGTCGCCAGAAATTTGGGCTGATGGCCCAATAGGGCTGATGGCTACAAAGATGTGTCGGGACACTGTGCAATGGAGCTGCATCCATTTTAGAACCTCAGTTATCGTAAAAAAAACTCTTCCTATGACACCTCCGTTGAAACGTGATTTCTTCTTCCATCCTGTTCTTCTTGTCTCTTTCCTGCCATCAGGCTGCTGTAGGTGGAGGTCCAGTACTTGTCAGAGCCCGCTCTCAAGTCGTATGTGAAGAGAGCAATCATCAAATATCATTTGCATCTTCCATTTTGAAACCTCAGTTATCATAAGAAACTCTTCCTACAACAGCTTGCATGTAAAGACAACACAGCTCGACGAGGATGGGATTCGAACCCATGCGTGCAGAGCACAATGGATTAGCAGTCCATCGCCTTAACCACTCGGCCACCTCGTCTGGTTCGCT